>JAJJWW010018421.1:0-67751 GCA_023531295.1 Papaver armeniacum
AAGAAAAGAGATTTTATCACAAAAATATTAAATTTCTGTCATAGAACTTGGAAATTAAAGCTTGTTTTATGGTGTTTGATTCAATTGGGTGGCTTTTGGATCCGTTAACTACACAAAAGGTAGGGGGAAAATCCTTGTTTGAAACTATTTTCAATTGATTTTCATTAATTTGATTCTCTGATTTCATATTCTGTTGAATTCAAGATTTTTTTTATACTCTTGTGATAGTCTATATGATGGGTTTATGATGTTTTGAAAGTAATTCATAGTAGTTCTTCTTAAATTTGGTTTTAGGGTTCATGAAACAAATTAAGGATTTATTCTAATTTGGTATTTAAACTATATTTCTCATAAATCTAACCATGGGTTCTTTCAATTTCATAGAAATCACTTCTCCTATTTGGAATTCGATATGTGGGAATTCTTTCTTGTTTAAGTTTATTTTCATGGAAGATTGAATTCAATTCTCAATAATTTGGTCATGTTGATGCTAAATAATAATTTTATTTATTTTGAACTCAATTGGGTTTCTTAAATTGGGTATTTGGTATTAATCTTGTTCCTTTGAATCATCAATTAGTCTTTGAAACAATCTTATGATCTTGTTTATGAACCGAAAATTAAACCGTGTTGTTGTTCTTTTTGACGAGACTTTTGCACATATATAAACTCCTCAATACTTATTACTACTATTTTTATGTCAAAGAGGGATTTCTCATCTTTCAAACGAGACCAAGTTTGCAAAATTCCGTTGCATAATGAATTCTACACGAATTTTTGATTCTGGACTACTAAACCGAATTTTCGAAGGGCAGCACTTACGTCATGTTTTGTTGAGAGATTTAAACATAGTTATGTACCACATTACCCTTTTTATCATTTTTATGTCAAAGTGGGGTTTCTTAGATTTCTAATGATACCAAAACTTCTAAATTTCATTGTGTATTTATACGAATTTTTGAATGTCGACTACCAAAACTCATTTGGTTTTCTGTGGACAGTTTACCGTCAGACTTTTCAAGCGTGGTTTAGACCTGTTCTTTAACTTTTTGTTTTTCCTAATAATTTTTTTATGATACCCTATTCTTTCTTCTTTAAAATGAGATAAGAATCACTCATTTTCGTTGTGTAATGAAGTCTACACAAATTTTTGAACATAGGCTCTCCAAACTGAAGTTTCTGAAAATTCTGCTATTGGTTTAAATTATGTTTCCTTTGTTGTTGGAGTTAATGCATTCCTTATATTTGCTAGATATTTTTGTATTAATGGAGGTCTTTTCTAGTTTCTAAAATGTTATATTTTGTTGAGTTTGATTTTAAATGAGGCCCATGGTAAGTTTTTAACAATAGTGGTTTGAAAACGAAGCTTTTGTGCAAAATCTCTGATTTCAATACACTTAATGGTTCTGAGTTTATGCCCAGCTCTATGATTTAATACTTGTCTGCATTTATGATCTTGTTTTATGCAGAAAAGCTAAGGTAAGTTGATTTCATGGTTTATGAATCAATATTTTATTGATGGTTTGTTCGATTCTCGTATTTAACGAAGTTTGCGAACTATTTATGAACTGCGTTGAGCATCCTCTTGATTACGAACACTACTGATGAGTTTGTCGGGCCCACAAGGGGCAATCCATATTAATGGTGACCTGCGGAAGATCGTCCGGGACGATAGGGTGGTTTTCTGATAAACCTCGACAGATGGTTATTCGGACCCTCACAGTAGATTATTGCGAACTCACTAGTTTAAGATGATTTCGATTGTGTATTGGCTTATAAGGCCTTTGATACTTCGATCTGGATCTGCTCAAAAACTTAACGCATTGTTTATGCATTACTCGATTCGATATCTTATCGTTATTTGTATTTGGGCATTCTTTATACTTGTGTTATCGTATCATTAACTCTCTACTGGGCTGTGGCTCACCTTTTTGTTTTGTTTTGTTTTCCACAGAGGTTGAGGTTGGCTTGAAGCAGTAAGCTTGCTTAAGCTTGGTGCATTGAGCTTTGGGGTCAAAGTGAGTACATCACTTTGTGTTCATGTATGTATTCATGTGTATCTGGGTTGGCTTATGAAAAACGATTATACCTTTTCTTATTGTTGTAGTTTCCTTCTATTTGATTTGTAAAAAGAGTTATTTTCTCTCTTGAAGTTGTTATTTGTAAAAAGAGTATTATAATTAATAAGTGTGGGTCATGTTTAAATAGTTTTACATCGATAATTTGTATTCTATACTTTTGGTTCACTGTTTTGATAATAAGAATGAAATTTTCGTGTATTGTTTAATAAATCATAATGTTACTCTTGTTTACAAACTGTTTTCACTCCAAATGGCAGCTCGGAGAATTTGGAACTTGTCAGTTGACCGAACTCCACGGCCGACTGGAAGGGAAAATTTTTTCGGGTCGTCACACCACTTTTATCTCTCTTATACCTAAGATAGACAACCCAACCTCTCCATCTCATTTTAGACCTATAAGCCTTTGCAATACTACCTACAAAATCATATCCAAACCGCTAGCCCAAAGAATGAAACCTTTTCTCATTAAAATCATATCTCCATACCAATCTGCCTTCATACCTGGAAGACAAACATCTGATAATATTGTTATTGCTCATGAGCTCATACATCCTATGAGGTCTAAAAGAGGTGTCAAAGGTGAAAAAGGAAGTATGGGGATAAAGATAGACATGGCTAAGGCCTTTGACAGAGTTGACTGGGTTTTTCTCATTAATATTATGACCAAGATGGGCTTCAATGATCAATGGTGCCAAAAAATAATGCAATGTATCTCCACCACCTCCTCTGCTGTCCTAATAAATGGCTCCCCTAATACTTTCTTCTTCCCCTCTAGAGGCCTCAGACAGGGAGACCCATTATCACCCTATTTGTTCCTCTTTTGCATGAAAGATCTTTCTAGAACTCTTATACATGATGAAAATCTAGGCATCATCACTGGAATAAAGATCTGTAAAGATGCTCCCTCAATCAATCACCTCCTTTTTTCTGATGATTGTATGGTGTTCTGCAAAGCTAACAAAGTGGAAGATCAAAATCTAATGGACATTCTCAACATGTTTGGAAATACCTCTGGCCAACTTATCAACTTCAACAAGTCTGGAGTTTTTTTCAGCAGAAACACTGATCCATCTCTCATCCCTATAATCAGCAACATTATGGAGTCAAAGTTCCGCAACTAGATGATAAGTACTTAGGATCTCCTTTATTTACTCACAGAAGCAAAATCAAATCTTTTAAGCCAGGAGTGGACAAGCTGAAGGTGAGGCTATCTAGTTGGAAGAATACCCCCTCAATCCTGTTGGTAAGGAATTTCTCATTAAAACTGTTACCTCCACGCCAGTATCTACCAAATGAACTGCTTTAGAATCCCTAAACAAACTTGCCAAGATCTAAACAAGCTTCAAAGAGATTTATTTTGGGGCAAAAATCTGGAAAATCCCAAGGGCTACTACCCAAAGGCTTGGACAGTTGTTTACAAACCAAAGGAGCTAGGAGGATTGGGCTTTATGAATATGGAACTATTCAACAGTTCTATGATCACAAAAATTGGATTGAGACTGGAACAAGAGATTCTCTATGGTATCAACTTATGGATGCAAAGCACATGTTGGGGAGAAATGTGTTGAACATGGATACCAAAGCTAAAGATGGAGACTCTTGGATCTGGAAAGCATCCTGGAAGGCATACAGAACATTCAACAAAACTGTTCTTGGAAAATTGGAAATGGGAATAGAATCAGAATATGGGAAGACATCTGGATCCCAAACTCCACTAAAACTCATCAAACCCACCCATTGCCCTCATCATATTGAGTTACTGACTCATCTGATGACACCCACTGGGGACTGGAATACAAACCTTATTCATCATATTTTCAGCCCCACCACTGCTCAAGAAATTCTATCTCTCAATAATCACCCAGGGAATGAGGATACAATTCAATGGAACTTAGATGACACTTAAAAGTTCTCTGTCAAGGCCATTTACAAGTCAAAGATTGACTACTTATATATGAATGAAACCATTACAAGAAACTGGGAGGCCATTTGGAAAATGGATATTGCTCCAGTTATAAAGATCTTCATCTAGAAATGTGCTCATGAAATCCTTCCCACTAATGCAAAGACTGCAAGCATATTACACTATATTGATCCAATATGCCAAATTTGTAAAAGTGGGGAGGAAACTATGACACATATGTTCCTAAACTACCCAGCTGCAACTGAGGTTTGGCTAGAAACTCTTGGGGCTTCACATGGCAAATTTGACAGTGCCACAAACTTCATGGTTTGGTTCAATTCTTGGTTTACTTCTGGAAGTCATTCTGAACACCACAATACTTATGCTACTATCTGTTGGTTCATTCGGAAGGCTATATGTGATCTAGTTTTCAATCACATAAAGCCTAATGCCAAACATACAACTATCAGCATAAAGCAACACTTATGTGACTATAATATAATTCACAAGTTACCCAATCATGCTCTAAATAAAATTTCTCTGATTACCGAAGAGCATGAAAATCAGGCAGATAATACAGTGCCTTATGATCTGAACCAATGTGCTCCACAGGAATTTGGTTATATCATCAAAATTTGTACTATACAGGACCCTATAAATCTAACATACTTCTCTGCACTAACTATCTTGGATGCTGCAGGAAACAATATTGATAGAAGAGGAAACTCTGGCCACTTGGGGGAATGGGGAGCAACAGGAGACGTTGACCTAGCTTTCAACTGGGCAAAAGAGAGGCAGCACGTGAATATTGAAGTTCAAGATGAATCCAAGGAAATTCTGTTAAGGTTCCAGTCTCTTTATAATCAAGCAATCAAAGGAAGATTCAACCTTAGTCACTATGAAGGTCTGCAAAGCACTACTACAGACAATCATTTAAAAATCAATCTAGTTTCTTTTGTTTTAACTAGTCTTATCTATATTCATAGACTACAAAATCTGCAATCTCTTAATATTGTTATTATGTGTAAGAACTATGAAAGCAGGCTTGGCATAAGCTCTGCTACTACTTTGTTTGCCTCTTAGGCTTGCCTAAGTTTTTCTCTAAAAAAAATAAAAATAAAATGAAAAAAAGGGATGAGTGGGGCCCGGCCTTAGGGAATTAGTAAGGGGGCCATTTATGTCTGAGTTGAGCCTATCATATGTGTCTCTACGGTTTGGGGGAACGGTTTGTTTGGAATTTTCGAACAGATGATAAAACATTTTCATACATACCACATTACGATTTGGAATGTTCGATTAAAAACATTTTTTTTTTCATTTCCATATTTGACTTTGAATGAAAAATTTCCTTCAGCCCTTTGGGACGTTTCCTATCAGGAAAGTAAGGACACTCCCAAACTTGCATAATAATCAAAGCATTTTTTTTTTCCGAAAAGAGGGTGTAACCTCATACCATAGATTGATAATTTTGATTCCCAATAACTTGGGAATCATTTGCAGTTACAAGATTAATACAGTTTTGAATATATAAACACTGCAATATAGCTGTTAGACCTTCATTCGTCCAATTATTTTGAGTGGCATTACGATTACACAAAGTCGCTATATTTTGGCATTTCTCATGTTGTATCTAGAAATTAAAATAAAACGAGACTTTAAAGTTAACACATGTGTTTATCCTAGCTTCAAAGTCTTCACTAATATTATAACGTTGTTCTCTTGCCTTTGTGTATCTTCCCATCAACAACTTTAGAGTAGGTTCTGAATCACTTTGAAAGGTGATGTTGTAGCCACTCCATTTAGTTGCCCACTAGAATGCAGCTTCAACTCCCTTTTCTTCTAATTGTTCCCTAGTTGTGCAGTCCACATAAGATCCTCTTGCCTCAATTGTTTTCCCTGAAATATCCATCAAAGTTAAACCAATTCTAGAGGTACTAATTGGTACATGCATAGATGTAGCAATGGACATTCTCATGCTTAAATATGTTATCTTTTTCTCAAGTTCCCTATCCAAAATTTTCAGAGCTTCATCATGCATAGGATCATAATATAGAGTTTGTATTATGTTGTAACCAAACTGTTAACATTCAAAGTGTTGTTAATAAATTGAACTATCCATTTGTGCAAAAGTATAAGCACTATTTTGTTTCTTTTTTGGAAAGTTACTTCACATCTCGCTTTCCATATGTGCCATACAATGATACTACAAAATTCCGCCACTCTATTATGCCTTCTCCTTTATTTTTTCATGAAACCAATCATTTAACCAATCATGGAAACAATTTTTACCAATTCACATAATTTATATCAAAGTTTAAGTGCATCCATACCGAATTGCAAAATTGCACTTGAGAAAAAGGTGAGATAGATATTCCTCATCATCATTACATAGACTACATTTAGTATTTATATTAGGAAGTATCGCAGCCACTCTCATACCTGTTGGTAAGATTGATTGAGCCGCTTTCCAGATGAAAAGCTTTATGGATGGAGCTACTTTTAATCTCCATATTTTATCCCAATCACTTCTGCTATTGTTACTATCTCTATTAACTGAATTGTACAAAGATTTAACTGTAAATTTACCTTTTTTTTCTAAGTTCCAGTGAGCAATGTCTTCTACATCATTTACATGAATAGGTATTTCTAGGATTATAGAGACTGTGCTTTCATCAAAACAAGCTTTTAGTTTGCGCTCATCCCATTTTTTGTTGATTGTGAATAGATGACATACCTTTTTGAAGTTTTCAGTACATGTAGATGGTTTCTGTAATGGAGCAAATGTATTTGGAATCCATTGATCTTCCCATATATCAATTAGCTTTCCATTTCCTATTTCCCAGCTACAATTTTTCTTTATCTGTTCAACACTACTAAGAATCCCTTTCCAGACCCAACTATCTCCATTCTTAGGTTTAGTTTCAATATGTAACAAATCACACTTTGGAT
This sequence comes from Papaver armeniacum, assembly GCA_023531295.1. NCBI lineage: Eukaryota > Viridiplantae > Streptophyta > Magnoliopsida > Ranunculales > Papaveraceae > Papaver > Papaver armeniacum. Next base: position 6,934 of record JAJJWW010018421.1, read on the forward strand.
AATATTTTGCTTTCAATATTTTTGCACCTAAAGAGTTTGGTTTTTCTTTCAGTCGCCACCCCATCTTTGATATCATAGCTAGATTAAATTTTTCTATATTTTGTATACCTAAACCTCCATCTTCTAATGATTTACGTAATCGACTCCCATGCTTTTAAATAGACACCTTTCTTACCATTTGCATTCTTTCCATTTTCATCCTTTCCCCACCAATAATCTCTCTGCAATTTAGATAGAGTCTTACAGATTTTCTTTGGTATTTTAAAGCAGTTCATGTGATACACCGCAAGCGAGGATGTACTGTTGTAGCAATATTTCTAAAATGTTCAGTGATATAACCAGCAATTTCTTGTCTACTGTTTAACCAGATTCCATCTTTATTCATTATGGTTTCTATTCGATTTCTTCTAAATCTCTGTTTTTCGCCTTACTATGAAAATATTTAGTATTTTGTCTCCTAACATTAGATTTTGATCTCTACTTTTTTCCTTCCAAAATTTTTCCTTTATTCCATACCATTTGGTTAGCTCTTTATTTAGAGTTGCTAGATCAGAAGCTTTAGTGTTGTAATAACTTCTACTATTTGTTCTTTCTAAATCTTTTTTTATTTTCTCAATATTTGTTCTTATGTGACCAAAAGTACTTTTATTCCATAGTCTCAAGGTATATTTTACATTTTTAAGTTTACTCACAAAAGAGTAAGTTGGAGAACCTCTTATGTCTGTTTCCCAACAATCATGTATAAGACCAGCACATTGTTCATGTTTCATCCATTCTCCAAAATACTTGAAAGGTGTAGCACCATCATTCCAAGTATTTTGAGTACTAAGACAAATAGGAACATGGTCAGAAGTCAAGGGACCTAGATGTCTTAAGGTAGAGTTTGGAAATTTTATATTTCATCTATCATTTACAAGAGCCCTATCAAGTCGCTGTTCTACAAAGTTTCCATCTTGTCTTCTGTTGTTCCATGTGAAAGTGTACCCAATAAATCCTAGGTCCATCAAGCCAGCAGTTTGTATTAAGTCATTAAAAGTGTCAGCTTCATTTTGCTTAAAAGGAAATTTTCCTTTTTTCTCCTGTTCATGGAGGACTACATTGCAATCTCCTAGAACTATCCATGGTTTGTCAACGACATTTGCCATGTTTCTTATGATATCCCAAGAAGCTAATTTAAGATGTGTGTAAGAGCTACCATAGAAGCAAGTGAGCAACCAAGAGTTATTACTATTATTTATCTGGACATTTACATTAATATAATTACAATCATGATCTATGATTGATATTTGCATATGGTTTTTCCAAATTAAGCATAATCCTCCTACGGTGCCTCTAGGAGAAACTAGCCAATAATTGTAAAAATTTACTGTTCTCATTATATTATGCATTTCCTTATTTTGTTGTTTGGTTTCAGACAAAAATAAGATGTCAGGATTATGTTTATCTAATAAATCTTTTAGGCTATTAGTAGTTTCTACATTTCCTAGTCCTTGCGGTTCAAGCTATTGTAATTATAAACCGCTAAGTAAGAAACCTCACGGATATTCAATGTTAATCAGAACAAGCAAATCAAATACAATTGTTTGAACATATATCTCAATTTCTAATTGTCTCTGTTTTTTCCTAATCATGTTTCTAGGTTCTTTGTACTGAAACTGATGATAGTTATAGACAATCATTCGTTTTTAAGTAATAAGCATTTCCCTGTTTTGTTGCTTGGCTTCAGTCAAGAAGAGAATACCAGTATTCTCCTTGATTAGGATATCTAGCAAGCTGTTTTGGGAATCATGTTTTCCTAAATCCTGGTAATTCAATGTTATCCTAATGAACTTCCAGAAGGAAGAGGACACATGACAATCAAATTTTATTAATACCATGCATTTATACGTCTTAAAATGGAATCCTATTTTATCAGTAACTGTAGCATCATAGAAAACATCATAGATAGTTGCTTGATACATCAGATTAATGGCATCATTCATACAACAAGAATTATTAATAAAGTAGCAATTAGAATAATTCATACCCACAAGTGTAATGCGTACAAGATTTTTTAGGTTATCATTGAAAAGATGAAAAGCAATAAACATGATCATATCACCCTTGTAAGCATAATTTGACCAATCATCTTTAAACAAATTAAGAAATAACATCAAATATAAACGAATTTCGAGATTCCGGCATACCTCTTTTGTGTCTGAAGCAAAAGTCTTATGTCCAATTAATCTAGGTAGCTTCATTTTCTTCCAACATCTGTAAGATAAGTTAGGGTACCTGTAAATTTTACTTTCCCAAATTTTCCTCTTTTGCTCTTGGTTTGAAACCCCATTAACTCCAAACAAACTGGTTCTGCCAAAATAAAGAAGGTTTTGATTTGGGTAATGGTTATCTTGTATGATTGGGTTTTGATTTGGGAAATGATTTTCTCGGATTATAGGGATTTTCTTCTTGGATTTGATACAGATCGGTGGGTATAGAAAATGATGATAGAGATCTAATATTTTGTTAAAAATAAAATAGCTTTTATGTTTTTTCCCAACACGCGTCCCATCCTTCTTGTCCACACGATGAAAGAGGGTTTATTGCTGAGAGGAGCCATTCAGATACCTGAGGGCATAACAGTAAATTCAAAGTAAAATTGGGATTTAAGATCGAAGACAAATGAAACGGTATGAAAATTGCAGAGAATAGATATGACTTCAAAAACAAAATCAGTTCCAAAAGAGTCACTGCAAGAAACAATTGATCAGTGCAAAAGAAAATTGTAGAGGGGTTAACTAAGAGTATCAAAAAGCAGCAGGAATCAAAATTAATTTTGAAAAAAAAACACCACTAAAGAGAAAGGGAGAAAATAGCAGGAGTTGGAGATTCGATAGAGGAAAAGAACAGCTGGTTCCTGTTGATGTTTTTTGAAACTTAAAACTTTGTGTCTTTGGTAGCTTGCAGATGATTAAGCACTAAAAATGGAGTCTTTGTGTCTTAGAAACTTTGAATCTCGGTGTCTTCGTAACAATAGCGGCTTGGTGATTTAGAATCCGGTAGCTTTGTGTCTTTTGTCTCATTAGAGTCTTCTTATCAAAGGTGTTTAAGAAACTGGAGTCCTGAATACTTTGAATCTTTAATAACTAATCATCTGTATTAACAAAAAAAAAAGGTTTGAAACTTGAGGGATTTAATAAGATAAAAGAGAAATAGAGAAGATTTAGCTAGAAAGGGTTCCAATCATGATGAGTTTCTCCGAATTCCGATTAAATTCTGGCCACAGTTGCCGGTGAAACTAGAGTAACGGACTCATAACAGTAATAAAAGGACAAGTTTTGGCATTCCGAGCAAAAGTTAGAGGAGAGAAGAGAGAAGGCAGAGAAGAAAGATAATAATCAAAGCATAATCATCTATAATATAACACAAAATTATTTGTTTGGTGTACTGTCTATGGTTGGTCTCTTTTCTGGACCAAAATGCCCCTCCGGGTTTTCTTTCCTTTGCCTACGTATCATTCAGATTTTAGTAGATTCAGAGAACTCCAGGGGCAAAAAAGAAAACTCTATTTTGTATTTACAAAATCATCGGTTTCTCTCCTCCTGCACCAGAACCAGCGACAAATCATCACCACCATTACAGACAGACCTTCTTCTCCTACACAAACCACCACCGGAAACATCATCGCCACCATTATAGAAAAACACCACCACCACTTCCTTGCTCTCTTCTTCTTCTTCTCGAATTGTTGTTGTTTCCCTAATTTTTTTCCCCATCAATTTTGTGCCCTAATCTAATCGTAACAGCAACTCTCCCTGCGATCTTCCTTCCCCGTTGATTGTTTTCACCCTTCTCTTATATTTTCTCTAATTCGATATTACTTTTCAATTGCATGCCCTAAATTGATATCTTCTCTCAACTGGAATTGAAATAGAAAATTAGCATGAATTGAAATTGGATCTGTCAAAATTGGTCTTCATACCAGTTTCGTTTCGATTTCAGTTCATACTAATTTCGTTTTCATACATACAGCAGATACAACTCCGTATCAAATTTTCTGTTCCTCAACAGATCTTAAAGCTCATTACACCTTTATATTGAAGGAACACGATAAATCTTCGAAGACATTGGTAAGAACTACTTCACAATGGGTCAATTCCACGCCCTAATTGAAATTTTTGCTCAAATTTTTCTTGCTTTCTGAATTCTTATTGTGTTTGTTTCCCTTTGCTATACTCCATTTTAGATGTAGTGGTATTGAGGATTTAGTCAAGTTTAAGTTTGTGAGCATTTGTTGTTTGTAAAAATGCCTAACAAAATTTTAGTAATGAACTAGAAATGTGATAGTGGAATCTGTGACTCTATCTCTATGAATTGAATGCGAGTTATACTTTCCATGCTTTTAATCCTAAGTCCCTCTTTGCACCAGTTTAGCACTCTTGAATGGGAAGCATATTTACTTCTAAATTTTAGTGTTAGAAATACCAATTTCGAGTATTGGCATCTCTTTAACTGATTAAGAAAGTTCCCGCGTACTGATTTGTAGCCTGACAAACTTCTACTGTATAGGTACTGGGTAGGACCATTGATTTTTTGTCCAGGCACTTCAGTTGGTACTTGCACAGGATAGTGTTCAATGCTGGGTACTTGCAAAAATCAGTTACCTTGTTGCCCCCTGTTGTAGGAATAAATATAAATAATGATGGTCAATTCTCTTTTGCACAAATGTACTGAAAATTGGATAGCAGGAATATATAGTAGTGGTGAAATAGAGATCATGGCAACCAAATGCTGGTTGATTTGGAAAGAGCGATGCGCAAGGATTTTCGAATCCAAAATAAATACTAGCATCCAATTATCTCTAGCTGTACAAAGACATATTAATTTCTGGTATCCTCCGAAAAAATCCATCTTTGAAAATAAACCAGTGGCCCAATGTGATGGCCAACATGTTACTGAACTTAAAGGAGGAGGATGGACAAAGCCTCAACATAATCAATCTAAGATCAATTTTGACGCCTCTTGGAATGATAATTTTTCACTTGCTGGTTATGATTTGATTCTGCGCAATGAAACAGGTGAAGCCATACAAGCTAAAGCTGGGACCATCAGAGCCTCCACTGCAGAAGAAGCAAAGGCATTAAGCTTGCTGGAAACTGCTTTTGGGGCAAAGGATATGGAGCTTAGTAATTTTTGGGTTGAAGGGGACTGTCAAAGGCTCATTCTTTTTGCTCAGAACAAAGTCAGCAACATTTTTTGGAGAAATTAGGCGATAGTTTCTGAGGCAGTGAAGATTCTACAGACGTGCAACAACTTTCTGGGCTTTACTTTCAAGAACATGAAATGCAATGAAGTAGCTGATGCTCTGGCCAAAGAGGCACGTAAAAAAGGGATACATAAGCAAATATGGTTGCAGATGCCTATTTTCATTTCAAGCTTTTTACTTTCTGATGTTATTTTTTCTAATTCTGTTCAGAACTGCATTTCTTCCAATGAGGGTACTAGTATGTTGGTAGAAACAATATCTCAATGCTTTGTAATGAGATAAGGGTAACCAACACACTAGATAACTCTGTGTAATCTTTCCTGTTTTTCAATGTAAGTAACTTTCAAAAAAAAAAAAAAAAATGTTGGGTATTTATTTCTATCCAATTGCACATAATTCACAATTCTGACAGGACATACATGACACAAAGTCTCGCACTTGCACAGACTTTAGTGGATGGTTGGACATACTAATGTCATGTGCTGTTCATATGTTTTGGTTCACCTTTCAAAAAAAAAAAAAGGGTTTGGTTGTAGATTTTGTGCATACATGTGCATGATTAACTATATCTGATAGGATGCTTTAGTTTGATCATATTTTTTTTCATACTTATTTGTAACTAAACTATTTGACCTGATACCTTGTCAGTGAATGGCTCTTCAGCGGATACTTGCATGTAATAATTTTAGACGTTGATTGTGTATATTATGGGTTGTGTATGCTTGCACATAATTGTGCTTGAGCTTAAAATATCATATTGGTTAATGAATGTATTCACATAATTATGCACCGAAATAGAGGTGTTTAATGGTTAATATTTATGGTTTAACCATTACTGATTCGCAGATGGGCCTGTGTTCTAAGCTTGGCGCAAAATCTGTATATTATGTCAATAAATGTTTGTAGGCCACTAACAGTCAATTGAGTACAGTCTTGGTCATGCTATATGGCAGAAATTGCGTTGATGTTGCTTGCCGAATGGCAGAAAACAAGATGGGAGTAGTGCTAGCATGAATTTACTGTTGTCACTGTTGTTTTACTTTTCATGCAGCTTACTTTTCAAACTACTTGCATTTCTGCTGCTAATGAATTTTGGGCTAACCATGTAAAACAATATGGCGGGCTTGCACAATTTCACATTTTTACGAGCTATTTACATTTCTATAAAAGAGGAATTGTGAACTGCCAATATCTCCAGAGATCACTAGATTAGCATCAAAGGAGTGTTATCCCAAGGTGTGAGAGCACACTTTCCAAATACTCAGCTGAAATGTTGACAGCTGAGACGGCTTCACTGAAGAAGTTCAGCTGCCATCATCACTTTAAAAAGCAAGCAATTGCCGTGAATGAGCCCTGTGGAAAATGTTGGACACATATTGTTTCTTATATACCTTTCATGTAATTGTAAAAATCCTTATTAAGCCTGATTATGGTTTATGGGCAAAATGGTTTTGGAAACAAGATTTGGATTACGATGTAGGGGTTGTTTGGTAACTATTATGTTTGGCATAATTATGTCCATTATGCAGATTATAATGGATTCTATATGCGTTTGGTAACCATTATAATAATTGTTTATTTTAATCATAATTGAAAAAATCCATTATTTTCATAAACAGGAAAAAGTTGTTTTGAAAATTTATTATAATCAATTATTTCTTCTAAGGAACTCAAATTGAATTTTTTCTTCTTATTTTCTCTAAACTATCAAGAGAAAGACAAAAAAACAACATAGGACTAAAAAATATCCTAGATCATTGTTCTTTCCTCTACTTTTTGAGATCATCATTCTTAGATAATCAATTATCTAAAAAAAGTGTTTGGAAAAATTTATTTTTAAAATTATTATATTAAAATTATTTATCAATTTATGATTATCTATAATCATAAATTTTACCAAACAAGGCCGTAACGTAGTTTAATGAAGAAAAAAAATCATTAATGAAATTCTTCTACAGAGATTAGATTAAGATTTGAATACAATTTGTGTTATTCCCAAAGTTCCCCGTGCCATAAATGGCACGGGCAATCCACTAGTCAATCTGAATGTTACAAAATGTATACATGAACTTGAGAAGAATTTGGTAAAATACACTAATTTTGAATTTATTGATTAATGAGCTCCATATCCACCACCTCCACCGGTACCACCAGCTGTAGGACCGGAACTCTTGAGAGCGCCATATCCTCCAACAGCCGTTGCTCCTCCTCCCTCGTGGTGTGCCGCTGCTAGTTTCTTCTTCCTGACAAAACATAAAGCACCAAGGACAAGGAAAAGTAAGAAAGCTCCACCTAACGAAACACATACAGCAATTACTGTTGTATGATTTTTCCCGGGTGTTGAAGTTGCGATAGCCGCAGGAGGACCTGTAATTACATTAAAACCAGGTGATGGAGTTGGGACATCCCAGACCACTGGTCTTGGAGTGCAGTAAGCAATTGGTAAAGGATAGTAACCAGGTGGTGATGCGCAATATTTGCTTGGTGGTGTATATGATGGTGGCTGGGCTACCGGGGTAGGAGGCTTAGGAGTATAAGTTGGTGGTTTTACTTGAGGTGGTAGTAGTGGTGGTGAAGCAAATGCAGTCAACCTCCTAGCTCTAGTCATATTTTAGTGGAAGAATTCAAAGAAGGTAATTGGATTCCTCAAAAATATGAGTGAAGAGAAGAAATTGAGGATGGAAATTAAAAATTGATTTGTGAAGAACAGTGGAGGTATTAAGTGAGTATTTGTAGTTGTAAAGTAAAGAAACCACTAAGAAGGGGAGATTTCAAAGCAGTTGGTTTTTTTATGTTGCTGATGGCTGTAGCTCTGGTCTTAAAGGATTGAAAACTCGTAAAGAAAAAGGCTCAAATTTAGTTGGACATTAAAGAGAGTCTAAAGTACACCCTTTAATTATTTTTAAACTTCTTTGTAAGTCTTGAATCAATGATGACAAAGAAGAATTATTGAAGACTGAAGGGGACAGGGGACTGACCATTCGCGAGTATCATTCTATTTCAGACCAGTAATACCTGAGTACAACATAAACAAACATTTTCTTGTTTTCAAATCACGTGTAAAACACGAGTCACGCGTGCGTTGAATCTTTGGACCAAAACAGCCATCCATCTTTTTTTGTTCGGTCGGCAGTTTAATTCATTCACAACACATCATCAAGGACATTTCAACATCAATTTGGGAACGAACAAATACGGCTTTTCTTAATCACATTCTTTTGAGCGACTTTATGGGAATCACATTCGTGTAATTACATTATAGTTGGTTTTTTATTAATTTCATGCTTCAAAAAAAAAAAATCAAGGACATTTCACAGGATCGAGTTTTCTCTTTTTCTTATGTTAAGTCTGAAAGTTTATTAAAGCAAAAAATAAAGAAAAAAAACGTAATTACAAAAATGGTAAATGAAATAACTTTAGAAAGAGCCTAAAAGCCCATAAATAGCAAAAACGAAATAAATAACATCAAGAGTACAAAAACAAAAAAGTTTAATAACGTCTATATCCTACTCTTCTTAAGCAATCCCTATTTCCGATCCTAAGATTTCTCCTCTTGGGATGAAAACCAGCAGAATTTACGTCATAATATCTCGAGTCCACATATTCCTCATATCCCTCACAAATATCATCATAATCATCTTCATCCGAGGCATAGTAACCAGGTACAAGCTTGTTTGGGGTTTGGGCTTGTTTCTTGACATCTTGACTTTGATTAGCACTATTATACTAGTATTTGGTAGAATACCTTAGGCCTGAAGCGAAATATCACGCCGTTTCCTTTGGGTTTCCAATCTTGTACGAAAAGTTATTTTCTTCACTTCATTTATTGACTCAACTCATAAATCTCAGCTAAAGTTAGGTCAGTATCATTAATTTCACTAACCGAGTTTCCTTGTGTTACTGAACCATCCCCTTACACTTAGTTGAATTGTCATTCGAGATTGTACCCCACTTTTTCGAGTTTTAACTTCAAATTTGCCATAATAGCCGTGTTAGTTTCGGCGTCACCATCAGCTGTTTTCTCACTGTAACTGCCTTAACTTCCTCTTCCTCTAAAGCCCAGTTCCGAGCTTAGAATTTCATATTGATTTTTACGCACGGCACAATTACCTCCGAGCCGAATACATCTTCACCAACAGAGTAAAAGTAAAAGGAGTAGCAGATGAAACGTTACCCTTCTTTTCTTTCTTTCTTGAGGAGATGAATGCTTACTCAGCTGCAACCTGCTTACTCTTGATCATCTTATCAAGAGAAGCACGATACTCTTCCTCAGAACTAACAAGTTCCCTCCACCAATTGTTTAGTTGTGTTATCATTGGTAGCGTCAGTTTCAACATTACATCCACTGGTTCCTTCAGATTTGCAAATTCCGTATCTTCGGGATTATCATTGCGGTATCAAAGAACGTCTTACGGATTTGGGGTGCCTTAGGGGAACTAAACATGTAGAGCTACTAACTGAGGGACATAGTTAGAGTTAAAATTTAGGAAGTCTATGTGGGCAAATGCCGCCCAAAATTATTCTGTCTTTCTGACTAGATTGTGGATTCTAAGATTATATAATTTGACATAAAATGCTCCCGAATTGGATATTGTTTTCAAAAATTTAATAAATTAGTGATGTTTATAATCGTTTCAAAATAGTTAGTGATAATTATAGTTGTCACAATTGTCTGGAATGTAAAAATGCCACAAAGTTACTATAATTAGAAGAAAAATAACAATAATAATTTTTCTCTAAGTGAACGCCTAGACTGCCTACTGCATAAGACGCCCATAACGCTAACTATATGGTGTCTATTTTCGGGTTTCCATTTTGAAATTTGGTATTTATTTAGACAAAAAAACCATCTAGTCAATGACAGATTGGAAATAGGTAATCCGATTTTGAGTTTATATTTTTAAAAGTAGCCACTGTGAAGACCAAAACGGCCTAAATATGAACAGATGAAGAGTTAATAGTGGTGCTTTTGTTGGAAAAGAAGGAGGAGTAAGAGAGTGGAGTTTTTCATAAGCCAATTGTTTTTAACTATTGCAACATGAGTTTAAAAGTCTACCTTACTGAACCAGGTGTTGTAAACGGAATTTATAATGGAAAATTGGGAATATGTCCCATAATCACTAATCTGTTTGGGGATCTATCCCATAACGGAAAAAATTAAGAAATTTATCATAGTGAGAGAAACAAACCGTTAAATATGTTATCTCCCACATGTGTGGACATACACGTACAAATCATTACCCTTGTCACGAAAATAAGTATCTTCTTGTCTATGCTTCTTCTACAGATCAAAACCCAGCCGAGATCTCTGTATTATCTTTACGTAAGTGTCATCATACGAATGTTTATTTGTTGTTTACAACAAACGCTACTGAAATAGACTTCCAATCGTGTAACGCATTGTCTTATGTTTGAAAAAATTGTAAACCTTTACCTGATATGTATATAGTACTGTTTTGCCATTGTTGATGTGAAAATCTCCCATATGAGTTCACAAGCACAAGACCATAATGAACTTCACACACAACAAGACCATGGCAAGATTGTCAAAATTTAAACGCGAGTTAAAGTTAATAGCAATTGGAGTATGGAAGGGAATATAACCAATAGAAAGTTTTAAATTCTGATTCTCTTATCCACCCGGTTTCCATCAATGGTTTATTAAAATATTTTTATCGTTGCCTGTGGTCGATGCCGATGATGTTGCACAGAATTTCTTACTGGAACTGAAAGAATCTTTGAATGGGTGAAAAACTGAAAAGAAAAGGCTCAATCCTTACCTGATATTGAAGCTCCTCTGATCTCGTCATTTGAATTACAAGACTGGATCCCAAACATCGTGGATCTTTGTTGGCAACCACAACCACCAAGGTGATGGGGGTTGATATCGAATCTCCACAAATTTCAATTCTAGCTGGCCTTAGATTTACTCTATAAAACCTAGAAGGAAATGCTGACACGTCTCAGATTATCTTAACAACAGAAATTCAACCGTCGTATTTCTAGGTGACATGTCGCTCATTAAAAGATCGAGGGTAAAAGAATCACTTACCCGCACTTGCAAGTCCACACATGTGGGAGATACCATATTTAACGGTTTGTTTCTCTCACTAGGATAGATTTCTTAATTTTTTTCCGTTATGGGATAGATCCCCAAATAGATTAGTGAATATAGGACATACTCCCAATTTTCCCAATTTATAACCACAATTTTATCATGCTTGGAAAGTTTCATACACTAATTGAAATACTTATACCATGGATTAATAACGCTCACTATTAAAGTATGTCTTAATACATGTCTCAATATATAATATTTCTTAACCGGTGCGGGATCCATTGATTTTATGGTGATGACTGATGAGCAAGTTCGGAAGGCCAGGTGGATGCAGTTTATAGTTTTAATTCTATCAATACGAAGATGCATATGAAATCAACAACTTTAATTATAAAGCAGGAATAACACCATTATATTTGTATTTCCTACTTGGAATACCTTGCGGTGTGGGAGATGATGTTCCATTTGAAAAAGAAAATTGGTTGGCAGAAGATAGATTTAAACATGAACTGTTGTTATACTATTTCGAAACAACCCAGTCGAAGCACGACAACTTAAGAAGTGGTGAAATTAATAATTCCTGTTTAAAGTCATTTTTAACGCAAAAATTACATAGCAGAGGCATTTCTAATTTAGGAAACAGATGACCCTGAAACGGATATAGGAACTGCCAACATTTTTATTTTATAGTTACTTGGTTCATGTTTTTCGCCCAACTCAAGCGCTAGTACTCAAGTATGATGGTTAGAGTCGTCGCAATATATGGAGAAAGCTCCGGCTTATGGTTGGGTTCCGCTATCTTAGCCAAGTTGTACATTTCTCTTGATATCACATGCATGGGTTCGTCAAGCATCGAGGGTCTATGGGTCCTCCTTAAGTTAAATGTGACAATACTTGTTCTTTGGATTGATATTAGTTAAAAACAAATCTAGCAACACTAATTGTATGATGTTTACTTTTAGCTTTGGTAGTATACAAATTTTGACATTGGTGTACCAAGACTTTTAACCTATACCAAAAACTTATTTTCCAATTGTAATAAGGTATAATGTTGATAACTGGTAAAAAAAACAGAGGAGAGGTAGATAATATGTGCTTAGGAACAAACACACTGTTAATGGATGTCGTATGAGGTATTTGCGGAGATAAGCTATTATGTTTCACAAAGAATCAAATAATTTTCATTCCAACGCACTGTATTCTACAGTTCAGTCAAGTATGTTGTTGTTTATTATTATGGAGAAAGATGTGCTAGATAGCTAATTGGTGTAGTTGGACTGCCAGAAAAACCTATGTCAACCGTCTTTGAAACGAAATGCAGAGAAGAGGCTGGAAAAAGTACGAGACATTATTCACTCTTTGTGACGAAGACTAATATGACGAGTTGTACAAATCGTTTGTAGAGCCGCTAATTTTTCAAGATGTTATACACATATATGGGCAGATTTTTTCGTAGCGGGTGAAACATTACCGAAAATACCGTGTCCAACACATTCACCACCAGTGGTTTCACCTTTCACCACTTATTCTTCAGCAGGAGCTTCATCTTAATCGGCGCCTTCAAGAGCAGAATCTTTTTCGGCTGGGTCTGATTTGCCAAAATTGAGATGGGAGTTAAACTCTCTTACTCTAAGCGGAGAGAAACGGATATTTCTAATTGTCTCACAAGTTTTCGACCGTCCAAATTCATATACAAGAACATCGATTAGTCGTGAACAATTGAATCAAATGGAGTTAAGAGATGCGAAAACTAGGCATATGTATGTACAAGAGTTCCGCAAAGTGGAAGAGAGCATAAGCTTCAGTCTTAATTTTTTAACCACTACTGCAACTCCGACATCCAAAAATAAAGTGGCAGACTCACAAGTCAGCGTTATGCTAAGAAAATGTTATTGTCTAGTGCAACAATCTCCATATTGGCAATCCCCTCAACAAAAATCCTCAGGGTTATCAAGATTATAAAATATCATTAAACTTTGATGGCATTCCACCTGACGGGTTAAATAAATGGTTTGGAAATCAACTTGCAGGATCATATGAAGGGTTTGGGAGCATGACGCAGAGGGGCACGTATAACAGGAACTGAAATAGTACTAAGTTATGCTTATATAAACTTAGTGGTATTTAAATCAAAATTATAAATAATAATATCTTTAATTAATATTAGTCTATTTAAAAAGAAAAGTAAAATTAAAATTAAATTTACATTTAATTAAAATTTAAAACAGCTCCATCAACACTTGAATTGAGTTATATGTGTACTGTTTAACATCTCATATGGGTTATTGAAAACTCCTTAAGGATTGCGTAATGAGCTTCACACATCTTCACCAGTCCTATTGAGATCGCAATATAACTTCAACATTGGTTTCACATCCAAGTCGATATCGATTGACAACCCGAACTAAAGCTATAAATTTTTCCACTTGTTTTATTATAGTTTGATATTGACAAAACAACACGGTTGCACTATGGTTATTCGGGTTATCAATGTAAGTACAAAAATTTTCGTAAATTTTTCTCCAATAACTCATACTCACTAAACCATTTTACCTTCTTTCTGCATCCCTAGCCGAATAACATACTACAAAGTTTCTACATAAATATAAATCTTCATCTGCGATAAACTCTGCTGGATTAATATATGGTGGAGCCATTCCTCAAAAATTATGGTCGTACAAGGTGGAGAAGGTCTGATGTAGAAGTGAAGTTAATTGAATTTATAGAAAATCAGATAAGAGTCTTTGGATAGAAATAGTCGTTATCGGCTAAGTTTAGGAAGAGTGACTCTATATGAGACGAGTACCTTCTCAATTGGAACCGAGCCTCGCCTAGTGATATCTAATTTATATATGTTGCACATGTCCATAGGATCGGTTCCCCTTTCTGCTATAAACCTTGATGAACCCCATACAAGGATCGGTTCCCTTTGATGTATTGCACCCCTTAATAGGATAGGTTCCCTTTCCCTTACAAGAATCGGTTCCCTTTCCCTTACAAGGATCGATTCCATTTCCCTTACAAGGTCAGACATACAAAATCCGATTATACCACGGGTGATTACTTAAGATCGGTTTTACTAATAAAAGTTATACCAATACATAAGTTAGGCCTTTGTGAACAGTTCTACCAAGAACACAACAAGTTGTGAGTGGTTATACTCTATCACACATATTGGTTGTTCATAATATATGCAATGAATAACAAAACTAATAACACCTGGCAATTTCTTTTTCGGTTCACAAACAATTTTATGAACTTAATTCCTTAGAACATATGTAAACATTGTTCCCTATGATGAAATCCTCACCTCATACCCATACATAATCACAATAGCATTTAAATGATTATGGCGATGTCTTATCTACAAAGTTTAATGGTTAATCAATAAACCTCGTATTGTATTCCTTAATACTATGTCTATCTAGAGTTCAAATATGTTTATAGCATTATGTTTTCAATATGCACGACTTAAAAGATTTGTTAGGGAATGAAACAGATTCAAGTAAAATATCACTAACCTCAAGTGGAAGGATGATTGTTGTCGTTGTAGCTCCTTACTTCTTCACATCTTCAAGTCTTCGCAATACTTGAAGATGTGAAGAAGCAAGGAGCTACAACGAAAACAATCATCCTTCCACTTGAGGTTAGTGATCTTTGACTTGAAGTGTTTCATTCCCTAACGTATCTTTCAAGTCGTGCATATTGAAAACAAAACTGCGAAGCATATTTAAACTCTAGATAGACATAGTATTAAGGAATACAATACTAGGTTTATTGCTTAACCATTAAACTTTGTAGATAAGACATCGCCATAATCATTTGAATGCTATTTTGATTATGTATGGGTATGAGGTGAGGATTTCATCATAGGGAACAATGTTTTACATGTGTTCTAAGGAAGTAAGTTCATAAACTTGTTTGTGAATTGAAAAGAAAATCGCCAGGTGTTATTGGTTTTGTTATTCATTGCATATCTTATGAACAACCAATATGTGTGATTGAGTATAACCGTTCACGACTTGTTGTGTTCTTGGTAGAACTATTCACAAAGGCCTGACTTATGTATTGGTATGACTTTTATTAGTGAAACCGATCTTAAGTAATCATCTGAGATGGTATGATCGGGTTTGTGATTTTTGTCTGACCAAATATGGGAAAGGGGAACTGATGCAGATCAAAAATATATGGATCCGTCTAGGTCCATCTAACGGAAGGAATTATTTTCTTAATTATATTTTATTTTTAGTATTTTTAGTAGAAAAATAATTAAAATTCGGATTTATTAATTAGGGTAATTTTAGAAGAGTCTAGAAGTTCATTTTAAGAGTTTTAATAAGCTAGGAAGGTTACCTAAACGTAGTAGATACCTTGGGACATAAGTTTTGGGTTGTTTTCATCCTCTCTTGTCACACAAGTTAGGGTTTTTTCCGAACGCGCAATTGGGGGATATAAAAAGGAATTGGGGGATATAAGAAAAGGACAAAAACAGGATCCAGATATCAATTCGGGGTCACCCATTATCTAAATATTTTTTTAAATCCTAATCTACCCCTCACTAATCAGGTTTAGTGGTTAATAATAATTAGGAAAAATCTTAAGATTTTTTATAAATGATTAGTGTGTGTTTTATTTGAATTTTGGTTAGTGAGGTGAGAGTAGAAGGAGGGAAAAATAATTTGAGAGAGAAATATTTTTGGGAAAAATGGAGGATGATTGTGAAGAGAGAATTGTCCGCTGCTTTGAATCTTTAGCTCAACTACACCAAGGATCACATCTTGAATCTTGACTAACGACAACAACTCACAATTGCAACTCTTTGTTGAGCCAACACCCTTGAATGATGATTTTGACGAGTATGGAGAGTTTCTTGAAGAACCAACACAAGAAAGTAAACTTGCACAACATACTAGCATCCCCAACACACAGGTAAAGCTGCTAAGATGTCGAAAAATCAAATTTTTTCTTGAAACCCGCCATTTTTTCAACTGAAAAACCTCGGTACCGGCATTGTATTCATACTACGACCACGCCGGTAAACTGATATCCCCCCATTTTGAATAATAAACCGGCATAGCATTCTACCAAAAAACTGTGCCGGTACATAGTTAACCTTTTTACCTAACAAGGAATATACTACGGAATATTCAACCGGCATGGTTTCATTGATAGGTTACCATGCCGGTACCGCATGAAAAACATACAGGAAACAATTCCATCTCAAACCAAAAACCGGCATTGAAATTTTATAAACATCAACGCCGGAACTGGTTACCGGCGTTGTTCAGTTACAACTTTACAATGCCGACACCTACAAAAAAACATGCAAGGATAAATGTTTTCCAAAGCTAAATTCCGGCATTCAATATCAATTATTTTCAATGCCGGAATTGTGTACCGGATTGGAACAATAGGTTACGATTATGCCGACATCCTTGCTTCCGGCGTTGTTTTCTTATGAAACACATACGCCGAAATAGGTTTCAAATTTTGTCTTCCGTTTTGGTTAACTTCGACTATGCCGGAACAATAGTCGAGCATGCCGGTAATGGTTTCCGGCATAGTGTTGTTATTGTGTTTGGAACTAATTTGCATTCGATCTTTAGGTGGTGCCATATATTAATCCAACAAATGCAGAGCCGCTTTATCGGGATACGTCGGAATACTATAAAATCCCTCCGGTATGTAATCAAAGAATACTTTTCACCTAGTATCTTGAACATTACTAATGGATTGCTAGTAATGAACCTTCTAATGAATGCGAAATTGTTCTTATGTAGGGAATAACAGATCTAAAGGAAGCAATCGCTTGGGACGGCCCTTAAGAACATGTGTGTGTTGGTGAGGAATACCGAAGGTTCGAATAGGCGTTTTGAGATGGCTTGCGAGAGAAGTGGGAAATACAAGGAGAAGAATAGCCACAAGAGAAAGGATTATGTGTATCCAAAGAAGACTAATAGGGTATACAAGACTCGTACGAGGAAGAATAATTGTCCGTTTAAGCTTGTATTCCGTTTAAATGACATAAACAATTGGGATTGTGAGGTTTTGTGTGGCTGTCATAACCACCGGGATCCGAAAGATTTTGTTGGTCACTCCTTAGTTGCGAAGCTAAAACCTGACGAGTTCGAGGATGTAAAGAGATTGACCAAAGAACTTATCAAACCGAGACAAATTCTCATAGGCTTCAAGGAAAAGGATGAGACTAACGTGTCTTCTCTACGTACAATTTATGCCGCACAAGCAACTATTAGAGAGGTGGAATGGGAAGGGAGGAGCGTTATGCAAGAATTTGAGAAGATAGTTTGGGATCACAACTACACGCGTATCATTAAAAGAGGGCCGGACGAGAAGCCCCTTCAAATATTCATTTCGCATCCTTTGCTCTCACAATTGGCAAATACATGTTGTGGTGTTCTTTTGATGGATTGCACCTACAAGACAAACAAATACAATATGCCGTTGTTCAACATTGTGGGGCAAACCTCGGACAAGGTAACATTCACATTGGCTTGGTGTTTAATGGAAAACGAGAGGGACTATAATTATCATTGGGCATTACGACAATTGAAATTGTTCTTAGGAAAATCAACTTCCGAGGGTCATCGAATCGATAACGATGACGCATTAATGAAAGCAATATCCGACGTCTTCCGGACGCACAAAATTTCTATGTACATATCATATACGTAATAATGTGATAAAAACTTGCCATGCCTTGTTCGAACCCGCAAAGGCGGATATTAAGAAGAGAATGATGGTACAACTAGAGGAAGATGTTCGAAAGAACAAACTATCCCCGAAGAAGAAGAAGATGAGAGAGGCAAGATAAAGGAGAGAGTGGACAAAGAACATGCGGAAAATCATAAAAAGTGGTTGGAATTTCTAAGAGATTGGGAGAAAGTTTATTGGTCTCTTACCGAGGTTATGTACGAAAAGAGATTGGAGAAGTTTATTGCCGATTGGAACGAAGTTTATCCGATTGCCGTGCGGTATTGTCGGACTCAATGGTTGGATAAGTTCAAGGAAAAATTTGTACGTGCATGGACAAACCGGTATAGACACTTCAAGACCGAAGCAACTAGTGCAAACTGTGGCCACTCATGGGAGATTTAAAGATCTCATCCATCCGGTCAAGGCAATGTGGTTACGGTCACCGATACAATGGAGCAATACTTTAAGCAAGATATCAATAGGATCAAGGAGGCTTTTGAGAAAAGCTCAATGGAAAGGATGACTCCATTTCTTCGTTATGGTAAGTTTCTCCAAGGAATAGAATTCAACGTCTCTTATTGGGCAATAAAACATATGATGAGACAAATGGAATATGAGAAAAATCACGGAAAACCGGGTGATGTGTGTATTTGTCCCGACATGTCTTCATTGGGGCTTCCGTGTCGTCATATGCTTGTGAAGTATTTAGAACTGATACCTATTGAGGTCATTGATCCGTTTTGGAAGCAACTATCTTTCGACCCCCGCCCTTCTGGGGATCCAGAAATCTCCATGTGATACGAACGAAGCAAAGGAATTCTTCGAAGCTTACTCACGTAGCACCTCGGTTAGCCAACAAGTCTTGTTGAGTGATAGGTGTAGAATACACCGTATTTAATATATAGTATTTATGCTTTCTTTGCGAGTTTTCTTGTAAATTATGTATCTTATGTGTGCTTTTGAGTTTATTAGGTGCAATGGAGTCATTTGGAGCAAAAAGACCAATTGGAACTCGTTCAAATACAAGATTTCTACTTTTCATTGTGTAGAGGACGAGAAGATGAAGAGAATGCCGAAAGAATGGAGTCATTCCGAGTTCGTATGAAGAAGTTATGAGCAAAACAAGAACTCAGAAGCAAAAAGGGCAAAATGGTCATTTTCTAGGCCAAGTGCTATTGCCACCCCACCGTACGTTAAGGGGCAGTCATTACGTTAAGGGGTGACCTGTTTTAAAGGAACTGCTAAAGCGATCATGTCAATTATTGGGGAAAATGGAATTTGAATAATCTTAAAGGCAACTGGATAATTACTCAAGGCTGCCACTTTTTAAATACCTTCTTCTTCCAAACTTATCGATCAGTTCAGGGATAATCTGGTGGAGCTGTGTGATGCTGATGGCTATGGAACTCGCGGATTTAAGTGCAGGGACGACAGTAAAGCAAGCTCGAGATGGTGATGGGTTTGCTTACATCATCTCGTAGGGGTTGAACTCGAAGAACTCAATGGCAGTGATGATCATGATGGTGATGAAGTCGCTGTTGACGTTGCCAGAGAAGTATGGGGGTTTAGCTCGAGTTTGTCGATGATCGTGCTGATGGCAGTGAACAAGGAATATGGAGCTCGAATCTGTATGGGCGGTAAACCGACGATGCTTCTGCTCATCGGTGATGAAGAATGGTATGACAACAAGGGTGATGCTGTGTCTGCTCGAGTGAGGAGGTTGGATGCCGCCATAGAGCTTGGCAGTGATGATGAAGAACTGGGTTTGAACGTTGCTACTATTGTAGATGGTCGAGCTTGGAAGAGGCATGAAGATGGACCGAGTTGAGTCTGGGTTCTGCCATTGATGGCACATGCAATGAAGAATGACTGGCGGGTCTTGCCAGCGAGAAGGAAAAGAAGAGAAGGATGCCGCTGCCATTGTTTGAGCTCAAGTTGGAACGCAATAAGGTTTTGGCTTGCTGCCAGCACCGGAAGTCAATAATGGAGTGTAAACATGGCATGAGAGTAACGAATCAGTGGAAGAGAAGCTCGAATCTGAAGATGTCTGATCGGTGATGGATGATACGAGTTGGAAATAGAGTGAACTCCCGATGCGGTTTGGATGACGAGCCTCGTTCGATGGGTGATCATGGTCGATGTTAACTGTCGATTGGTAGATGTTCGAAGGAGATTGGTAATGGAAGCTTGAGCTCGAGTTTGGGGGACTCGAATACTTCGTGAGAGAAGTCGAACGAGTTCGAGTTGGAGTTCGGAAGCAAAGATGATTGACGCGGAATGGCTATGACTACCGAGATGAGAAGTACTACAGTGATGATAATGCTTACATCATCGGTTCCACATGACTAACGGTTAAGCTACCAAGTGGCCTAGAACAATGCAAGCCCAATAATCTATCCACATATCACGACAAGAAAAAGAGTGTGAGCCCAATAGGCCATTTAGCCAGAATATTTTACAAGAACAAAATTAAGGGTGCGGCCATTTCAGACTTGGCCGTGACTTTGGCAACCTACTCTGCACGAGGTGTGATGCACGGGACACAATTCTTAAGGAGGTGCACTTTCCTATTTTTACTAGGTTTCCTAGTTTCTTCAAGAGGAGGTTACAAAACTCTATAAATAGGGAAGCTTATGTAGAGTTTGGGGGCTCTCTTTTATCTCTTATCTTTATATCTTTTATCATTCTTTTGCCTCTACTTTGTTTTCTAGGGTTTAGAACCATGAAGTCTTTTCTCTTTCTTCTTGTTATGAACTCCATGAATATGAGCTAGAGTTTTATTATTGGTTATGGAATAAGTTGGATTTCCAAATATGGGTTTTAATTCAATAAATTAGTTTTCTCTCATATTATCGTTTATGATTCACCATTAATATTGTTACATGATTTGAATGCTTGTTAGTCGAGTCGCGAATCGATTGAGTTTGCCTTCATCTTTATTGCTAGATTAGGGTTATTATACGCAAAAGTGATAATTCCGGATTGCAAGTAGCATAAATATGATTATAGTTTGTAGTGATATATTCTTATGATCATATGTGAACCATAACCTTTGTTAAATCGGATTAGTGCTCTTACACGTTCGATTGCTTTGATTGGCCTGATTTCATAGAACCTAATGCATTTAGGGAATTAAACTTGATTAGTGCTTTTACACGTTAGGTTGTTCCTTTATATAGAATTCATATTCGCATCTTTTAATGTGTTTGTTGATGACATGAGGAGATTTGCGGGATATACTTGCGATCAAGGTATTCTAGGGTCTTTGATAAAAGTTGAGATTAAAATATCAATTCTAGTTATTGTGTTGAAAACATGTTTGTGAATGAAAACGAAATCCATGACCAATATCTTCTTATCCTTGATTTGATTTGTTTGCTTTGCTTTATTTGCTTTTATTTAGTTTATTATATAAAAATCACAAAACTACTTAGGTATTATTTATAGGAACCAAACAATTTGACAACCTAGACCTCTTTGTGGGATCGATCCTTTCTTGCCCTTGCTTCATTATATATTTTGAGTAGTAAGAAAGTGTAATTTATATTTGTGTCGGCTGACAACCGGTCATTGAGCCAACTAAGGCTAATTACTCTTCCATGGATCGCCCAAAGTGAAGAGCCAAGAAAGGGAGATCCAACAGGAAGACCACAAGCTAAAACAAAAAGGAAAAAACAAAGGGTAGAATTGAAAGAAATGACTCAACGTGAAGAAGAACTCGCGGCAAGTAAGAAACGAGATCTAACCGCATGTGAGATTTCGAGCAGAGAGGTTTGTGGAAGCGCAGTTCCAAACAAAAGAGGTAGGCCGATGAAGGAACCGCTAAGTCAACAACAAACGAAGGAATCCGTATCCACACCAAAAGCCAACTCATCGGAGGTTCCAAAGAAGAGGGGTAGGCCGACAAAGGTATCAACATCAAGTGTCAAAGAACAACAATGTGAGCATTCCGAATCCATACCCATAGTCGATCTAGCGGAGGTTCCAAAGAAGAGGGGTAGGCCGACAAAGGTATCAACATCAAGTGTCAAAGAACAACAATGTGAGCATTCGAATCCATACCCATAGTCGATCTAGCGGAGGTTCCAAAGAAGAGGGTAGGCCGCCAAAGGTATCAACATCAAGTGTCAAAGAACAACAAGGTGAGCATTCCGAAGCCATACCCATAGTCGATCTAGCGGAGGTTCCAAAGAAGAGGGGTAGGCCGCCAAATGTATCAACATCAAGTGTCAAAGAACAACAAGGTGAGCATTCCGAAGCCATACCCATAGTCGATCTAGTGGAGGTTCCAAAGAAGAGGGGTAGGCCGCCAAATGTATCAACATCAAGTGTCAAAGAACAACAATGTGAGCATTCCGAAGCCATACCCATAGTCGATCTAGCGGAGGTTCCAAAGAAGAGGGGTAGGCCGCCAAAGGTATCATCATCAAGTGACAAAGAACAACAAGGTGACGAGGCTAAGGTGGTGACAAACCAAAGTGATAGCAAAGTTGATGTGGTTTTATTTCGAAGGGGAAGGGGTAGGCCAAGGAAGTACGGACTCCCATCACATATCGAAGACATTGCAAGTTTAGAGATTGCAGAGGATAATTTGGATATATTATTGTTACAAAAGGGTAATATGAAGATGTATAAGGATCCCAGAATAGGTAGGACAATTAGAAGTTATCATACCAAGATACAGTCTTACATAGACCAACTTCCTTAGGTTATTCGCGAGTATATTTTATATACGGATGATGTCGACGGAGATGGAAATTGTGGCTATCATGCTGTGACTGAACAATTAGGAATCTTTGACACGGTGGTTAGTAGAGGTATGACACCATGCCAATATGCTAGAATGAGGATGGCCGAACAACTTGTGAACAAAAGGAGCTTTTATGAGCAATTGGTTGGTGTAGGCGAGGGGTTTGATGATATGCATGCTCAACTATTGGGGCCCGAACAACATGATGAAATTTCTTCCTTCGAATATTGGATGAGAATGCCGCTTTGTGGGCATATAGTGGCGGATACATTTAAATGTGTTGTTCATTATTTTACCCCCACCGTAGAAGTAACATTTACCCCAAAGTGGCAAAAATGCGAAGGATCCCTTAAGAAGAGAAGAGTTGTTTTGGCGTTCGTGAACGGTAATCATTTCGTTATTCTAAAACTCAAAGAAAATTGTCCATTGCCACCTATTCGTGGGATGATTAAAAACAAGGGTCTAGATCCCAATATCCTGGAAGGGATGGATGGCATCGTATGAGGAGAATCACCAATTTTGGGATGCGTTGGCCTTATCAAAAACCGATCCAAGAGGAGAAGATGCAACCCATTACGTGTGGAGGCGACGATGAGTGATTTGGATTTATGTGGTTCACTAGTACGCAACGTTTGTTTTTTTTGTAAGTCTGAACTGTAAACATTAAATCATATTTTGATGGCTATGCCGGCATAGTTGTGTTTTATATTTACAACTCCGGAACTTGTGTACCGGCGTAAAATTTCGTTTGAAACCATGCCGGAAATCCAGAAAAAACTTCCAGAGAAATAAGTGACATTTCCGGCATTGAAATTAACCCCATTACTATGCCGGTTTTCTGTCAAAATCATATTTATCATGGAGATTACGTAAAACCAAGACACGAGTATGCAAACACAAATAAATACCTAACTCTGTCTTTTAGAGAACCGGCATTGTTGTTACTGTTCTCGAGCATGCCGGTTTGGATGAAAAACTAAGAAATTTAAGTTATCTGGGCGCGTTCAAACTCTTGTAAATGAGGTAATTTGACACAAGTTTGTCAACATAATAAATATAATAAAAATACTAGATTGTATACAATAAAAAACTCCAAAGTTATGTGGTTCCAAACCGAAAACAAATCAAACATAAACCAAGTCAAGCAAAGAGTTTAGAAAGACACACAAACACATTGTTCAAGACTCACAAACAAACATAAACCAACACTAGATTGTTCAACCAAACTAATACTATAGAATAAACACACGATCACTCGGTTCTTGACTTCTTGTGTACCCTCTTCTTCCTTTCGCCCCACAAGTCTTTTGCCTTCGGATCTTCAATTTTGTCATCTTTTGCTCGACTTTCTCCATTTCTTTCTGGGTCAACACCTCTCCTTTCTTTTTCTTTTTCTTAAAGAACTTCGACAAATTTCCAATCCGCTGACGCTGTTAAGGAAATTTTAAACATGTAGTTAGTATGTACAATTGTATAAGTTCATAGACATAAAGTAAAAAGAATGGTAATGACCAAGACGTACGTACTAAAAACGTAACGAGCTGTACAAGTGCGGGTACAGTTTCCGGAGTTGTGGATGGATGTGATAGTGGTGGAGGAACAACTACGATATCCGTGCGTATAACATAAGGATGCGTGAACTTCCGATGGCCTCTTAGGAAGGTTGGTTCACTCTCATAACCGTTCTCAGCCAATTCCCAATCAGCCCTATCCAACACCAGTTCCTTTTCTTCCCTTTCACTCCAATGTGCAAGAATAGGTTTTGGGTCGTAAACTACGAGAGTATGGTTCTCATTCGATTGGCATTAAGGAAAGTCATGAGAGAATTTATGATAAGATGTATCCGTGAGATCTTTCTGCTTGTACCCAAGTTGGCGCATTACACGGCGAGGGTTGTGCATAACAAATCCATTTGGATGAAATAACGGTCCGTTGTAAAATGAAACATTGTCACGCATTTGCAAGTGAACTCCTCTAGCATTCCTATATGGATCAAACACAACATCTTGGACATCCACCGAGTCCAAAGCCAATCTCATTGCTAATAACCGTTTTTTGTTATTGGGCCTTGGGGTATTGTCGAAGTAGTATTTCGGACCTAGAGGACTATTCTCTTGATATTCAGTGAAAATCTTCAATCCTTTATACCGTATGAACAATTTTGCGAAGTGTTCATACGCCCACACCTACGCCAATGAAAGATCGTTCCAATGAAATGTATTAGAAAATAAATAATTGGAAACTAACAAATTTAATGACAACAATCAAAAAAATAAGTACTTGACTACACCTGAAGTACAGTGAAATTCCCATTAAATTGACGGGCGTTCGCCTTAGATGCTCGACGCATTTCTGCCAAAAAATGTGCCAAGAAAGCAGTGCCTCATAAATACTCATGAACCTTTTCCAACGGATCCAAGTATTGTAGGTTGTTCATATGCACCCTATTACCATTGGCGTCAGGGAATATAGTTGTGCCCAAGATGAACAACATATAAGCCGCGGCAATTTGCTGGACTTGTTCTGGATTCAATTCCTTGTTCTTCGTGTTCCCAAACAATTCAACGAGTTTGACGAATGTGATAGTCTTTGTCTGGGAACGCCTAGTTTTGTACATATTTGCCAAAGTGGTTTCCTTGTCCCATCCAAACAACTTTTTAGTCAGCTCATAGATCTTGTCCCATTCCAAGTCCTTAGAGTCATCTCCTATTTTAACGGCTTTCCCAAGAACCTCAAGACCTATTATCCTTTGGACATCTTCAGGGATGATGGTCATCTCGATAAAAAGGAAAATGCATGGTATCGTTTCACGAAAAAACCTCTCCAAAAAGCGATTCGCCGTGACGGTATCAATGGCCACATAATTTTTATTGCGGGATACAAGCCGAGATGCGTTGACTCTTCGCTTTAATGACGTCACACTCAAGCTTCAAAGGCCATACATCCGATTGTTGATGGCGGCTAACACGGAAGGCGTTCGCGTGGTCCTATAAAAACACACCAAAGTAAATTAAATTCACTTGATCACAAATAAGTAATATAATAAGAAGATGAAATCGTCTTACATAAGTTTGATAGATCCAGCGAGCCCAAGAGTGTTTGTAGGCAAATAAGAGTTGCGGGTTTATCGGTTCACCCCAATGTTTGCCATCATCGAGGTCTCGAATCATGTCATACTTATCAGGAAAGTGGGCTGGAGGTGCCTTTACATTATCCTTAGGGGATTCAACTCCGACATCAGTCTGTCCTAAGCCACCTGCTTATGAGGAAGAGCCACCGGCTCGTTCGGGTACATGATATGTTTCCCACTCATCATCATCATCACTGCTGGTTGGGTAGCTTATAGGTTGATCCCGAATTGTGACCTTAGCAAGATCCGAATCAGGACGGCTACGTCGAGAAGACTTAATTTTTGCTTCTAAAACAACTTTGCCTTTTCCTTTGTTCTTTTCTGCTGCTCCAGACTTGTATTCCAATATGTAAACTGAGTTATATATGTTGCCTTCCGGCATAGAAATCGAACTTAACTTAAGTTCCGGCTAAGGTGCCGGCATAATAATAAATTAAAATACCATGCCGGTTGTCTTTGAATTTTAGTCAGAGAATGAACTTTTTGTGCAACAGGAATCCGGCATAGTAAGTTAACATATCGACAGTGCCGGACTTGAGGACCGGCATTGTTATATAGAAATTTTAAATGCCGGTACTGTCGGATTTTAGTACGTAGATTTTAACAAAATCGGCTAATGAAAACGGCATAGTATTGATGAAATAAACAAAGCGGGACAACTAACCCGGCATGGTATTCAATTAAATATGTATGCCGGTAAACGCATGCAATAAAATCGGGATTCAAGACATGAAATCTGGCATGATTTTCAAATTGTATTCTACCGCGAATCAAACATGCAACCGAGCTTCAAATTGGAATTTTAAAAATTACTTTTAGCCTCCTTGTAAGGGTTTTAACACAACATCTTTGGTACTCATTGCGTCCAAAGACAATCTCATATCGATCGACGACCTATGTTCTAGGGCTTTGGAGTATTGTTGAACTCGTATCTCTTAGCTAGAGGCGTATCGGGTTCGAAGGTCTATGATCTTCAAGGAGGAGTAGGCCTTGAACAAGGTTGGGAAGTGTTCATAAGCCCACACATATTCCAATGTGAAGCAATAAGTTTTGTTTCTAAGTTCACGATAAGAGTACATATGAACAATATACATAATAACATAAGTTTAAGAACAAATTTACCGCAATAGAGTGAAATTCCCGACAAATTGGTTGGTTTTAGCCTTAGAGGCCCTTCTCATCTCCATCATCAAATGTGCCATTACATGCGGTGCCCCAAGAATATCCATAGACACCTTCCAACGGATCCAAGTACTCGAAGGTAGTTCGCACTAACCCCGTTGCCATTGGTGTCGTGGAATACCCTAGTTCCCAACAAAAAGCAACAATGAAAGATAACGAATTTGTTTAGGGTCTCATCCATCCTCCAAACTTCTTTTCTTTGTCTTTTCAAAATTCTTTTTAGCGGCGTCAACTTGATTGTCTTTGTCTTACTTGACGTGGATTCATAAAAGCTCTCCACAAAAGTTTTGTAGTCCCAACCAAACGACTTGTTAGTCGACCGTGCAACGTCGACCATTCTAGGTCCGAGACTCAACTCCTTCGCAATTGATTTGCCGATAACATTCAAGCCTAGAATGTTCTAAGCATCTTCGAGGATGAAGGTCATCTCCCCAAAGGGAAGTGCATGGTATCGGTTTCACCATGATACCTTTCGACGAAGCAATTGACGATATGAGAATCGGAGCTTCACATAATTTTCAACCAAAGCATATATACCAGAATCCTTTACTATTATTTGGACCTCTTCACATTCCTCGGACAAGTCCCAACCATCCGCGGCTTGGTTTCGGCAAACACGCACAGCCTTCTTATGATCCTACAATTAGGAGAGACAATACAATTAAGAGATTTTACATAAATACACAACAATACATATGTACAAGATAGAAAATGCCTACATAGGTTTGATAGATAGTACGAGCCCACGAGTGCTTGTATCCAAATAGTGTTTTTGGTTCCGGAGCTTCGCCCCAAATTCTACCACGTTCAAGATCAGGTATCATGTCATCAATGCAAGGAAGGTGGGAACCTTTAACTTTCACTTTGACGTTGCCCTTCTTGCCATTGCCTTGTGTTGGTTGTTGACTTGGGCCACCAACTTCGCTTTGGCTTGCTAATTGACTTTCCTCTTCATCTGGTTCATCTTGATCATCGTGCTCACGGTTTGAAAGTAGACTACGGTCACTACCACTCTCCCAAATTATCCCTCTTGTACCAGCCCCCAAACGTATCTTACGACCTTCGTCTTTCCCTCGAGGAGGCGAGGACCGAGGAGTATCAAGACCGTCCTTCCTTCTTCTCTTAGTGACAAAGATCTTTATTTTTCTTTTGTTGGCTTCCTTTGCTTTTGACCTATATCGTAAGCACACGGAAAGCAATGAATATAAGACGACTCACCTTCGGATTTTAGTACCAGGCATTGACTACCTTAAACTAAACCACGCGGTTAAATGTTCCGGCAGTACACATTGACTATCGACATTGCGCGTACCAACTACCGGCATACAAATGCAACCTAAAATCTATGCCAGATTGTGTGTGATTTTCTGTATGTTTTAAGTCTACTACGGCATGCTCGAATCATTACAAATGAATGCCAGACCGAAAACCGGTATGTAATGAAACCAAAAATCTATGCCAGTACTGGTGACAAATTCATAAACTCTCATGTATGTTTTAAGTCCACTACCGGCATGCTCGAATTATTACAAATGAATGTCGGTACCTAAAACCGGCATGTAATGAAACCAAAAATCTATGCCGGTACTGGTGACAAATTCATAAACTCTCCTGTATGTTTTAAGTCCACTACCGGCATGCTCGAATTATTATTAAACAAAGGTTTAGATTAAAAAACCAAGACCGTATTCATCCTAGATTGAATGTTAGGTAAAGAAAATTCAGTTTTAAGTTAACTGGGGTTGGAAACCCAAGACCGTATTCATCCTAGATTGAATGGAACACAAACTCGCACCGTATTCATACGAATTTCAATGCAAGTACTCTCCGAAACTCAATTTGTTTGAGTTAGGTTTCGCGATTCTAACCTAAACCCATTGCCATATATCGATTTAAACACCTACAAAGTAGTTTTAAATGACTTACCTACTCACAGAAGCCATATATTTGAGTAGTTGATCGTCAGATAACGTTGCTTCTTCGTGTTCTTGCTCTTGAGCAATCTTAAGCAAGTCTTTCCGCCTGTTTTTGTTGAGAAATCGATGATGTTGAGTTCGATTGGGCATTTGGTTTCTTTCGTGAAGGCATTGTTTATGATTCGAGTTGGTTAATCGACGAAGAAATTTTTGAATCGACGATTAATCGACGAAGAACGGATGAAGAACGATGAAGAACTATGAAAAAAAAAAATCAGAACCTAACCCTAACAGTGTCGGAACTGTGTGTGAAGAATGGGGGATAAATGCTTTGGTTTTTGATTTTAAGTTTTAGTATAAAGGGTATTATAGTCTTTTCATAATGTTTTTTAATTAACCAAAGGGTATTTTAGTATTTTCATACCCAAAAATCACCCCTTAACACACACCATGGGTTAGGAGAAGTAATCAATATCCCCCAATTCCTTTTTATATCCCCCAATTGCGCGTTCTTTTTTCCCAAGTATATTTAAGAGTCTTATAGTTATTGTTTTGGGGGAGTTGATTTGATTAATACAAATTATTTTTATTGAATTTATTCAAGTTTAATGAAGATCTTTATTTATAGTCAGGAAACCGAGGTCTAAATAATCATCTCTGTTCATAGTCGTTATTCCTAGGAATAATTCGAGCTCTGAACAAATTATCCTTCTTATTTCTTTTCAATAATATCCGCTGCACTAGGAACCGATCCTAGTAAGAGGTACAGTACATCACAAAGGGGAACCTATCCTTGTATGAGGTGCAGCAAGGTTTATAGCAGAAAGGGGAACTGATCCTATGGACATGTGCAACACATATAATTTAGATACCATACATATATATATATGGGGGGAACCGATCCTAGTACCTAGTCAACCGAATTTTGGAAAGCTAGTGTGACTATGCACAGTATTCACGTGGAAGGTAGAACCGAAACTTGTTTTGGTAGAACCGTTAAACCCATGATTGTGATTGAATGTTATTTGATCAATCACATAGTTCTTGAAAGTCAGATGAACCAATTATAAACTTGTTTGGAAGTGTGGAAAATCGGTTTCAAGGTTGTAAGTGTGAAAGAGAACTTACAAAGTCAAGATGTCGACATACTTTGAACACGTGCTATAAATGTTTATTTCTTTAATTGTTCAAAGTTATTTCTTAATAGCTAAGGGAAGAGAATCCCAGGATCGAAACATAAATAAGTTAAGAATCTTTTAATTAAGGTATTTAACTTCATTTTGTAGGAAAATAAGAATTAGTAATGTGCATTTACTAATTAGAGATTTTCCGAGAGATTTCGATCATTATTTTTGGACAGAGCATTTCCAGGAATTATGGAAACCGAGTTTGTGCTTTAATTAATATCTTGAGAATATTTTTGGTTTTGGAAATTCCTTGGTGTCCAAACTTCCTTGTCTATAAATACTTGAAGTTTGCCTTTCTTGCAAATTAATCCTTCGTAACAACGAGACTTCCTCTTTGTTGTGTTTATTCTTTGGTGTAGCCGCCTACTCGGAGAGGAGAGTAACCTAATTAGGCGAAATCTCTTACGACCGCTCAGTTTAAAGTCTTCTTTGGGATTGAGAAGCTCTAGCGTGTACCGTTGGTGGGAAACTAGATAATTGCGGTTTATCTTTTGTTTTCATTGATTTGATTGACTAACGGTGGTTGAACTTTGATTTCACCTAGTTTGTTTATGCTTGAGAATCTTCTCTTCTGATATAAGATTCATTCAAACTAGTTCAGAGTTTCGACAGGGATCTTTATATTGTTGTTAGTTCTAAAGACGATCTTGTGATAATCCATTGTTAACAGACTCCGTTCTGTGCGTGATTAATCACAAGATATTCAAGTGATTGTGTGCAGGTGTTTATTGAGGATCTAAGAAGATTTGAAGACGAAGAAGATATTGAAGATTTCTGATTTGTGGGTTCATAATCTTTGGTGTGCACAATACTTATTTCGGTAAAAGAGGATCCAATTAATAATCGGTTTATCTTTGTGATAGATTGGATTGATTAATTGAGTAGATCGGCATCAACACAATTCCTTGGATTAATAGTGTTGTTGGCTTAATATTAAACGATTACTTCGGTAATTGAATATAAGATAGATCTAAGAACCTGACGAAGGAGTTTATGTTAAGATAAACGGAAGAGCCTTTGTCCGACTCATATCACTTGGTTGAATAGAGTTGATACCAAACAGATTTGTTGTTCCTTTACTGTTTGGAATACGAACCAAAGGAATTGTTCCAAGTACGTGACTAAGGTCGGAGGCGTGGGAATACATACGGAACTAGGTGAACTATAGGTTTAGTTGCTTGGTCTCAAATATACGAAGTTAGGTGTAATTTGTGTAGCGGCTTAATCATGAGAGTATTCAATTCTGGACAAGGTCCCGGGGTTTTTCTGCATTTGCGGTTTCCTCGTTAACAAAATCTTGTTGTGTCATTTACTTTATATTTCCGCATTATAATTGTTTTATTATAACTAAAGTAAATTACACAAACGTTAATTCATATTTACTTGATAAGTGAATCCTATTGTGTTTGGTTAAGTCCGAACCTTTTTATCAAGTAAATCAGACTTCGTTGTCTCGATCTCGTACCCATAAACGATCACACGAAGTGTGAACCGATTAGTTGTATTGTCTCGACTCAGTCCATAGACAATCACTTTCGGAGAAAGGACTTAAGGGTAGGAAAAGTTTTAGCTTGAGGTATATTTGGGTACCCTCGCCTTTTCAGTATGCTCATATTTATGCTCTGCGTTTCCTTGTCCCAATCAAACGCTGATTGAGCTCATCTGGTTGTTTCATATGTTCCATGGTATCCTCGATATCCTCTAACGCTAATGAGATTTCTTGTAAAGTTAAAAACAGTGAGAGCAATGTAGTTAGTCTGAGTGTTATTGAGATGAAGATTCTGCATCTTTATGTTGACCTCATAATGTCCCATTTTAGCTGATTTATAGGCTATAACTAGTTGGCTCAATACTTCCTGAGCTCCTGTAGTAATGATTATAAATAATTTGACTAGGGGTGATTATGCACTCTGTTATAATCACTTAGATGGTGTATGATATTTTTAACAGTTTTCTCTGATTCAAATGTAAAAGCATATCTAGCTTTCTAGATGAACCAGTAAGTAATAGCATAGGCAGCAATTTGATGTTTAATTGCCCATATCCAGAAGTTCATATAGTCAATGGAAGTGGCATGATTTCTTCCAATATCAAAATTGTAAGTTGTAACCCAACAATCCCCATCGCAATTGAACATCAAAATAACATTGAAGGAAGATATGCAATATAGTCTCCTCCCAACTTTTGCAAGATTTTCATATGGGATCAATGTAATGTAAAATGCTGGATGTCTTAGCGTTAGTAGGAAGGATCCTATGAGTACACTTCCAGATAATTTTTTTTTTTTATAACTGGTGTCCATATTCTAGATATTACTCCAATCAGCAAGGTTTGCATCCTGATTGTATTTTCCCTCTATCTTAGCAATGTAAGAAAAATTGACAGAGAAATTTTCATTCTCAGTTAAATATTATCTAATATGATTCCTCTCTCCTGAGTGAATCTTAGTTTCTTTGTTAACTTGTATTTCCCTCTAGTTAAAGTATTCATATAGTTTAATATCATCCCAAATTCTATCATTAGTCGTGTGATGTTTCACAAGAATTCAGTCTCCCGGACAGGTGTTTGGTTGAGATGGATATTAGAGCCACCGATCCACTTGTCATGCAAAATGTTAATGTCAACCTCATCTCCAAAATGCCAAGAACTATACTTCTAAATATTTTCAATCCCTCCTATTAAGCCCTTCCAGATCCTAGAGTTCTCAGTATGAGCTTTGGTATCCACATTGGGAATATTATTGTTTCTAATGTATTTGGCAGACATGATGAGGGACAAAAGGGACTCTCTGTCTTGGGTGATTCTACACCCCATTTTAGTGATCATAGCATTGTTAAATGCTTCCATGTTCATGAATACAAAACCTCTTAGATATTTTGGTTTGCAAACAGAATCCCTGGATTTTGGATAGTATCCTTTGTGATTTTCATGGTATTTTCCCTAGAAGAAGTCCATATGAAGCTTGTTGATGTCTTGGAAAGTTTGCTTGGTAAATTTGAAGCAGTTTTTTTTGATAGATACAAGAGGTTGAAGTGATATAACTGATAGGGTTTGTCTGCCAGCAGAATTGAGACGAGTAGTTTTCCAGCCAGCCATTTTGTGCTTTATTTATCCACACGAGTTCTGAAGGAAACAATTTTTCTTCTGGTAGTGAATAATGGAGACCCAAGGTATTTGTCTCCGAGTCAATCATTTGTACTCCCATAGTGGTGCTTATGCTAATACTCAAGCTACATTCGTTTGTAATTTTACTAAAGAAAATTACATACTTGTTGAAATTAATTAGTTGACAGGTAGTGTTGAAGGTTTTGAATAGCTCTACCATATTATTTCAATCATGCATGTTTTCCGGCATAAAACCATGCAATTATCAAAAAAAGAAGATGAGATTTGAGGGAGCATCTTTGCACATAGAAATACCAAGAACTTGATCCAAATCTTCAACATGAGAGAAAGTTCTAGAAAGATAACACCCAAGAGTCAACAAAAGTGCAAAAATAAAATCAATATTGTAGAATTTTATCTCCCCTACCACTAGTGCTTGCCTACAACGCCACTGTGAGGGTGACTTAGGGAGACTGAGACACCCAGTTGGTCTCAAATTTCAGTTAGTTTGGGTTGTTTTT
This sequence comes from Papaver armeniacum, assembly GCA_023531295.1. Taxonomy (NCBI): domain Eukaryota; kingdom Viridiplantae; phylum Streptophyta; class Magnoliopsida; order Ranunculales; family Papaveraceae; genus Papaver; species Papaver armeniacum. Next base: position 40,742 of record JAJJWW010018421.1, read on the forward strand.
TTTGTTCGTTTTATTTTTGAAGATTATGAGTTATGGTGGTAAATAAGTGACTGGTGGTAAAGGTTAACATTATTTCTAACTGACCAGAATGGTAAATGTCTTAGAGATTCCACAATCATGAGATCAAACTAAAGACTAAAACTAAACTAAAAACTATTTAAATTGGTTTAATTCATGGTTACACGCTATGTTGGTGGACCAAAATTTGGTCAAGCGTACTTTTAATGTGCGCCCAAAACCGAGCGTAGCTTTATTCTACATCTGACACCCGGGAGAGTGTCTAAACCAACGCTTCAGCTGGGCGTACATTGGTAGGCCTCGAAAGGTGTTTCTATTTAGCCTACATGTTATAATCCGCAAGTGCACGGCGTCTATCGGAGACGCGGCAAGTACGGGTCGATCCCACAAGGACTTGTGGTGCTCTAAGGTTGATCAAGGGCTTACTTAAACTGAATTCAGGTGATTTTGTAACACAAATAAGGTTGTTTTGCCGATACGGCTGAATTGTTGTGAAATGAACCTAAACTAAGGAAAAGATAGTGACAGTGAGGTTACTAAGGTCTCCAATTCCACCACTAACTCCTATTGTGAGTTCAACTCAGTTGAGCTTTCTCGTCCTGTGACTGATAAGGGCAGGGTGTCAATTCCACCACCTATCTAAGGGGTTTCTCCATGTAAAGCTTCAAATAACAGCTAAAGTGCTAACCCAGAGCACTAGTTGTCTAGTTAAGCACAACTAGTCAAGGGAATTAGCCTATAATTCTAAGGCTTGAGCTAAAGATACTAAACACAAGTGTAACCTAACTACAATGCATACTTGGCATGCATTGTGAGAGAAGAGTGTTAGATACTTATAATTGAAGGTGTTCTCTATAATTTAAGCATTCAAGATTACTCAAACTGAGTTGAATTCATTCATGGAATTAGGGTTTCAATGAAACCCTAGCAACTAAATCAAAAATGACAAATAATGAAATTAAAACTACAAGGATGCTCTGGCTAATCCAGGCATGACTAAAATCATCTTCTCCCCCTTCTATTTATACATGCACACATACCCCAAAATACAAACCCTAATTCAATTTAAAATAGAAATTAAATGAAAAATAAATCGAACCCATACTCTGATTCGTCTCTCCTCTTGTCTAATCGCTCCGCAACTCCATGCGTGGTTGTTGTGGAAACCCTAGTTCGAATCGCCTCAACCCTAGCTTTCTAGGTTGAGAGAAGCTAATGATGGAGAAAGTGTGAACTAGAGAGTGGAGATGGCTGCGGGAGTTGTTGGTGGCTACGGCGGTTGTGGTAGGAGATGGTGGTGATGGGGTAGCTACGCAAGTGGTCGGGAAGATAGGAATGGGTTTTGCGTAGAGTCGTTGAAAGAGAGAAGAGAAGAAAGAGAAAGAGAAGAAAGGAATGGGGTTGCTCGATAGGGGGTATAGGTGTATGAGTCGCTTCGGTGTTGCACGGGTGCATCGAAGATTGATGGAGAAGGCCTCAACGAGCGTAGGATCTCGGTGAGGAAGATCCGAACTAGGCGAGGATGACTCGGGCGATTTGGTGTGGAGCGGGGACATCGAGAGAGGATGCGAGCGATGGAGCGACCGTATGATGCATCCGGGCGAGATCTCAACGGCTCGGGATGAGCGGGTTTGGATCGGGTCGTGGGTAGCTCTAGCCCATGTCTTCCTTGTTGGGTTGCAACCGATTCCTTGCGGCTTTGGCTATCTGCTCCATAGATGCTCGACTCCAATTCTTCGCTCTTTTGGCTCCTCGATTCTCCGAGCTTTATTTATTGCCTAAAAACACAAAATTAATTAATACAAATATTTATTCTTGAAAACAAAGAAAACACAGAATACTGGGATAATATCCGATTTCTAAGCGCAAAAGATGAGTAAAATGCCAATAAAAAGGTGAATAAATATGCACTATTTGGCACTCATCAAATACCCCCAAACCCGAATTTTACTTGTCCTCAAGTGAAACAAAGAAATTAAGAAATCCTAACTATACCCCTGTCACAGTCTCTCGAATGCATTTAGCATATGCACTAAGCCTTTAAACCCCTAGGTGTCCCTAGTGGACGAGTTGTAGTCTCGTGAGGGTTTACCGAGAGGTGTACCCACAAAACCTTCTCCAACTTCAGAGTGTAAAAGAGTCTCAAGCCTCCAAGAAGCTATGAGGACATAGAGTTTCGCGTGCTAGTAACAAGAAGTTAGAACTACCAAAGAACGCATTCTCATCCTTAAGTCTTTGAGCGAGAAGTAACCATACCATATGAAAGAATTCGGATTCGATTGTGATCATAAGCCTCGACTTCGCCTCACCATTAGGGTTTTATGATAATTGCACTCAAAAAGATCGCTTTTTAGTCTCTCATGTGTGCGAGCGGGAATAAAGAGAGAAATCCCGCACACGTTGTAGGTAAGAAGGATAACCTTCCGAAATAAAACTGGAGACTCCACAAAAGTGTGGACAAAAAGAATCTTTTTCTGATGATCTCTAAGAAAGGAAATCAACCATTAGCAAGGGGTGGGAGTACTCACTCACTTCTCACCCGATCGGCAATTAATATCACTCTCTCATAAGAACCGTAGAAACGTCTTCAATCTTCGGTCTTCAAATGTTGATGACGAACTTCTAAACTTCACAAAACTTGACAATTTTTAACTTTTCTACTCAAATTCCTTGTTATTTGGATTTTTCTTTTAAAATTCTTCTTTACCATGGTGGTAGCAAAAATAAACTACAATATTTTTTTGATTTTTTGATTTTTTTTTTTGACTTACAAAAAGTGAAAATAAAAATACAAATAATGAAATAACTAACTCCATGGACAAAGGACTTTATCACTCAATTTTTCCACAACTTGTATTGTCTTGATTTTATAAATTTTATTAATTCTCATCCTATTTTCTTTTCTTTGTTGCTCATAAACCTTGGACTATATCAATTTTTCTTTCCATATTCGATGATGCTCCGTTTTCGACGATGATGATGTGTTTCTATGGGTCTTCTTGATTGAGAGAGAGTGATGCTAACTGCAAATCGATATTTAGAAGGAGTTTTCATCTTTAGACGTCACCCTCATGATTGACAAAAACTAGCACTCAAGAGATCAAAAGTAGTCTTTGAAAGTGGTGCGAAGTTGGGTAGCTCACCATTCCTACCCGGAATTGATGTACGGTGACACACACTCTAACATCTTTTCTAGAAAGTTGCAAAAAATTGAAGGTTGGTGCCTCACTTGATGTAAATTGGGTAGTCTCCACTATGGGTGATCACAATTCTACTACCGAATATCTAAACAGCACCTAATTCGCCCTCCGGGTATGGTTAAATCCAACTTTAACGCTCTAATCAACTAAGAAACCCGATTGTGTTCTCCGGTACTTCTAACTTCTGTTATTTGGTCCGATTCTCTATGTAAACATAGCTAGAAGCATGCTAGTGACTCTAAAATCTCTAAAAGTTGGAGGTTTTTACAAAAAGAGTTTTAATTTTTTTTTTTTTTTTTTTTTTTTTGGAAAATAAAAGGTAAAATAAAAGACTAAAAACTCTAAATGCAAATGCACCCCCAAACCTAAATCGAACATTGTCCTCAATGTGTCAACAGAGATAGGAAAAATTAAACAGTCACATACCATGAGAACTATGTTGATAAGAGAAAAGGGAAGAGATTACCGGATGTCAGCAGGAGAAAGGTTGAGCTTCATTCGTTAAGGCTAGACTCCAACATTCTCAGTGGAGATCATATCAGATTAGCACAATATATGCACAAGAAGACTCAACCGATTCACGAAAAGAAAAATTTAACAAGTCCTACAAAAATTTACCATACACTAATAGTCTAAAGAGTTGAGGGTCAACCCAAAAGATAATGTATGTGAAACATTAACATTCTTACAAATATAACATGAAAATGGGCTTTGGTTTATGTGGGAATTTGGTTTATTGGGCTTTGGTTTGTTTGGGTTTCATTTGGTTTGTGTGGGAAGGTACAACTTGGTTTTGTGAGTTTTGGTTTATTGGGTTTTTTGGTTTGTTGGGAAAGTACAGCCCAATTGATGTTTAAACAGCCCAACAGAATAGGTTCTAACCTAGATGATGTGGGCTCAGATGCGTGTACAACCCAGCAGTATGGCTTGGTGGTTGTGGGCTTCAGCTTATGAAGCCCAAGGCTCGATGAGTTAACGGCCCGATTTGATTAGCCCAATAAAAGGCAAAGCTTAGTGGTTGGGCTTCACCGCTGGCAGCCAGTTCGAGTCTAAATAGCCGAGGCACGGAAGTTGGGCTTCACTGTGTGCGACCCACTACTTATGTGCCTGAATAAGCGAGTTTTCAGCCCTAGGTTTGGCGGTTCAAACAAGTGCATAGGCTAGGCAAAGATTGTGCACAGATTGGCAAAAGCACACACACGGGGTAGCACAATTCACACACTATCTCACGTAACTAAGCACAAAAGTGTGCTCTTTGCAGTAGTTGCTAGCCTTCACAAAGACAGGCCAAGTGCGGTGCGGCTTATGCCTTTGGTCGAGGCCAAGCACGAGGTTGGCTATGTGCGGAGTTACAAAGTTACAAATGATTATCTTGTGGTTGTGCGGGCTAGTCACAGGATACAATCGGTTTGAGCATACAAAGATGACAAAGATATGGTATCACGGGGTATATCACTCACGAGATGTGGTATTAGCATATGAACAATAAAGATTATGCCCAAGCCAACAGCCTGAGTTGATTGCAAAGCTCAGTGGTTTGCACAGATGCACAAACCCGGCGGCTCGGATGATGGGAACCCTAGTGTATGTGTGCTTGATCTATTGCACATGACCTATTGTAATTTGTGCGGGGTTCAGTTTAAGTTCAAGACAGTGGCGAGGTAATGTGCGGCTAAGGTTGAAAGCGACCACGAGTCAAGGTGTACTCACAAAGACGGCTCAACTCACGCGTGGGGTGGAGCTCGGGCGGCGGTTGTGGTGGTCACATGCTAGCAAATGCCCCGATTCATATATTAGCCCAACTTTCGAGAACATGCACAAGATCATACACAAGTCACGATACGACTTCTCACAATTACCACAGATATTGCATAGCTATTCAACAATTACCATAGCTTATCAAGTTTATGCGAATCCAAAACTAGTTGTTCATTATTATGCACACAAACTCACAAAGTACTGTACTAGGTGGTTATATTGTGATGCTCAGGCAGATTTCAGTGGTGCATAGTTTAGTAACAAATTTGGCTAACCTCCAATTAGCAGCTCGGGCGCAATTGTGACGGGGGCGTGCGGTTGCTGTTGCTGGCTATGTGAATCGCTCCTTGTCTCCCTCCCTTGGGCTTGCACGGTGGCTCAGAGACACTGCTATCTCAAAGCAAAATATTCTCGGTTCCCAAAACTTCACAGTTAAAGCAAAGAGACAAATATCAACAACGACACGTGGGGAAGTAAATTGGGTGACACGGGGGCTTGAAGAGTCACTCTAACACTAATATGCAGGTTACTACAAATATGGACTAACTATGCTACCAGGCTATAGGTTATAATGACCAATGGATTAAACAACTTCAGAGCAAACTAAAAACTACAGATGATAATATGAGAATGCAGATGGAGTTAATGCAATGCAAGTAGACTAACTGAGATGCAATGAGGAATCAGGTGAGAATGCAAGCTAATGCAATAACAAAAAGCTATAAAAGATGCAAGAAATAGGCAAGTTCTTTGCTAAGTTATACTAGTTAAGGGCTAAAACTTCAATGCAACATATATATACAGGGGTGAAAATCAGTAAAGCAAGCGCATGTTCAACAGGGCACGCGCCAAGTCCCCGGCAACGGCGCCAAAAACTTGGTAGGCCTCGAAAGGTGTTTCTATTTAGCCTACATGTTATAATCCGCAAGTGCACGACGTCTATCGGGAGACGCGGCAAGTACGGAGTCGATCCCACAAGGACTTGTGGTGCTCTAAGGTTGATCAAGGGCTTACTTAAACCGAATTCGGGTGATTTTGTAACACAAATAAGGTTGTTTTTCGATACTTATTTGAATTGTTGTGAAATGAACCTAAACTAAGGAAAAGATAGTGACAGGTGAGGTTACTAAGGTCTCCAATTCCACCACTAACTCCTATTGTGAGTTCAACTCGGTTGAGCTTTCTCGTCTGTGGATCGATAAGGGCGGGGTGTCAATTCCACCACCTATCTAAGGGGTTTCTCCATGTAAAGCTTCAAATAACAGCTAAAGTGCTAACCCAGAGCACTAGTTGTCTAGTTAAGCACAACTAGTCAAGGGAATTAGCCTATAATTCTAAGGCTTGAGGCTGACATACTAAACACAAGTGTAACCTAACTACAATGCATACTTGGCATGCATTGTGAGAGAAGAGTGTTAGATACTTATAATTGAAGGTGTTCTCTATAATTTAAGCATTCAAGATTACTCAAACTGAGTTGAATTCATTCATGGAATTAGGGTTTCAATGAAACCCTAGCAACTAAATCAAAAATGACAAATAACAGAAATTAAAACTACAAGGATGCTCTGGCTAATCCAGGCATGACTAAAATCATCTTCTCCCCCTTCTATTTATACATGCACACATACCCCAAAATACAAACCCTAATTCAATTTAAAATAGAAATTAAATGAAAAATAAATCGAACCCATACTCTGATTCGTCTCTCCTCTTGTCTAATCGCTCTGCAACTCCATGCGTGGTTGTTGTGGAAACCCTAGTTCGAACCGCCTCAACCCTAGCTCCTAGGTCGAGAGAAGCTAATGCTGGAGAAAGTGTGAACTAGAGAGTGGAGATGGTCTAGGAGTTGTTTGTGGCTACGGCGGCTGTGGTAGGAGATGGTGGTGATGGGGTAGCTCTGCAAGTGGTCGGGGAAGATAGGAATGGGTTTTGCAGAGCTGTTGAAAGAGAGAAGAGAAGAAAGAGAAAGAAGAAGAAAGGAATGGGGTTGCTCGATAGGGGGTATAGGTGTATGAGTCGCTTCGGTGTTGCACGGGTGCATCGAAGATTGATGGAGAAGGCCTCAGCGAGCGTAGGATCTCGGTGAGGAAGATCTCGAACGGCCGAGGATGACTCGGGCGATTTGGTGTTGAGCAGGGACATCGAGAGAGGATGCGAGCGATGGAGCGACCGTATGATGCATCTGGGCGAGATCTCAACGGCTCGGGATGAGCGGGTTTGGATCCGGGTCGTGGGTAGCTCTAGCCCATGTCTTCCTTGTTGGGTTGCAACTGATTCGCGCGCGGGCTTTGGCTATCTACTCCATAGATGCTCGACTCCAATTCTTCTGCTCTTTTGGCTCCTCAGATTCTCCGAGCTTTATTTATTGCCAAAAAACACAAAATTAATTAATACAAATATTTATTCTTGAAAACAAAGAAAACACGAGAACTGGGATAATATCTGATTTCTAAGCGCAAAAGATGAGTAAAATGCCAATAAAAAGGTGAATAAATATGCACTATTTGGCACTCATCATACATACTCGCATGTTGTGGGGCGAAGATATATTTTACGTTTCTCTTAAAACGGATACCTAAACATTCGCTTGAGTGACAGGCATAACTTCTATCAACGCCAATTGTACCTTAGGAATTCACCTTGCTCATGTCAATATTCTTTTTAAGTTATGCACCCTGCCATATAGAAATACCATCCAAGAGTTACTATTTTAGATGAGCATGAAAAATATTGCTAGAGGCTCCACACCATTAAATATAATTAGATAGATATCCACCTCTTTAAATAAATATATAAATTATCGGAGCTACTTTCCCACTAGGTCGTAGCCTAAGCAAGTCATAGAAAAAGTACAAATGAGCTTAACACCATGTGCTTGCATAGTTAAGCAAGCTACAATGTCCACTTACAAATAAGCTCATTCTTTCTTAATCGGTTGCTAATAGCCTGTTTGGATACAGAAGTAGAAGTCAGAAGTGCTTCTGGACTTCTCAGAAGCTAAAATGTAGATAAGTTAGTTTGGAAATTGCAAGACTTTTAAGCAAAAAAGTCATTAAGTAAGTTTGGCAACATAACCAAAGCAGAAGATAATTTTTTTATCATATTGTTATTTATGTTTGTTCTTGTTCCTCCGTATATAAACGAACTACACTTCCTTTTTCTTATGGTACTTGTAGTCATTAATGGTTGGTAGCTGAATCCTTGAACAACATTGTATAACCCATAAATAACAACAACATTGCTTCAAAAAAACAAAAAAAAAAAACATTGCAGTGATCCTAGTAAATTTGTTTTTAAATGCCTTCAAACTATGTTTCAGCCTGAACCTCATATAATGCTGCTTCCTAATATCACTACAATCGTGTTTTGAGAATCCTCATAATTGCCTATCTTCACCACTTGCTTGAACCTTAACTATCATCAAGTCTATAAAATATGAATCATGAACAATAGACCAACTGGCAGAAACCTCTTTAGCTTCTTCAAACGAAGGCATTGTAGCTTGGTTTGAACTTGAAGCCATAATTAATCTAACAAGAAATAAAGAATAATATCATCAATATCTCCTAATTAAATGTAAAACATGTAAACCTCATCCTTTATTAGTTTTAACATCCAAGTCCCTAATGCAACCAAAAATCAGAAAACAATATGTAGAGACAGGGATTTTAAGTGGGGTTTAGACCTTAACCCAATTTAATTTATACCTTTGTAGATCTACATTCATCACTATCAGTAAAGAAAAATTAGCAAACAAAAAATGAAATAAGAAAAGCAACATATATTAACAACGATAAAAGATGTATACAATCAGATCTACATCAACCATGTCATGTTATGTATTCTTATATAAGATAGGATTAACAAGATGTTTTTTTTTAAAAGATATAAATAATAAAACCGAATCACATCAATCTCATAAAAAAAATTCATCATCGATCTTACCATGAATCGCAACTGATGAGAAAAGAGAAAAAGAAATTACCCTAATTTTTGTTTCTTTGATTGTTGTTCTTCTCTCACGGCTCTTCTAAAGAAAAAGATACATGGGAAGGGAAAGAATAGAGTGAGAGTTATCGAGGAGAGTAAAGATACAGGGGGAAAGAAAAAGTAGATGGACGCTATTAACGAGGATAAATAGCTTCTTTAAGAAGTGAAAGCCAAAATTCTCGGCTCCAAGAAAAAGATACTTTTGGGCTTATAAAAGTCGTTTCATAATATGCCTTCGACTTATTAACTTATAGAAATTAATAAGTAGCTTATAAATTCACATCCAAACAGGCTATAATAGAATAACTTCCAAAAGCACAAAAATTGTTTAGAATTTGAAATAATGTCCGCTCCACACAAGCGTTCACTAATTTGTTCACCCATGTATGCGCCTATGAGACGAATCTTTAATTTACGCCCGACCATGAAACAATCTTTTTATTTTCATCCCGTTTTAAACGTAGATAGTATTTACGCCGGATACCAGATACATTATTAATTTCCGTCCGACTATATTTAGTTTTATTTCAGTTTCTCGACCAAATTTACTCTGAAATCCTAGAAAAACCGACCGAAATTCAGTTATTTTTACTCATCCTAGAAAAATCCAAAACTAATTCTATGCGTTATAATCCTAGAAAAATCCTAGAAAAACCGACCAAATATAATTGAATTTTGGACCAAATTTAGTTTTGGTCCATTGTGGACGCTCTTAAAAATGGTAAATTCGACCAAATTTAGAAGTTTCTTCAAAAGAAAAAAAAAAGACCAAATTTAGAAATTCACCTAGCACCGTCCTTGCATCTAGTTCTCAAACACTCCTTGGAATATATTCGCGCCAACCCTTTTTTATTTCCCCCTTTGCTTCCTAGGGTTTATCTTTCTTTCTCCCTTTAGATTCCTTTAGCAGCGAGAAAAAATTCGGGGAGGTTTCGTAAATCCTAGGTCAAGCAAATCCATGGCGTTTGAATCATCTCCGGAAACTGAGAAGTTTCTATGTGAACGATTGTTAGATCAAAACCAACCAATTTCTGAGCGATTTAGAGCTCTCTTCTCTCTTCGCAATCTCCGTGGCCCTGGACCTCGTCAAGCACTTGTTCTAGGTAAAAATTTCATCAAATTTTGAATTCTATCTTAACTTGACTATTGATTAATCACTGATTGTTGTATTTGTGTGTTGTGTTGCTTTGAATATGTAATTTATTTTTAGTATGAAAGAATGAAAGCTTAGTTACAAAACTTCTGTACAATGTTCCCATTTGAAGGCTATAAATTTCTCATATCTTAACCTAATATAAGTTGTTTAGTAACAGCTGATGGCTTACTTAATGAGATAAATCAGTATACATCAAAAGGGGGCTCAGTACGCTTTTAATCGATATTAACCTGCCACCATAAGATGAATATATATGATTTCTTTTGATTTCTTTTTTCTTTTAGTTTCTGATTTTGAATCTATTTATGTGGATGATGAGAAGTTGAAATCAATCAGTTATCCCTGTCTGATATTTATACATGCTGATTTTTCTATGCTCTGACACTATCTACTTGCTCGCTCTAGATTTTGATTGTCTTTTTAATTTTATAGGAAATCAATATTTTTATTAGGAAATCTGTCAATGGTTTTGATAAGTTTTATTCTACAGAATTTGTGGATGATGAGAAATTTTAAAATTAACAGTTATCCCTGTCTTAGTCACTGGTGCTGATAATGTTAAATCTGACACTCAAATCTGTACTTTGTTGGTCCCTTCTGGCAACAAAGTTAAAGGCTGTTGGTTACATTTCAGAAGTATAATCAGGAATTCAGGAGGTTTTAGTAAATTGGGTGTAGATCGGTAGTTTTTGCTGGAATGCTAGTTTCAAAATACATGTCTGAGAAATTTGATAGAGGCTAGGTGTAGCATGATATTTTGATTTTGATTGAATTTTCTTATGCTGGTCTTGCAGCTACGAGAGATTCTTCAAATTTGCTTGCTCATGAAGCAGCATTTGCACTAGGTCAAATTCAAGATGCAGAAGCAGTTCCTGCTTTAAAGGAGGTTCTTGAGGATTTTTCTTTGCATCCCATTGTTCGTCACGAGGTACTTTTTTCTTCTTATTTTTTGTTTTGCAGGTCGGTTATGTGAACTATTTGGGTTATTGCTGATTATGTAGGTGAACTATTTGGGTTTTTGCTGATTATGTATGTCTTTCCTGTTCTTCCACCCTTTTCACTAGGCGGCAGAAGCACTTGGAGCAATTGGCATAGCGGCTAATATAACGCTTTTGGAAAAGAGCTTGAGGTCAGATCCTGCTCCTGAAGTGCGAGAAACATGTGAACTGGCTCTTAGCCGAATTGAGGAACAGAAGCTTACTAATCTGAATGGCAAAACATCCGATGAACCAGCATCACCTTTTCTGTCTGTTGATCCCGCGGCACCGGCTTCATCTAGTTCATCTGTAGATCAATTAAGGTTTATACAACTAATACACAGACATCTATTTTTCTTTTTATATATTTTTGTGTTAGTTCATTAAATGGTGTGTGTTTTTTATTTAAGGGAAGTTCTTCTTAATGAAGAAAAAAGCATGTATGAGCGTTATGCAGCTCTTTTTGCACTTCGAAACCATGGAGGAGAAGGAGCTGTCACTGCTATAATTGATTCTTTGGGTGCTGGGAGTGCTCTCCTGCGGCATGAGGTATTTGAATTTTCTGAACTCATCGCCTATTGTACTATACAGTGCTACATGGTATAAACCATGTGTCTGTTATATTATTATTTTCTCCATTAGATCTAAGCAGATTTGTTTTTGTCCTTACGTAGAGCTATAATACAAGCTTCCCCACACCGTTGCTTGTTTCTTCTAATATATAAATATGCAGAAAACCAAAAAATGGTGAGATGGTACACCTTAAGATAATGTTGAGTGATGCATTTTGCTCCAACTATAGCATATTGTGCACAAGTGAACCGTAGTTGTTGTGGATGTATTGGGCACCTTAATTTCTGAAAAATTAACATACATACCAATTACAGGTTGCATATGTATTAGGTCAACTTCAGAATAAAGCTGCTTGTGATGCTCTTGCTGAAATACTTAAGGATGTTAATGAGCATCCGATGGTCAGACATGAAGCTGCTGAAGCACTTGGTTCCATTGCAGGTAAAATCTGAAGAACTTAATAAAATTTAATAAGAGGATGTTAATTTGGGGCTTGTTGTATGTGGTACATACATTTTCTTTGTTACATGGATCTCTACTTTTCTCGCCGTTGTAGATACTTTATCTGTTGGTTGTACTGTTGATGTGTTCTTATCGGCTAAATCTCTGTTTCTCATTTATTATCATTTCTTTTCCCGTTTGTTGTTTCGCACATCCACTTTTAGATGATCGAAGTGTAGAGCTTCTGGAAAGATTTGTGAAGGATCCTGAACCTCTTGTTTCTCAAAGCTGCGAAGTTGCGCTCAGCATGCTGGAGTTTGAAAGATCTGGAAAGTCCTTTGAGGTATTTATGCTAAATTCAAAACTGAATAAAAATGTTCTTAAACCAAGATTACCTGTTCCTAAGAAAGATAGGACTAACACATAATTTTCCCCCAATGCAGTATCTCTTCATGAAGGTCCCTCAGGTGGACGCTGTGTAGTGTCAAAATACTGCTACTCCGAGGGGGAGAAGAAGTCTTTGGTATAAAAATCATCCCCTAATAAATACGAATACCAATAGAGAACATAAGGTAACTGAATAGTCTCCGATTGATACTGGATTCCATTTGAAATTCAAGGTCTATTATCATCTTCATCATCACAGCACTTGATGGCTAGATTTCTGCCTAAAGTTTGTTCGCAGAAATTTGTTAGCAGCTATATTGTTAGGATCATAACATATATTGTAAAAAGCTTAAAACTTTCAGTTTTTTTGCTACCTTGGTTTTGGAGGTGAATTGCGCCCACGCCTTCTTTGATCTGATAACTCTGTTTTTCCCATGGAGGGCCCAACACAGTAGGAAGGAAGAGTGAAACTGAAAAACTGGAATTGTCTTTTTTGGAATTACAAATCGATATAGGAGTATCATGTCTTTTTTCTCAACTGGAAGCAAAAACATCACCTTTTTCCTCTACTTGTGATTTTCAACAAGTCCATTAGGGAAGGCAACACTATTCACAGGCTAGCACCTAGGCTTGTTCTATTCACAGGCTAGCACCTAGGCTTGTTCTATTCATATAGGCCCAGTTGAAATTGAAACACCCAAGGCTAAGATCACCGCATGGCGGTGTTCCTTTTGATGTTTTAGGAGCTGTCTATCATTTATGGCAAGAGGAAGAAATGGTTCCATTTCATGTTATGCTGTTGTTTCACATATGCATCTTTCCTTCTCCTTGTCTGTGGAATTAGAGACCGCCACGAAAACAAAGAATTACGTTTCACAGCTAGGGTTTTATCTTGATATAATTTTACCGCTGGGACTTGATCCTCAGTCACTGAGTTTATCTTTGCTTTTGCCATCTTGAATTTTTTTTGGGTCACCAGTTTTTGACATGAAGTAGTAATAATTTGAGAGAAGAAAAATTAAAACTTTTGCACAAGAAGATAACAATGATCCTTAGTAAATGGCAAAACATTTTTATTCCTACCGCATTACAATTTGGAATGTCCAATTAAAAACATACATATATTTTTCTTTTTTCCTCTTTGGTTGTACTAATTTTCCTTATTCCTTTCCAATCAATAAAATAACACTCCCAAACTTGAAAAAACAAACTGAATGAAACAAAAACTACTACAAATGAACTTCACAAGAATTTGTAGAACCCAACACACTAATTCAAGTGATGAATTATCAATGAGCTCCATATCCGCCACCGGTACCACCAGCTGCAGCTCCGCCATGGGCAGCACCATATCCGCCACCGGCTGCTGCTGCTCCTCCCTCGTGGTGTGCTGCTGCAAGTCTCTTCTTCTTGACAAAACAGAAAGCACCAAGGGCGAGGCATAGTAAGAAAGCTGCACCTATTGAAGCACATACTGCAATAACTGTTGTGTGATTTTTCCCTGGTGGTGAAGGTGGAGGAGGACCTGTAATTACATTAAAACCTGGTGATGGAGCTGGGACACCGTAGACAACTGGTGGTGTTGAGTAATAACCAGGTGGTAATGCCCCCGGTGTGTATGACCCACCTGGTGGTTTTACTGATGGATATGGTGGCTTAACGTATCCACCTGGTGGTTTTGAAGATGGAGTTGGTGGCTTAACGTACCCACCTGGTGGTTTTGAAGATGGAGTTGGTGGTTTTACTGATGGATATGGTGGCTTAACATACCCACCAGGTGGTTTGGCAACAGGAGTAGGAGGTACTGGAGTATATGAAGGTGGCTTAGCTATGGGGCTAGGAGGCTTAGCAACAGGAGTAGGAGGTACAGGTGTGTACTTTGGTGGTTTAGCAACGGGAGTCGGAGGTACAGGAGTGTATGATGGTGGCTTAGCAACTGGAGTGGGAGGTACTGGAGTATACGATGGTGGCTTAGCAACTGGAGTAGGGGGTACAGGAGTATATGATGGCGGCTTAGCAACAGGAGTAGGAGGCACAGGAGTATACGATGGAGGTTTTACTTGGGGTGGTGGTGGTGAAGCATATATGTAACCATGTGTTGGTGGAGGAGGCGGCGGTGGTGAAGCATATACATAACCATGTGTTGGTGGAGGAGGTGGTGGTGGGCATGGCGGTGGTGGTGAGGGTGGAGGTGGTGATGGTGGTGGTGGTGAAAAATATGGGTATCCAGTCAACTCCCTAGCTCTAGTCATATTTAGTGTAAGAAAATTCTTCCTAAATATGAGTGAAGAGAGGAAATTTAGAATGAAGAGATTATTGATTGATTTGTGAAGAACAATGCAGGTGTTAAGTGAGTATTTGTAGTGGTAGAGTAGAGAAATCACTTAGAAGGAGAGAACTCAAAACCTGTAACGTGAATGCATAATTTAATCGGAACTTGCAAATATACAAATCAAGATTAGGTATGGGTGAGTTAATCTTTGTAGGACCTAATCACAGACTTGAGCAAGCAAATGTGTACTCTTCAAAGGAGTTGGTATAAATCCCACATGTCGCTGATGGCTGTGGCTGGACTTAAAAGGATTGAAAACTCGAAAAAGCAGACTCGAATAGACTATAAATTATGCATCATTTCTTTAGTGTTTTTCATCGGCAGCCATTATCTACTATGAGGTAATAGTACTTTGTCGTTGTAGCTAGTCATTCTTTGGATGCAATGATTTCAAAATTTCAATCTAGCATGTGCTTCTCAATTGTTAAATCTGCTTAACACCGTTGCATTTGAAGACTTCGACGTTACAGTAATTCTAAACAACAAATGATTTTCACAGCCATCTTAAAACCACGCTATAAAAGGGTTTTACAAGAGAAAACTCTAGGATTTCCGGGTGGATACAGTTTTACATGTGGGGGACTTTTGAGGTAAAGTTGTTCAGACTTTGACATTATTAACCTGATGAAGTGATATAAAGTAGATGTCACCTGTTAATGGTTGTATGCATGATCATTATCCAGGGGTCTCTCTGGTCTGGCTGGGATATATGAATTTAAGCATTTTGTTTTTTAGTCTTTAGGATTTTGATTCCACTTTTATTGACATTATATAAGATGGCAGCATTTGGATTTTAGGCATTCTTTTCTTTATTCTTCAAAAAGACTTTGGCCTTTTGGTATCACATGTTGGAAATGCGGACTGATTTAGGATTAAAAATTTAGTTTTGTTAAGGTTAATTTCTTGGTTATTTCATTTTTCTTTGCTATATATAATCTCAAATAAAATGGTAAAAATCAACTTAAATTTGAAATAAAAATGAATTGGGGTTGTTAGTGCTTTGTTTCTTAAATTCAACTGGAGATGATTTTGATGTTTGCTTGTTGACAAGGCAACAATGTTCCGTTTTAGTCGGGATAGAAAAAGCAATAGCACTTTTAGGCTTAAAGCTTATTGTGAAAAAGGTGATCAGTGACTTTGGCACTTTGCCATTATCCTATTCTGCTATGCAAGGTTACGTGTGTTTATGGAGTTAGTACATTATTGAAAAAGACTGTCTGGCTGTTATACATTCATTGGAGTAAGTATAGATAAACATGTTTGGTTTTCTACTTTCTGATGTAGATATAACTTTGTTTTGTCACCACCACACCACTGCTCAAAAAATGCTTGGGCATTTCCTTTTCCTCCCAACTTCTCTTCCACTTTGGAATGAAAACATGCGAGCTTCTTTTCTTGTGGTCCATGGAGCTTCTATGATCTTCCAGAGATATGGATTTATTCTGTTTTGTGACTTCATTATCAAATACTTCATAGATGTTCATTTGATAATTACGTGTCTATAAATTAATCATGCAAAGATGAAGTTTCAGTATATATTTTATTGCCCTGGCTGTAATTTCCTTACCATAATTTTCTGTAATATTCTGGAGGACTAATAATACTCGCGAAGTCATGTGTAGGTGTAAATAATCCACAGGGACAGGTGGAACGATCCTAAGCCATGGCGTACAGCAGCAAACATGTATCTAGGGTACCGGATCGCCTCTCCGAATCGGGCGCAAGAAAAGAGGAGCAGAGACAGCTCGGAAAGTCGACGAAAAAGGGGGAAAGTTGTGATGCGATGGACATCGGGTGCTGGAGCAATAAATGCGCTGACAAAGTTGGTAAGAAGATAAGAAGAGCTCAGTCAAGGAAGACTCGGCCAAGGATCCTAAGGGCGACATCGATCATCCCCACCAAGTGGGCGACATCGGGTGACGAGATAGCAGGAAGAAGACATCACTCGGCTTGACGTCCCGGCCCGAACAAATAAGAACATCGGCCGAGACATCGACCGATCACCCGAGAGGAACATCGAGGAAGCTACGCCAAAGCCTAACATCGTAAAATCGATGTATCATCACCGTAACTATAAATAGAGACCATGTAGAGAGGAAGAACCTAAGCAAGAAGTGAGGAAAGAGAGCATACTAAAAGCAGAGAGAGAGATTCACCCGTCTTGTAACCTTGAATCGAGTAATAAGATCTTTCTTTATACCCCGTGGACGTAGGTAATCATGCCGAACCACGTACATCTCGTGTTTCTCTACTTTCCTTGTTTGTTTTGCTTCTTTGTGTGCATGCTTAATTTCCTTTGGATGTAGAGGTAGGATTTTCTACATCTACATCATGAGTAGCAGGTATGACATAAAATAAACAGAGATAGGGGCTGCACATATTGCGTAAGTTCATTGTGTCACACACATTCCTTTGTTTTACTTTACCACCTTCCTTATGCCTATAATTTAACATTTTTTTGTCTTGTCGGCCTAGCCTCGGCTTTACAGCCTCTACTTTAATCAATACGGGTTGTTAAATGCTCGATATGCTAAACCAATTCAAGATAATATAAATGAAACTTTGCCGCGAAATAAAATCAGCCTGTACACGACATGAACTTCCAGAAGAATTTACCAGAAAGTTTGGACACAACTGTCCGACCATATACGCAACCATAAAAGGTTCCACTCCACTGAGTTAAACGAGTTAGTTCTGACTCATTTCATTTGACTCACCAGTGAGTCAAACGAGTCATCGGATCAGACATGATTCTACTAATATCTGACTCCAACTTCTACATTCAAAAAGAATCCAACTCCCAGTTACAAAACTGCAAGAACAGTTATCAAGCCAAAAAAACGCAGCTACAGTCCTACCCAGCCCAAAACTCGCCTCTGTTGCTCTCCTCATTCAGCTTAAATATCGTCAAATGTAATTTTATTTCCTGCTGGAGGATAGCAGTAGCTTCCAGCTTTTCCTAGGCTAGCACCGCCATAACCTCTGAACCAAGAATTTTCAGAACTTTTTCTAGCACCCGTTCCTCCAACATCAAGGTACACTGGCACAGAATCCTTAATTGTCAATGAGGTACCGTCGACTTCTTGTCCATCCAAATCAAGAGCTCTGTGGAAAGCTTGGAGACTGGAAAACTCAATTAAAGCTGTCCCCAAGGGAACACCAGTGGTGTGATCTTCTGGAATGTCCATGTGAATGATGGATTTGCAAGTTCGGAAATGCCTTTTTAGGAAGATTCGAATCTGGTCAATTCCAGTAGAAGTATCAAAACCTTGGACACAAAGGGTTTCACCAACAATGCCAAGTTCAACAGGCCAGCCCTCTAAGTCTCTGCCATTCCGCTTAACTGCCTGCTTTGCAGCTTCTTCAGTTGCAAACTCAACATGGACAATTCTCCTGAAAGTACTATACTCATCATAAGAGAAACGCACGTCAGCAATATCCCCAACATTTTCAAAGAAGTCGATCACATGGGATTTACTAATGGAAAGTGGTACATTCTTGAGACACAGTGTTCTTGATGTTCCAGTGCCTTTCGCTTCACGATAAAGTTCAACACAACTGCCCAATAACTCTACCCCATTTAGCCTTACTGCCTTCTTTGCAGCTTCTTCAGTTACAAACTCAATATGGCCTGATCCGCTGAACTTTCCATCCCCACTGTAAGATAATTGCACATCAACAATTTCCCCAACCTGTTTAAAGAACTTGATCACATCAGATTTATCAGCGAAATATAAGTCTTTTTGATGCTGCTCCAGTAGTGCCGTCCAGTTGAGGGGAAAGTCTAACGTCGTAGCCCAAAAGGTCTAGGTGCTGAAACTTTTTTGCCTTGTTTGCAGCTTCTTCAGTTGCAAACTCAACAAGGGCAAAGCTAACTCTGAACTTTCCTTCTTTACCGTTATAATAATGGAAACGCACATCAACAATATCATCACCAACCTGTTTAAAGAATTGAATCACATGAAATTTATCGATGGAAACAGGTAGGTTGCTGGCTATAAGTGTTTTTGATGCTGCGGTTCTTTTGACTGGCTTGGCTGAAGCACGCTTTTAGGGAACAAACTCGGCTTTCAGGCTCATAAAACTTCTTATTCCTCTTTAGGTTCAACTTTTGCTCAGCATCCCTCTTGTTAGCATTCTTCTTGTTGTTACCTTCTCCTGTATTAACAAAGGCATGTGAAACAGCTGCAATAATATTCTGGAACAAAAAAAAATAGATACGCCCACCGTGGGGCTCGAACCCACGACCACAAGGTTAAGAGCCTTGCGCTCTACCAACTGAGCTAGACGGGCGTGTTGGAACTTACATTTTTTAATAGAGCTCAATTCTTTCAGAACTAGATAAAAGAGGCCCTTCATTGACAGTCACCTGTGGAGCAGATTTATGGGGAGGATTTAAGAGTACTTGTTTCCTTCGCTTATTCTATGTCAAGCTGCACAACAGAAAAAGTCAAAAGCTTTAACTGAAACTTTGATATGGTTTGCAAATAGCTAGCAAAAATTCACACGATACGAAATGCCAAAAGTTTTACTGCTAAAGATGAATCACAAAACAGATATTAGATGCCCGTGACTGAAAGAGTGATCATACATTTAGGAGCTGTAGACAGGCAACAAATTCAAGCATCTCGGTTGGTTAGTTAGGGTTAGTTAGGAAAACATGATTTTTTTTTTTTTGCTGCAGAAACCTGTAGAAAGACACAAGCTTTAGATGATATTGACTATCGGCATTCTGCTAACGACAAAGTTCTATTGTGAAGATCCCTAAAATAACTAGAATGTGCTGTTCCAACATTTTGCTTTACGATTCTTTGTATTCCACAAAAATACAAGTGCACATGCTATTCACTTAAACACACTTAAAAGATTCCTTGTCTCAAACCACTTTCATATATGATAGAGGTCTGATTTTTTTTGTGAACACGGGGAGATATTAAGATGAATACAACAAAACCAAAAGATCAACAAAGCAGTGTACCAACTTAAATTAAACAATGAAATGAAATACATATACCTTTTGTCCCAACCCACTTTGTAGCAATCATTAATGGATTTCAGTATGTACCCCAAGTTTGAGTAACAAGATCTCCATTCTCCATTCAGATTGCTTACCATTTTAAACAAACGTCTCCACACAATTAATGAAATGCGTCAACAAGTTCATTCGTTCAAAATAAAAAGTGAGATGACATGTGCTTCCTAACTACAAGGTTTCTCGATCAACTCTCTTCAGAAGAAAGAACACTCGCGCATTAACAAACAAGCAAAAGAACACTCAAAACATTAACAACAAGAAAAATTGTTGTCTTGCAGAGCAGCCGTAATTTTCTTTCATCATTTTAGCTCTGCTTTGCAATCATTCGAACAACAAAAAACCAGTTGAGTTGAGCACATGAAATCTTACACTTAATCGCTTTCCAAAAAGATGCCCTCACGCAGATTGAACTGCATGGACCTTGATTTACAAGGCCGACGCTCTACCACTGAGCTATAAGGGCAAGCATGGGGCATTCCGAGAATTGAACTCGGGACCTCTCGCACCCTAAGCGAGAATCATACCACTAGACCAAATGCCCTTTGTTGCCCAAATGTTAGAAACACTGCTTTTATACATTTCAGTGTTTCACCTAAGTTGGAAAGCTGAGGGATTATATTGAATTGAAAAAAGAAAATGAAACAGAGTCAACATTATTCTACGAATTGAGCATTATGGATGAATAGGTAAACAGGGTTTGTTAAATACTACATAGTGTTAAGTTTCAATAACATCACAACTCAAGTCATAAAGACCCAACGAGGATTTTTTTTTTCTCGTTAGGGGAATAGAGAGGAAGTTCATAAAGGTATTAGATTAATAATAAGGATAACTCAAGATTAAAGAATTTGGCAGCCCACTAACTCAGAGACAACCACATTGAGAAAAACAAGTAGAATATAATTAAAATGCGAGATGTCATTAGGTTGCCACACGAGCTCAAAATAAAGGAAGCAACTCCAGAGGTTAAATTAGTAGTTCAGAATCCCCTCCAAGCTGAATGAGTTTGGTAGGTAATAGGATTAACCATGAGCAAATAGTCGGGCCATTTGTTGTGGTTGTCATGCATCGGTTTCACAAACTCGGATGCTTAATTCTTCACCCAGAAAAGAAACAAAATAATATGGAGGAAAATTTTTGTGAGAAATTGATGGCCGTGAACAGATCACAGAACGTAAGAAAACAAGAAAGGCCAAATGAATTAATCAATAAATTTTGACCACAAATAAGGTTATTTTTACGAACTATCATTCTGATGAAGGAAAGAAATAATTATTTATCATTATAATTCCATTGTGAAGGGATCAGCTGTATCACCCCAAGAAAAAAACTTATTAACTACAAACATCAAGCTAATTACATTCCACTACCTAGATTTTAGTTTTAACCTCCCAAGTGTTCACTTGACTCTATCCTCATCATTTATTAGGTAAGAACACCCAGAGTTCACTGGACCCTACTTTTCGCAGACAAAATCTCAGCTCCTGCCGAAATTTTAGGAACTAGCGAACACTCTACAAAATATTCATCACAACTAAGAAAGGTTCTGAAAATATATGTTATGGGGATGTTCATCAGTCAACAGAGGTAAAACTGTAGCTAGATAAAGAAGAGAGTTCTAACAACAATGAGTTCTCTCACTCACGATTCCTAGCGTTACTGATTCTTAGAGCACAATATCATTTCAAGAGCGATAAAATGTTTATCCGAATGATTAATGTTAGGAACAAATCCATCAAATTGATGGCGAGAATTAGGACTTCATTTTGATACTTTCATATATAATTGCAGTTAAACTTGGCCATGAGGTTATGAAGTACACATTTAATAGTAAAGAATATGAGAAGAAACAAAAAGATTACCTGGATCAATTTGACAAACAATGGTGATGCATGGCCCTTAAACCAAGAATTGCATATGCAAAGCAGTTGCCTCACATGTCCATCACCGTGTTTCTAGACATCTCTCTCGGAATAGATACAAGATAGCAATCCTGTCACAAGTTGGAATTTCTTAGCTGAGCAAATTGGTTTCACCAAACAAAGAAACAAAACCCTAATTTCGTAATGGAAAAACATAAAAAAAACTTTTGATATTAATTAGTCCCAAAATGTACCTTGGGTGATGGCTTCAGATTGAATTTTGGAGCGATACTTACAACCCCAATTTTTCACAAGCTCAGAGAGTCTGGAAGATGATTTTGGGGATTATAATTATTAGACTTGTCACATACTACATAAGACAACAAACATAGAGAGTTCGTTGATATTTCTTTCGTAGGTGAGGCCATTACACAAAAATGAGATCGCGAATATGCACTTTGTAAAGAAGAAGGTCCGCTTAAATATAACCTCTTAACTCTTGCATACTCTCAACATAAAATTCGATGACTATCCAATCCCAAGTACCTGCAGCCAAAGGCCAAACAAGGTCAGGCGCCGCGGAACTCTCGTTTACTTAAAGTGAGATTGTGTATTTGCTCCCAAGACAAGTAAAACAAAAAATTGGAACACAGAGCAACCTTACTTTAAGAAATACTAAAGTAAAATAAAGGTCAAAATGCAGATAGCATTATGTTGCCACACGAGCTCAAAATAAAGGAATCAACTCCAGAGATCCAATTAGTAGTTCAACTAGAATCCCCTTCAAACTTGATGAGTTTGTTAGGTATAACCATGAGCAAAAAGTCAAGCCACTTATTGTGATTGCCATGTATCTACTGCAAAAATTTGATGCTCATTTCTTCACGAAACAAAATAATATGCAGGAAAGAAAAAAATGAATATACACATAAACATTGACCACAAATAAGATTATTTTTACGAACTATCTTTCTGGTGAAAGAAAGAAACAACTATCTTTCACTATAATTCCATTGTGAAGGGATCACCTGTATCACCCCAGAAGGGAAAAAAAACTAACTACAAACATTAAGCTAATTACATTACACTACCTAGATTTTACTCTCTTGTCATTTATTAAGTAAGAACCCCTACAGCTCATTAAACTCTACTTTTCGCAGACAAAATCTCAGCTCCTGCTGAAATTAAAGGAACTAACAAACACTCTACAATGTATTCATCTTTAAAGATTCTTTAAATCTGGGGAACCAACAAAGAAACACACAATTAAGAAACGTTCCGGGAATATATGTTATGGGGATGTTCATCAGTCAACAGAGCAAAAACTGTAGCTAGATAACGAAGAGAGACACTAACAACAATGAGTTCTCCCTCACATTCTTAGCGACAGAGTTCTTGGTGTACAATATTAATTCGAAGAGCCATACAATTACCAGACAACTCCATCGGTGTATGTTGCACCAAGAAGAGAACAAAATAATTCTGTCTCAATGCTTTTCTAAATGAATAATGACATAAACAAATCCATCAAATTGATAACAGAATTAAGACTTCATTTTGATACTTCCACATATAATTGCAGTTAAACTCGGTCATGAGGTCATGAAGTACACATTGGATGGTAAAGAGTATGAGAAGAAACAAAAAGATTACCTAGATCAATTTGACACAAGTAATGGCGATGGTAATTAAACCAAAGATTGTATATGCAAAGCAGTTGCCTCAATGTCCATCGCCGTGTTTCCATACATCTTGCTCAGAATAGATACAAAATAGCAATCCTGTCACAAGGTAGCATAGATACATCAGCTGAGCAAATTGAATTCACCAACCAAACTAAGAAACAAAACCCTAATTTCGTAACAGAAAAAACATAAACAAAATTTTCGATATTAATCCCAAAAGGTACCTTCATGAGCATGGAGGATGGCTTCAGATTTATCTTGGAGCGATACTTCCAGACGAAATTGTCACAAGCTCAGAGAGAGTGAGAGAAATAGAGGGGAACGGAGTATTATCGTATCGGCTACTAGCTAAGATATCCGTTATCAAACAAGGCTCCCGGCCCGATATCAACTATCAAAACAAGGCTCCCTACCCGATAGATTTCTAATTAGTTTCTATATTTATGTGGTGATATCATCGAGGTGGATATTGTCACACCCGCAAATGCACTCGGGTAAATTTTTCCCAGATTGAAACCGGCAAAAACTAGTTCAGTGAAGAAAGCTTCACCCACACTTATTTCATCCTTATAAGTTTGTACTAATACAAACACCATCACTCCTATGAGTTATCAACGAAAGTCTTTAGTCCTTTTCTCTTCTCTTCTCTTCAAATAGCACATTTAATCATTATTACCATGCATTATTGACAACAATCAGACAACCAAGAAAACTTAGAACATGACAATTAATCCATTTTGTTGCATCAAAGGATTAATTGAGTCTCAAAAATAAAGCTTATTGGCAGACACGATGAAGCTTCATTGAGCAAGCCTACTATTGTTCCCCATTTAGAGACTTACACGGACTTGTTCCCCTTGAACCAAGCCTTCACCTTACCAAAACTCTCACAATTTGAGTATCAAAATAAACTCAGAAGCCTACTGATTTTTTAATGCCTTTACTCTATTAATACAAAGAGCTACCCAAAAAATCGTGCACAACACTTGCACACACATGGGACAACCATCTGCCCTGATAAGGCGTTTCATAATCGTCAATAACTATGCATACTTGGTCCAAAACACTTATGAATACTCCTGCACGATTATAAACTCCCTTTATAACCGTTCTTCCTTGTCTCGCACCTTTGGTATGCTCGTAAATCCAATGACCAACAATAACCGTCACTTGAACCATAATGCGCCCATGTTGCACATTACTGAACTTTGGCCTTGATTCAATACACAATCAACATAACATTGTAGTTGTATTTTCCTAAGCAATTGCACATCTAACATAGCGCTACAATCATCCTGTTCATTCACTTAGCTCATGTGCGTCATTTGTTTTACTTAGCCAATTGCTCGACAGTAGTAGTGTATACTCTTGCATCACTAGCTTGATTGCACTGTCCAAGCTTTGGCCAGCCTTGGACTAATGGATAGGCCAACTCTCGGCCTATTCCATGTTCTTGCATCATCCTTGAGTTGGGTCAGCTCAATTACACATATATGCATCAATGCCAACAACGCATGTTACATTTGTCATTTAACCTTGTTTTGCCTTCCTCAATGAAGCTTCATCGTGTCTGCCAATAAGGTTCATAATAACTTGGACACTGACTTTACAGTGTAACGCTATCCTAGAGCTTTACTGGACCTGCAGGGTACCGCTATCTTAGCATCTTACAGTCTAAGCATTGTAGTGGTATTATAGTTGTTCATTGACTAAGCCGACTATGCAGTAACGCGCAATCATTACGTTTCACTAGGTGTACCAGTCATAGACCTCCCCCACCTATTTTGTTCAACGTCCTCTTTGAACACGACCAAACATAAACTTTATACTTGTCTTAAACCGTTGCATGCACTTTCAGAACCACTCGAAATTGAGCAACCTTTGATGGATTTTTCTAAACGCTCTTAGCCAACTTTCATGCCTTAGCTTCAACATCACTTAGCTTTCTTGCCTTGCTTTGTTGATCTCATCCACTTGAGTCTCGTCTCAACGTCGTGCATTATGCTTCGAATGCCTCTCAAATCATGCATCAATATCCAAACACAAACTTGAAATTCTTCTCACCAATTCCCTTGAACTAGGTGTGAATTCCATTTGAATCATTTGCACCTAAGTGTACTCCACGGAATGATTCTTACCAAACTGATCACAACGATTATTACCGTAGTCTTTTGCCTCCCCACTTTGCCTTTTGCATCTAACTCAACATGACAAGGACTTTTAATTGACTTGGCCTTCAATTTGAATCAATTTCTTTGGCATATGCCTTGGAATGTTATCTTCCTTGCCCTCCTTAAAGCACGTCACAAAGTGCATAGTGGTTCTCTTTACATAAGATACTTGAATCATACACTTCATGCCTCGCGTTTATGTTCATGCAATAACCACTCAAGAACTCATGTATCTAAATGTGGCCACTAAGTATAAACTCTCTATACTTAGAACATCTTGCATACCCGACATAAACACGCGAGTTTTTTTGCCTAACTCGCTGAAGCAAAACTATTGAGTCGCACAGTCCATCTACGCAACTGTGACTAATTATCTTTGGACGTAATGTATCTAACCTTTAGCTGTCCATACACGCATTGCCTTCAAATCCAATATGTCTCCAACAATTCCTTTGAATCGCATTGCTATATTGCACTGAAACAATATGTCTTTCTCTAGGCCATGAGTTCTACCCAACTCATGCTTGCTGATGGAATAATTTTTTTTTCTTATTGTATACTGTCGCTTCCCATATGTCGTCATGTGTTATTGTAATCCCAAACAACAATATCATTAACTCATCAACTGGGACCCCCATCCTATGCTTTGCGTATTAGCTTTTACCTTGTCTCACTATTG
The DNA here is from genome assembly GCA_023531295.1 of Papaver armeniacum. Classification (NCBI taxonomy): domain Eukaryota; kingdom Viridiplantae; phylum Streptophyta; class Magnoliopsida; order Ranunculales; family Papaveraceae; genus Papaver; species Papaver armeniacum. Next base: position 67,009 of record JAJJWW010018421.1, read on the forward strand.
CATACATTTGGCTAGTATGCTACTGCAACACTTCCCCATGAACTAGTTTTACATCGTAAATAAAGATGCAAGACTTTATAAACCAAAAAACTTTCATTCATTATTTCTCTCACATTGCGAGACCATGTACCATTACATGGTTGATCCACTGATGATCATTTTTGAAAGCTAAAATATCATTAACAAAATAACTATCTTATACCAAAGCGAGGTATATACAAACTTGAAGACTCAAATAAAAGTCTGTACAACCAAACTCTACACACGGAGTTTGCAACAACTAACAACTAAAGCTAAATAGAACATTCAAGTTGATATGATTTCCTCCTAAAACTAAACACGAAGACAACCAAAAATAGGTGAATTTCCCCTTCTGAAATTAAGAGAAATTGGGGATTTGGGAAATTGATTTGATGTTGCCTTCGAAATGAAGAGAAAATAGATTGGGAAATTCGATTTGAGGGATTTTTAACTGCTTTTGTATATTTCGATTCTCGAAAGAAGATTGGAGAAATTTTGTGATAGAAATAAGTGATGAGAAGATTTGTGTCTATCTTCGATTTTGGAAGGAAGGAAGATAGAAGAGATTGGACGGAAAAAAAGGCGGGGAAAAGAAATACCCCTCAAATGGTTGAAATTTATAGAAAAGTAAACATAGAAAAGAAAAATATGGAAACTTTTTTGAGAATATATTTATGTGCTGAGTGTTCAATTTCATAGAATCTATTTGATTGATTGATTAA
>JAJJWW010018422.1:0-2500 GCA_023531295.1 Papaver armeniacum
AAACACCCGCTTGGTTCCCGTGTTGCCTACCTATCGATAAGGTATCGATTTTGTCCTCCGCTTCTATTGCCTCTCGCCCGCTCTTGGTGGCGAGATGGCATCAAAAGGGTCTCGGGTGGTTCCCATTGTTTGCCATATTTATTATCCCGGGGCTCTCATGGAGCACGAGATCTTTTTGTTCCCTTGGATGCCGATGATGCCATTGGGAGCCTTGAGTATTTTCCGAGCCCCAAAATCGATTTCCAAAATCGACCGCTGTCTTCCTCCGATGTGCGTGAAATTCGACCACGGTCCGGCCAAGATGGCGCTACTGGTGGGAATGCCACCCGGTTGATCCCGCCAAAGAGTCATATGCTTGTCTCAAAGATTAAGCCATGCATGTGTAAGTATGAACTAACTCCAGACTGTGAAACTGCCAATGGCCTCATTAAATCAGTTATAGTTTGTTTGATGGTACTTGCTACTCGGATAACCGTAGTAATTCTAGAGCTAATACGTGCAACAAACCCGACCTCCGAAGGGATGCATTTATTAGATAAAGGTCGACGCTGGGCCAAATGCCCGTTCGATGATTCATGATAACTTGACGGATCGCACGGCCTTTGTGCCGCGACGATCATTCAAATTCTGCCCTATCAACTTTCACGGTAGGATAGTGGCCTACTATGGTGGTGACGGGTGACGGAGAATTAGGTTCGATTCCTGAGAGGGAGCCTCGAGAAACGGCTACCACATCCAAGGAAGGCAGCAAAGCGCGCAAATTACCCAATCCTAACACTGGGGAGGTAGTGACAATAAATAACAATACCGGGCTCTTCGAAGTCTCAATTGGAATGAGTACAACTAAATCCCTTAACGAGGATCCACTGGAGGGCAAGTCTGGTGCCAAAGAACGCGGTAATTCCAGCCCAATAGCGTATATTTAAGTTGTTGCGCTTAAAAGCTCGTAGTTGACTTTGGGTTGGGTCGTCCGTCCGCCTTTGGTGCACCGGCTGCCTCGCCCTTCTACGGCGATGCCTTAGCCTTAATTGGCCGGTCGCCTCCTGTCGCATTTCTGAAGAAATTAGAGTGCTCAAAGCAAGCCCAAGCTCCTGATACATTAGCATGGGATAACATCATAGGATTTCGATCCTATTGCGCTGGCCTCGGATCTGGGAGTAATGATTAACAGGACAGTCGGGGGCATTCAGATTTCATAGTCGAGAGTGAAATTCTTGGATTTATGAAAGACTTAACAATCACAAAGCATTTGCCAAGGATGTTTTCATTAATCAAGAACTAAAGTTGGGGGCTCAAGACGACGATACCGTCCTAGTCTCAACCATAAACGATGCCACTGTGGATCGAAGGATGTTGCTTTTAGGACTCCGCCGGCACCTTATGAGAAATCAAAGTTTTTGGGTTCCGGGGAGTATGGTCGCAAGGCTGAAACTTAAAGGAATTGACGGAAGGGCACCACCAGGAGTGGAGCTCGGGCTTAATTTGACTCAACACGGAAACTTACCAGGTCCGCACATAGTAAGGGATTGACAGACCGAGAGCTCTTTCTTGATTCTATGGGGTGGTGCATGGCCGTTCTTAGTTGGTGGAGCGATTTGTCTGGGTTAACTGCTTAATCTAACGAGACTCACAAATAACTAGCTATATGAGGATCCCTCCGCGCCAGCCTTCTCTTAGAGGACTATGGCCGCTAGGGCCACTAAGTTCGAGGTAATGTGTCCGTGGATGCCTTAGATGTTCGCCAGCACGCGCTACACTCGATGTATTCAACGAGTATATAGCCTTGGCCGATGTGTCCGGGTAATCGCTAAAAGTTCATCGTGATGGGATAGATCATTGCAATTGTTGGTCTTAAACGAGGAATTCCTAGTAAGTCATGAAGTCATCACCGCGCTGACTACGCCCCTCGCCTCTTTGTACACACCGCCTGCCGCTCCTACCGATTGAATGGTCCGGGGTGAAGGTTCGGATCGCGGCGACGCGGCGGCTCGCCGCCGGTGACGCCGCGAGAAGTCCACCGAACCTTATCATTTAGAGGAAGGAGAAGTCGAATAAGGTTTCCGTAGGTGAACTCCCGCGGAAGGATCATTGTCGAAACCCCGCCCACAGAACGACCCGCCGAACACGTGAATCCAAGTTGGGCGGTGATGCAAGTGGGGAGAGATCCCCTTGCTCCACCGCCGGTCGGGAGTTGGCTAACGCCCCTCTCTTCGTGCCGAAAAACGAACCCAAGGCGCTGTAAGCGCCAAGGAAAAAACAAATGGATACTAGCGTGCCTCTTCTCTTTATCCCGCCTGGGAGAAATGCAATGCAAGAGGTGTCACGAAATCCATCTTCGAACGACTTGCAAGAACGGATATCTCGGCTCGTCAGATCGATGAAGAACGAGCGAAATGCGATACTTGGTGTGAATTGCGTAATCCCGTGAACCATCGAAGTTTTTGAACGCAAGTTGCGCCCCCAAGCCTTCGGGCCGAGGGCACGCTTGCCTCGGCGCCAC
>JAJJWW010018422.1:7500-10000 GCA_023531295.1 Papaver armeniacum
ATGCGGCTATGACGGTGAAGCACAATGATTGTGCAGAATGGCTTGCGGCTTTGACGGTGGTGCACGATCATTGCGCGACTTTGGGAGTTGGTGAATGAAAAGTCCTCCCCTAAAATGATTTGAAGAAATGCAAATAAGACATATATAGGGAAGGGACGTTGGCAGAAACGGTGGTGCACGATCATTGTGAGGCATGGCATTCGGCTTTGACGGTGTTGCACGATCATTATGCAACATGACATGCGGCTTTGACGGTGAAGCACAATGATTGTGCAGAATGGCTTGCGGCTTTGACGGTGGTGCACGATCATTGCGCGACTTTGGGAAGGCCGCTGCAACTTGCGGCTTTGGGAGTTGGTGAATGAAAAGTCCTCCCCTAAAATGATTTGTAGAAATGCAAATAAGACATATATAGGGAAGGGACGTTGGTTGAGAGCAAAATGCAAGTTTGCCTTGCATTTCCCGTGGGAAGCGAAGTAGCGATGCTTTTGGCATGCATTTATGCATGCTAAATGCGATTTATCGAAATTTTTTTGGCATCACTGGCTAACAACCACGTGAGTAAGTCCAATGCCTGAGACCCATTTTGCATCACCTCTCATGATGAAGCTTCATTTGACAAGATGAAGCTTTATTTGGGCAGGGTCTTTGCAAGATGCGGCTTTGGGAGTTGGTGAATGATTTTTCCTCCCCTAGTCTAATTTGTAGAAATGCAAATAAGACATATATAGGGAAGGGACGTTGGTTGAGAGCAAATGCAAGTTTGCCTTGCATTTCCTGTGGGAAGCGAAGTAGCGATGCTTTTGGCATGCATTTATGCATGCTAAATGCGATTTATCGAAATTTTTTGGCATCACTGGCTAACAACCACGTGAGTAAGTCCAATGCCTGAGAGACCCATATTGCATCACCTCTCATGATGAAGCTTCATTTGACAAGATGAAGCTTCATTTGGGAGTTGGTGAATGATTTTTCCTCCCCTAGTCTAATTTGTAGAAATGCAAATAAGACATATATAGGGAAGGGACGTTGGTTGAGAGCAAAATGCAAGTTTGCCTTGCATTTCCTGTGGGAAGCGAAGTCGCGATGCTTTTGGCATGCATTTATGCATGCTAAATGCGATTTATCGAAATTTTTTGGCATCACTGGCTAACAACCACGTGAGTAAGTCCAATGCCCGAGACCCATCTTGCAAAGGCCCTGCCCAAATGAAGCTTCATTTGACAAGATGAAGCTTCATTTGGGCAGGGCCTTTGCAAGATGCGGCTTTGGGAGTTGGTGAATGATTTTTCCTCCCCTAGTCTAATTTGTAGAAATGCAAATAAGACATATATAGGGAAGGGACGTTGGTTGAGAGCAAAATGCAAGTTTGCCTTGCATTTCGTGGGAAGCGAAGTCGCGATGCTTTTGGCATGCATTTATGCATGCTAAATGCGATTTATCGAAATTTTTTGGCATCACTGGCTAACAACCACGTGAGTAAGTCCAATGCCTGAGAGACCCATATTGCATCACCTCTCATGATGAAGCTTCATTTGACAAGATGAAGCTTCATTTGGGCAGTGCCTTTGCAAGATGCGGCTTTGGGAGTTGGTGAATGATTTTTCCTCCCCTAGTCTAATTTGTAGAAATGCAAATAAGACATATATAGGGAAGGGACGTTGGTTGAGAGAAAATGCAAGTTTGCCTTGCATTTCCGTGGGAAGCGAAGTCGCGATGCTTTTGGCATGCATTTATGCATGCTAAATGCGATTTATCGAAATTTTTTGGCATCACTGGCTAACAACCACGTGAGTAAGTCCAATGCCTGAGACCCATATTGCATCACCTCTCATGATGAAGCTTCATTTGACAAGATGAAGCTTCATTTGGGCAGGGCCTTTGCAAGATGCGGCTTTGGGAGTTGGTGAATGATTTTTCCTCCCCTAGTCTAATTTGTAGAAATGCAAATAAGACATATATAGGGAAGGGACGTTGGTTGAGAGCAAAATGCAAGTTTGCCTTGCATTTCCTGTGGGAAGCGAAGTCGCGATGCTTTTGGCATGCATTTATGCATGCTAAATGCGATTTATCGAAATTTTTGGCATCACTGGCTAACAACCACGTGAGTAAGTCCAATGCCCGAGACCCATATTGCATCACTTCATGATGAAGCTTCATTTGACAAGATGAAGCTTCATTTGGGCAGGGCCTTTGCAAGATGCGGCTTTGGGAGTTGGTGAATGATTTTTACTCCCCTAGTCTAATTTGTAGAAATGCAAATAATACATATATAGGTAAGGGACGTTGGTTGAGAGAAAAATGCAAGTTTGCCTTGCATTTCCTGTGGGAAGCGAAGTCGCGATGCTTTTGGCATGCATTTATGCATGCTAAATGCGATTTATCGAAATTTTTTGGCATCACTGGCTAACAACCACGTGAGTAAGTCCAATGCCTGAGACCCATATTGCATCACCTCTCATGATGAAGCTTCATTTGACAAGATGAAGCTTCATTTGGG
>JAJJWW010018422.1:17500-42861 GCA_023531295.1 Papaver armeniacum
CTCTCGGTCGATGGAATGTAAGGGAAGTCGGCAAAATGGATCCGTAACCCTGGGAAAAGGATTCGCTCGAGGGCTGGGCATGAGGTCCAGCCTCCGAACCCGCTTACCGTCGGGCGTAATCGGCTGGAAGCCGCCACGGCGAGAGCGGTTCGCGTTTACGGGGGACGATTGGAACGGCTCACGGTTTTCCGCAAGGCCGGTCAGTCGACTCGCGAATCAGCCATATGGGAATCTGACTGCTTAATTAAAACAAAGCATTGCGATGGTCTCCCGTGATAACCAATGATTACGCCAAGAGCCTGAATGTCAGCTAAGAAATTCAACCAAGCCGGGTAAACGTGAGTAACTATGACTTTAAGGTAGCCAAATGCCTCGTCATCTAATTAGTGACGCGCGATGAATGGATTAACGATTCCCTCAACTGTCCTTCACTATCCTGCCAAAACCACAGCCAAGGAACGCTTGGCAGAATCAATGTGGGGAAAGAAGACCCTGTGAGCTTGACTCTAGTCCACTTTTGGAAATGACTTGAGAGAGTGTAGATGCCGGGAGCCGCCTTGCCAGTGCGAAGGTGAAATACCACTACTTTTAACGTTATTTTACTTTATTCCGTGAGGCTTAAGCGGCATCGCCCTCTTTAGATCCAAGGCTAGCTTGCTATGCGATCCGGCTAAGACATTGTCGGTGGGGAGTTTGGTCACACATCCGTTAAAAGATAACGCAGTGTCCTAAGATGAGCCAACGTAGAACAGTAAAATCTCAGGTGGAACAAAAAGGGTAAAAGCTCGCTTGATTCTGATTTATAGATAATACTAACCGCGGAAAGCGTGGCCTATCGCATCCTTTAGATCTTCTGGACTCAGCTAGAGGTGTCGGGGTGTTAACACAGGATAATCGGGCTTGTGCAGCCAAGTTTGGGCTCATAGCGACGCTGTTTTTGATCCTTCGATGTCGGCTCTTCCCATCATTGTCAGAATAGACCACCAAGTGTTGGATTGTTCACCCACCAATGGTAGAGAACGAGTCGGGTTTGCACCTTCACGAGACAAAAAGTTATTTTTTAATTCATCTGAGTGACAAAGTACACATAAGAATTCAACCTAGCATTTGCAGGAACCATGATTCACACAAATTGGTCATCAGCATTGGGTTGAAAAGCCAGGTTGGGTTACTGCAGATTATGACTCAACGCCTGGGCTTAACTCAGCAAAGAAGGCCAAGATGCGCCTGCCGCCTGAACATTGCCGAATCCGGGCAAGAGTAATCTTCGGGCCCCGTAGAGGCACGTGCCGCTGGGCGAGCCCTCGCAAATGACGAGCCGCGCGGGCCGCTCAAGTACTATTACCACCTGCGGCTGTAATCCTCGGCAGACGACTAATACGATTTGGGTATCGTATGGCAGTGGCCTCCTTGCCGCCACGATCCACCGAGATTCAGCCCATGTCGCACCGATCTGCCCCTCCTCCAACCTTCATAAACAATCACTTAAGAAATAAACAAAGTCCCTTACGCCAAAATAATTCAACAACCATTAAGTGGGTTGAGGGTTTGGAGTCGCAACCGCATCGCGCTTGGGATATACATGTAACCCCAACGCGCCAAATCGGGACTGGGAAGACTACGATCCGGGAGAGGTCGCTAATCACATTTTAAGTATCCCATACTGTAAAAAGCGGGTGATTTGATGCGCAGCGCTTTCCGAAAAAAGTGCACGCACAAATTGTCTAAAACGATGTTTCGAAGACTACAAGGATCTCGGGAGAGTGTCGCCAAATTACATTTTTGGCATCCCATACTTGTAAAAAGCTGATGACAATGCTTTCCGAAAAAAAGTGCACGCACAAATTGTCTCAAAACGATGCTCGGGAAGACTACAAGGATCTCTGGGAGAGTGTCGCCAAATTACATTTTTTGGTGATCCCATACTTCTGTAAAAGCTATGATTACGCTACAGTCAGTTTTAAAAAAGTGCACTTACAACAACCTGTGTAAAACGACACGAAGACTAAGCAAGGATCAGAGAGTGTCGCCAAATTACATTTTTTTGGGTGATCCCAAGGACATGCGGCTTTGACTAAGTACACAATGATTGTGCGTAATGGTCATGGCTGACGGCAAGCTGACAATGATTGTGCAGTAATGGCTTTCGGCGGCTTTGACTTCCGGCAGCATTTCGATCATTGCGCTGATTTCTTTGGGAAGGCCGCTGCAACTTGCGGCTTTGGGGAGTTGGTGAATGAGAAGTCCTCCCTAAAATGATTTGAAGAAATGCAACAAGACATATATAGGGGAAGGGACGTTGGCGTAAACGGTGGTGCACGACACAGCGCGATGACATGGATTTGACGGTGGTGCACTATCATTGTAAGGCATGGCATTCGGCTTTGACGGTGTTGCACGATCATTAGCAAACATGACAGCGGCTTTGACGGTGAAGCACAATGATTGTGCTGTAATGGCTTGCGGTTTTGACGGTGGTGTACGATCATTGCGCGACTTTGGGAAGGCCGCTGCAACTTGCGGCTTTGGGAGTTGGTGAATGAAAAGTCCTCCCTAAAATGATTTGAAGAAATGCAAATAAGACATATATAGGGAAGGGACGTTGGCAGAAACGTGGTGGTGCACGATCATTGTGCGGCATGACATGCGGTGACGGTGGTACGATCATTGTAAGGCATGGCATTCGGCTTGACGGTGTTGCATGATCATTAGGCAAACATGACATGCGGCTATGACGGTGAAGCACAATGATTGTGCAGAATGGCTTGCGGCTTTGACGGTGGTGCCCGATCATTGCGCGACTTTGGGAAGGCCGCTGCAACTTGCGGCTTTGGGAGTTGGTGAATGAAAAGTCCTCCCCTAAAATGATTTGAAGAAATGCAAATAAGACATATATAGGGAAGGGACGTTCCAGAAACGGTGGTGCACGATCATTGTGCGGCATGACATGCGGCTTTGACGGTGGTGCACGATCATTGTAAGGCATATGATCTGGCCTTTAGGGAGAATTATTTTGTAGTTCACACTACAAATACATATGGTTTATGGATCATTATGTAAGGGGAGTGGTTTTAATTGTGAGTTGAAATATTGACTAAGGGGAGTGATACATATCACCATAGTATTATTGTCAAAGTTGTGATACAATTGAACTTTGATGATGTGTAATAATACTATGACACTGTATAACAGTACGAAAACATCTTGTTTTTATATATTGTTATAGCTACATATCTTCAATAACTATGATGTTGAGTTGAACACGTCCAGAATCACTAGAGTACTTGGAATTGACGAAGATTTCGAGTAATGTTGAAGAACCAACGGAATCAAGCATTTGGATGAGAAGCTACAAAGTTTATTTATTTTGTAATCCATATGTATTGATAGTTTTTTCACTAAAATTGACAAACGAGGAGATTGTTAGAGCACTGCTCGGTCGAACTCGCAAGCGTTGCTATATCAAGCTTGTTTGTAAGGTTTAGTTGCCAAAACTATAAGTCTTGATTTCTTGTCTACTTATAGCTAAGTCTCGAATTAGGATAAAATGTGTAGTTGAGCTTTAGACTTCACGGCATTCATCGATCAAAGACGAAGAACTACTAAGGGGAGCTTGTGGATTTTCATCAACAAAAGTTATGTGGAGACTTGAACTCATCCATCACTCAAAAGACTATTTCTACTATATCTCCAATTTGAAACAAAAAGTCGTATAGCTATATAGACTTCAAATTATACACATTTGATATTTCGGGTTGAGTTTAACTCGCTTTTACATATTTCTCGAAATATATGTTGGCAAGCTTTTGCTTTAACTAAGTTCATCTTATATTCTTAACGAAAAGTCAAAATATGATCATGTGAAAATCGCCTTGTAACATCTTATATGATTTGTGTGAGACAGGTCATTTGGTGTAGACTCGTAATGTTTCGTATTGATCATTTGATCACTTAAAAATTGCTTTGAAGCTAATAGTTTGTGTGAGACAGCTATTGTCATCTTCTAAGAATGTTTCAATGATTAAAATGGAGTTTAGAACAATTAACCAATGATTGGATATAGCACAGTATGCGTACTTGTATGCTAATAGTTGCAAGTTATTCCAAGTCCCGGAATCTAGTGTGGATACCCGTATGCGTACTAATTCAACAGTTGAAGTCCAGAACTATAGTATGCGTAATCGTTTGCATACTAACTTCAACTGAGTTTGGTTGTGAACGATAGTATGCGTACACGTTTGCATACTCGCGAACACAGGCCAAGTCCAGGAACTCAGGTATGCGTACCCGTTTGCATACTTGAGTGGTTAAGTTCTAAAATCGGCTAAGTCATGAACAAATACATTTATATAATAAGGAATGCAATCTTTTGCAAACCGTGGCTATAATGTTCATGAATTGATTCATGTGAATCAAAACCGATTTTGCTTCAATTGTGTCTTGTATACTTCTATGAGAATATAAACAATTGAACAACTCTATAACTAGTTTCATTTGAGTCATTTGAACTAGTTGTGTTACGATGAACAAGGTTGATATGAAAGTGTTCATATGGCTAACTTCGGTTAACTATTGTTGAGCCAACTAATGTATACGTTTAGTTACGGTTACCCATATCTAAATGATGTTACATTTCATTTGTGTGTAACAAGCTAAGACAATCTAACGAATGAAAGATATTGGCTTGAATCTAATCAGGTTTTCATCTAACGGTGAATATTGATTGCTTTGTTCCGCAGCTATCAAACCCGATTTAAAGACTCTATAAGGGAGAAGTCTAGCAACTGGGAAACCTAATCCCCACACCTCATGTGTGATAATAGTTGCGACTAGAGTCGATTCTCCTTTAACCTAGGTTTTTCCTAAAACCATTATAGGTTAACGACTTAAAGACTTCATTGGGATTGTAAATCCAGACCCAACTATTTTTGATGTAGTTGCGTGTTCTGATCTTAATTTTTTCTATCATATTTAGTACTATCTTCTCAAGATTTGCTCGAGATTTAATCTCCGATAGGTAAGAAAAATTAGTCACAAACATTTTCGTCTCATCGTTTGTGATTCCACAATATCTTGTTTTATTACCATACGATTAAGATTATGGTGAGGTGATTGATATTACTTGGATGTTCTTTTGGGAATATAAGTCTCGTAGTATCAATTGGTTCATGTTCACCTTGATTTATCAAAATATGAAACAAAACTTTGTAGGTATTTTCATGGGTGAAAGATTTATCTATTCAATAGACTTTTCTGTGTGAGACATATTTGTTTATCAAGTCTTCGACTTTGGGTCGAGGAAACTCTTAGTTGTGGGTGAGATCACTAAGGGAATCAAGTGCTTTAATCCTATGTGGTTCTAGAGGCGTAAGAAACGCGATCGTACCTTGATCGGTGTGAGATTAGTTAGGGCTCAACTACATTCCAGTCTGAAGTTAACTTGTAGTAGGGTAGTGTCTGTATAGAGGCTTAATACAGTGTGGTATTCAAATCTGGACTAGGTCCCGGGGGTTTTCTGTATTTGGGCTTCCTCGTTAACAAAATTTGGTGTCTGTATATTTCTTTTCCACATTATATTTTCTATATAATTGAAATATCACAAGTTGTTAAGTTCAATCAGCTTTATGAACTGACCTCTTGGTTGTTGATTGAATTGATTGACACTTGGATATTGGTTTTGATACCGTCCAAGTTGTTTCTTATATGAATAAGGTCACGGATTTCTATCTGTTTGATTTGTTGATTACATTAAGAAACAAAGATATAACTCTTGGATATATTTCTTGATCGATCTCGCTTTATTAGTTAGTGCTCTCAGAATTATATTGGAGTTAGTCCATACAGATTGCCTTAACGAAATATTTGGTGTGGTTTTAGACCCCCGCTCTTTCCATTGGTATCGAGCAAACAAACACGTTTAAGACCTTATAAGTCCGTGTTTGTAGCAATCTGACTTATGGACCCAAGTGTTATCTCGTAACGCATCGCCAATCTTCGATGGCTCAAATTACTTATGGTGGAAAATTGTTATGTGTGCCTTTCTTCAAGAGCGTGATTTTCGGGCCATGGGTTTATATTGTTAATGGCTACAATCTTCCAATGGGATACAAGAGACGTGTCTCTATTGCAAAGGATATTGGTAGATATGAACAAAACGAGATTCTCACCGTAGCAAAATTCTGACGGTCTAAATGCTATCATTCATGCCATTACCCCGGATCTTCAAAGCACCATGTGAATACGTGTACCGGTCTAAAGATGCTTGGGATATGTTAGAAAGCGTATTCAAGGGACTACTCGAAAATGAAGCTAGGCTTCAAAACCTAAATTTCGATTGGGAAAACCTTCATATGGTCGATTGAAGATTCATTTGATGAGTTTAATCACAAAGTGTATGAAAGCTGTTAATGCTTCTTTTGCATTAGGTAAAAGTATTCATGAAAAGGACTTTCAGGATGAAAATTCTCGAACGTTTTCACCAAATACGATTCTAAGAAACTTACCATCGTTGTAGGAAATAACCCGATACACTTTCCAAATACTCTTGTTGGAAGGTTAAAAATTTTATTCATGTTGTGACCAACACAAGCGAGTGTTCTAACTTGTCTTGGGCTGATTAATGTTGTTCAAATCATGTTGATTTTGATAAATCACCGATTTATCAAAAGATCAAGGATATTGTAAAAAGAAGCAAAAGATGTGATAAACGTCTTTCTATGATCAATGCTTCAGATGATTCAATTCAAGAGAATTTATCTCCATTTGTCAAAATCTTGCATGCTTCGATGCTTCGTAATGAATTTTCAACTCGCATATAAATTTCTACTTACTCAAATTCGATTCTAATATGTGTCCGACACGAGATTTTTGAATTCTTGGATAAAAGTGAAGAAATTCACCAAGAAAATCTTCAACTAAAGTCTTCCTTGGAGAAACTTGAATCATCGTCGGTGAAAAATCATTAAATAGATTGTCTTAATGATGAATTCTACGAGAACCCTATCTCTAGAGGAAAAGAGATTAATACTCTTAAGTGTGACCTCGCAAAAGGTTGTCCTTGAAGTTCGACAAGATCTCAAGCAATGTTATGCGGTCAGAAGTCTTTTGGAAACACAAATGGTTTAGGGTTCAAAAGCAAAAGCGTGAGCATAAACAACTCCTTTGTTCAAGCCGGTTTTGGAATAATTGATGATGAATGTTGTGATAAACAAGAGCAAATAACAATAACTATTCTCTGATTTGTTCGTTTTGTGGAAATGCAAATGATGTCCAAAGTAAGTGTTGGAAATTCAAGAGGAACACCAAAAGAATTGCCAAACTTCAAAATAACATGCAAAGAATGAATCTGGCCTTGGGTATTCAACATGGAACTCCCCGAAGACAAGAAGAAATCCAAGGAACCGAGTCGACGAGGTAAGAACTCCGCTTCCACAACCTGATAAGTCACTATGTGATAAAAGATGTGAGCATTATGATCACTTATCTTTATCTAATACTAGTGATGTTCGCATCCTCATTATTAACTTGACAATATGAGGATTGCATCAAGGTTGCTCAAGTTTTGTATAATTGTTAAATTCTTATTTTTAAGTTAAGAAAATATTTACTTATTTAAAATAGATAATGGATCATGAGCCGTAAAAGAATTTTTCAAAGTTCTTCTAGGGTTTGGTTGTCCAATGGTCTATTTATATTCATTTGTGATCAAAATTCCCTTCATTCCTTTATCTTTGAAAGATAAGGCCATGGCTCCTATAACTAGAGGTACCACAAAAAGGGATGCGCAGCTTGAAGTCGTTAATGTGTATCTTTGTGAAGGAATCAAATCCTAAAATGAAGAAGAAGGAGAGATCTACAAATGATGAAAAAGGTTCTTCCTCTAACTCGCTTTTGTCCGTTTGTCATTTTGATAATAACTTTAAGGCTATGGTAAAGGATTTCATCATCAAAAGAAATGATTTAAAATCTCAAATCATTTCTCTTTGGAAAAGATAGATCACTACTAACATATGTTGTTCTAACAAAGAACACCTTGTGTGAACTAAAAAGAGAACTTAGTGAGTAGACTGATATTTCGCCAAGATTTGTAGGAATTGAACGATCCCATAATCAATGGTTTTTTCAATAATAAGAAGGAATTCTCAATAGATGCTCTGAGAAAGCTCTATGATGTCTAGGAAACTTCTTATGAGAATTTATTCTTGTGTTTTAAGAAGGATAACTAGGGTTTGGAATAGCAATTATTGTGAGTACACATAGCTATTGCCAACTATTTTTCATCTTGCGATGTTTTTAGATTTATTTATTTAAATTCTAAAGTTTCTTTGGAAGATGATTTTGCAGTATTTAATCTTTATTGGTTTTATATATTGCAAAAATAATTTTATAGAATATGTGTTTACGTCCGTGAACTATGATTGTCCCATATATGTCAAAAGTTAAGTCTATTATATGTCTTTATGCAAATATTGATGAAAGATAAAATGAACTTTTGATGACAAAGATTAAGTCTATGGTATCATTATGCAAATATTGATGAAAGTAGAATGAATCTTTGTATATTCGGTATTGATCTTTCCCTGATCGACTTCTATGTGAAAGTACTGTAGGCTCCATAAGTTCTCTTATGTTGAGCATTTTCAATTAAATTAATCATTAAGGTTCTCTTGTGGTTAATTTAATTGAGTTTTCTGGATACAAATTCATGTTTCATGTAATTTGTCAATGTCCAAAGAAATCCTTCTTTCTTGTAAAAGTAAGGTCACTCATGTTGTTCTTTCGGGAATGACATTTTATGGGGAGAGTTCTTAATTGAATTGTGCTTAATTTCCAAATCTTTGTGGGGAGGCAGGTGATGGAATATTGAAGGAGTTATCTTGTATCTTTATAAACTTCTTGATGAATACATTAAGTTTCGACTATGTGAAATCATCGAAACAAAGTTGATATGTTCTCTTTTAGTCATGAAGTATATATCTCTATGAGAATTTCATTATGATCCCGCTAGTTTTCGTAGCTTTTGCCAATTTTTTATAGACAAAAAGGGGAGAATTATTGTGTAGTTCACACTACAAATACTTATGGTTTACGGACCATTATGTAAGGGGAGTGGTTTTCATTTTGAGTTGAAATATTGACTAAGGGGAGTGATAATATCACCATAGTATTATTGTCAAAGTTGTGATATGATTGAACTTTGATGATGTGTAATAATACTATGACATTGTATAACAATACAAAAACATCTTGTTTTCATATATTGTTATAGCTACGGATCTTCAACAACTATGATGCTGAGTTGAACACGTTCAAAATCACTGGAGTACTTGGAAGTGACGAAGATTTCGAGTAATGTTGAAGAAACCAACGAAATCAAGCATTTGGATGAGAAGCTACAAAGTTTATTTATTTTGTAATCCATATGTATTGATAGTTTTGTCACTAAAATCGGACAAAGGGGAGATTGTTAGAGCACTGCTCGGTCGAACTCACAAGCGTTGCTATATCAAGTTTATTTGTAAGGTTTAGTTGCCAAAACTATAAGTCTTGATTTCTAGTCTACTTATAGCTAAGTCTCGGATTAGGATAGAATGTGTAGTTGAGCTTTAGAATTCACGGCGTTCATCGATTAAAGACGAAGAACTACTAAGGGGAGATTGTGGATTTTCATCAACAAAAGGTATGTGGAGACTTGAACTCATCTATCACTCAAAAGTCTATTTCTACTCTATCTCCTATTTGAGACAAAAAGTTGTATAGCTATATAGACTTCAAATTATACACATTTGATATTTCGAAATGAAGTTTAACTTCGCTTACATATTTCTAAATATGTGTTGGTAAGCTTTCGCTTTAACCAAGTTCATCTTATATTCTTGAAGAAAGTCAAAAGATGATCATGTGAAAATCGCTTTGGTAACATCTTATATGATTTGTGTGAGACAAATATTTGGTGTAGACTCGGAATGTTTCAGATTGATCATTTGATCACTTGAAAATTGCTTTAAAGATAATAGTTTGTGTGAGACAGCTATTGTCATCTTCTAAGAATGTTTCAATGATTAAAATGAGAGTTTAGAACAATTAACCAATGATTGGATATAACACCGTATGTGATAGACGCATTTATGTGTCTATTTTGTTCTCAATGTTCAGTATTGTTAGTGCTCGATTATGTATTAATTATGGTGTTTTTATGTGTGTATAGGTGTTTTTGGAGAAATAAACTCTTATGGAAAAAGTTGCTCGAAAAGTGGTATTTGACCGGTGGAAATAGTGCTAAAGGCACATGGAGAATTGCTCGCAGCACCCTCTTGGATGTACCAGAAAGTTACTTAAGGTACCCCTAAATTACTAAAAGGCACCCCAAGGCGAATGCTAAAGGGAACCCCACTTTTGTTAGGGGGACTCCATCTTCTTCACGGTTTAAACCAAAGAAAAAGGCGGGAAAAATCCAGGTTTTGCTGCGTACTTTTTATTCAATTTATGGATGAGATTAACTCGGATTTTATCTCTGTTATGGTTCGAACAGACTGGTAAGTCCTTTAGAATCGAGAAAAGAGGAAGGTGTACTTGGATTCAATTAAACAAAAAGTGAGTGAAGTATTCAGGGTATTTCGAGATTTTCCGTTGGCGTGTGTCCGCACAAGTCTAGTTGCTTAAGGAAGATGAAATCAACAATATTGGAGCGTGTTGACAGCAACAGGCTCGTGAAGAAGATAAAAAGGGAAAGAAATTTTCCGTATCTGCATGGAAATAAAACCGAGTATATTTGATTGATTGTTGGGAGATTTTGAGATTCTTAAAACCGAGAGATTATGAGATTTTGTGTATATAAAGGCTGCTGTTGAGTTGAAGAAGGGGACATAGAGTTTGGGAGAGAATTGGGAGAAGACAGAGGAGAGAATCAAGAGTTGCAGAATTTTTCTTGCTGTTGCTGCTGTGTAGAACACCAAGAACAAACTGCTGTCAAAGCCCGTCGTTAATAAACCGTGGTCTATACCCGGTTTTGCAATAGCCCTTATGCGAAAAGAAGATAAACAAATGACAACGACATTATTCATATATATTGTAACACGAATTTGTGACGAATATAAGCATTCCAAATTCTCGATTTTCACCATTTTCACTCTTTTTCATCATTTGTAAACACTTGAGCTATGAATCAATATTTTGAGAGATTTTACAATATGATGAGCTAAACCTAAACTTGGGGTGATGGAGGAAGTCGTTCTTTCAAGAATTATGTGGTAATAATTATTTTATAAATTTATGCAATATTTTTATATGATTAATTGAATTGATAAAAAAATTAATTAAATGGTTTTTATTAATCGAATATGTTTTCTTTTGATGATGCATGCTTAGTTTTAGACTCTTGATGTGTTATGCTTGCGACTAACATTTGATATTTTGGAAATATGATTTTGGCAATAATTTAGAATTGAATCAATTGTTTAAATTGCGTAATATAAATTAATTTTTGAACCACATAAGTATTGATGAATGATGAAACTTAGGGCCTCTCCATAATTTTCACAAACACATCAACTTTTTTTTTCTTTATTTTCTTTGCTTTAAAAATTAAGTCTAAAAATCAAAATCTCTACAAGTCTTGAACGAACCACTTACTTACCACTGTATACAAAATCATATCAGTATGCGTACTTGTATGCTAACTGTTGCAAGTTATTCCAAGTCCGGGAATCTAGTGTGCATACCGATGCGTGCGATTCAACAGCTTGAAGTCCTGGGAACTATAGTATGCGTACACGTTTGCATACTAACTTCAACTGAGTTTGGTTGTGAACAATAAAGATGTGTACATGTTTGCATACTGGCGAACACATGCCAAGTCCGGAACTCAGTATGCGTACCGTTTTCATACTTGAGTGGTTAAGTTCTAAAATCGGCTAAGTCATGAAAACATAAATTTATATAATAAGGAACGCAATCTTTTGCAAACCGTGGCTATACTGTTCATGAATTGATTCATGTGAATCAAAACCGATTTTTCTCCAATTGTGTCTTGTATACTTTTATGATAATATAAACAATTGAAACTCTATAACTAGTTTCATTTGAGTCATTTGAACTAGTTGTGTTAAGATGAACAAGGTTGATATTGAAAATGCGGGGTTTAACAACCACACCCAACAATTCGTTCAATCTGAGAGGACTTACTCCAATACACTTTCTAGAGAATCAACTAGATGTACGACTAATCTAGATTAAAGTATATCAAAGAGTTTAATATCTCTAACTCTTAATTCAATCCGCAATCAGTAAGTAGAAATCTGCGATCCCTATTGAATATAAGAGGAGTTACTTGAATGGTACCAAAGTCCAATGTTCAAGTGTCAGTTAATGTAAATCAACCAAAGAATGGATATTCTAATTGATTGATCTTAACGCACAACTTGTAATATTTCAATTATATACCAAAATATAATGCGGAAAATAAATAACACAAGACACCAAGGAAACCGCAAATGTAGAAAAACCGGGACCTAGTCCAGATTGAATACTACATCAGTATTAAGCCACTACGAGACACTAGCCTACTACCAATTAACTTCTGACCGGATCAGTATTTGAACCCTAATCAATCTCACACCGATTCAAGGTAATTGCGCTTTTTACGTCTCTGATCCCAGCAGGATACTTATGGATTTTCAAAGTTGTTGTAGTAATAAGATTCAAACTCTAAGACTTGTGAAGATTAAATTTAAAGATTTAACTAAAACAATAAACAAAAGTGAGAGTTACTGGGTCTAGAATTCCACCGAATTCATGTCATAAGGCTCAATTATTTATTCTCAACAATTATCGCTCAATAAATAAAATATATGGACTCTTATTTTGCCAAAGTATATTCTCAAAATATTAGTTATAAATCGTAAGCATGAGACATCAAACATCTAAGAAAGCATGACCCATCAAATAAAATAATAACTAATTAATTCAAATCATAATTATATTTTAATTAGTGCAAAAGTCATATAGAAAATAAAATAATTCACCCATGTATGAAATTCGGATTCTCCAGCAGGCCCAGTGTAGGGCTTTAGCTTCTCATTATGAAAACTCACTCAAAAATATTATTCATAGCTCAAATAGTGTTTTTATTGAAGAAAAACTAAAAGAATAATGAATCTCGCAACGCCAGTATTGGCGTTGGCTGCAAATCACCGTTACAAGAGTTGTTGCAAATTTAAATAAGCGTTAAATCGACTGCTACATGAAGTACCGTTTTATAAAAGACAGCTTCTCTCACGATACCAATGGACGTCAAATATTCTTCTTCTTTCTCAAGAGAGGCGTAGAAATATGCTCGCAAACCATCTGTATTCTTCACCCCTATCACTCGATACCTTGGCGCTACAACAACATCATATTTATACTTAACAGGCCACGAATAACTCAACATTACTCCAGAAAATCTCTCCATAACTCAAATAAAGTAAAAGAAAATAATCTCTGGATATTTTTTTCTTTCCTATTTTATCTTCTCACGCGTTCGCAGATTCAACCACCCTCCGTAACGTTGACAACCTATTTCGATAGAGTCAAACACACTAACCACTCAAAATTTCAAACCACATAAAATCCCATGAAATCCCTTGAATGTCTCTAACCAACTATACGCTCCCCGTTTTATCAAAATCCGTATAACTCCTTGATTTTCTCAATTCCAAATGACACTTACCATTCTTGTTTGGTAAGAATAAGTCATTCTCCAACGAAAACAGAAAGAAAATCTTGAGAAGATCTCTTGTAATCACTTCAGAGACTAGATATCTTTTCCACACTGCTTCGCTTCACACGGATATCCAACCCAAATCTAATCTATTCCAAGGACGTTACTAACCTTCTTTGGTCCAAACAGCCCACAACAATCGAATCCAAGATCAAGTCTTACTCAAACTTGTCCAAATTCTTGACAGAGTTTTCGCAGGAAGAAAAACCAGAGAATTTTTTCAATCTTGAAGTCCACTATTCTAGACAATTCTAGTTGAAACTATTGATCATACCGAACCTGTTAATCTTAGAGGAACAAACCCAATTAAACTCAGCCTTTGAATCTCCTTAAATACACCAAAAAGGTGAACCCTAACTCTGCCAGTCGTATGTGAGCTTTTCCCGCCAAAAGTGAAATTCAACTGAAGAAGATGAGATGCCCCATATCCTGAACTGGGGTGTGAATAGCAAGTGGTTTCCCCTTAGTAATTGGGTGCCCCTTAGCCAAAATTGGAGTCCGCTTAGCAAATGTCCTTCGGGGGGTGCCTTTAGCAGTTTTTCGAGCCGATTCTTCCAAAAATGTTTATTTCCTAAAAATACCTACAAACAAGTTTATTAGTGATAAAATGAGTCCCAACTAATGTATTTATGGGTGAAAATGTGTCACACTTTCGTGGTCATCAGATACTACGCACTTGATTCCCTTAGATGATCTCACCCACAACTAACAGTTGCTACGACCCAAAGTCGAAGACTTGATAGACAAATCTGTCTCACACAGAAAGTCTATAGGTTTGAATAAATTTGTCTCGTTATTTAAATACCCAAGAGTTTTTGTTCCGTCTTTTGATAAATCAAGGTGAACATGAACCAATTGATAAACCGGACTTATATTCCCGAAGAACAGCCTAGTATTATCAATCACCTCACAATAAACTTAATCGACTAGCGAAACAAGTTATTGTGGAATCACAAACGATGAGACGAAGTTTGTTTGTTATTACTTTTCTATCTTGCCTATCAGAGATATAAAATCTCAAGCCAATTATTTCAATTGTACTCAAACCGATAGAAAGAGCAAGATCAGATCATGCAACTACAAAGATAATAGTTGGGTCTGGCTTCACAATCCCAATGAAGTCTTCAAGTCGTTAACCTACAAGGTCTCGAGAAGAAACCTAAGGGTAAAGAAGAATCAACTCTAGTTATGCAACTAGTAACACACATGAGGTGTGGGGATTAGTTTTTCCGAGTTGCTAGAGTTCCCTTTATATAGTTATCAAATCAGGGTTTGCAATCCAAGTTACCTTGGTAACAAAGCATTCAATATTCATCGTTAGATGAAAAACCCGATTCAACCAAGCTAATATCTTTCAACCGTTAGATCGAACTTAGATTGTTACACACAAATGAAATATACCCTCATTTAGGTTTATGTAGCCGTACCTAAACGTGTACACCAGGTTGGTTCACAAATAGTTAACCGAGGTTATCCATATGATTACTCACATATCAACCTTATTCATCTTAACCATAACTAGTTCAAATGACTCAAATGAAACTAGTTAAGAGTTATTCAATTGTTTAGAAAGCACAATTGAAATCAAATGGATTTGATTCACTTGAATCAATGATGAACATTATAGCCACGGTCGCAAAGATTGCATTCCTTATGATTTAAATGTTTAAGTTCATGGACTTGACCGATTTGACAAGTAAACCGCTTAAGTATGCGAACAAGTATGCGTACTTAACAATAGGTTTGAGTTTATAAAGTTTCAAAACTCGCAGAAATTTTAGGTTCAAAAACTTCCGCGCATGCTTACATGTACGCATACTTAAGGTGACTATCTAAGAGTTTTGCCAAAACCAAACTCGTAGAAATTCTCGGTTTGAGAACTTCCGCATGTACGCATACTTAACCTGTCTCCTTCACCAATTCCGTATACACAAATATGCATACTCTTGGCTCCCGGTTTATGGACTTATACACTAATGTGCCAACACACTATATATGCTTATATCCAAAGATGGTTACATCATCAACTCTTTATTTCAATCATTGAAACATTCTTCTATAATGTCAATAGCCGTTTTCACACACTATTAGCATCAAAGCAATTTTCAAGATATTGAAATAATCATTATTGAAACCTTCCAAGTCTTACACCAAATGATTTTATCACACAAACCATGTAGGATGTTACTCGGCAATTTTCTCATGATGTAAGATGAACTCGGTTTAGTTTAAAGCTTACTAACGCATATTTCGAGAAATATGTAAGCGAGATATACTCAACTCGAAATCTCAAATGTGTATAGAGAAAATATATCGTAACACGACTTATGTCTCAATATAGGAGATAGTAGTAATAGACTTTCCAAGTGATAGATAAGTTCAAGTCTCCACATACCTTTTGTCGAAGAAGTTCCACAAGCTCCTCTTAGTAGTTCTTCGTCTTCAAGAGATGAACGCGAGAGATTTAAGCTCAACTACACTATCTATGTACTAGTTCGAGACATCTATAAATATGCTAGAAATCAAGACTTATAGTTTTGATCACTAACATTGACAAACATGCTTGAGATAGCAACGCATGCAAGTTTGACCGAGCATTACTCTAATGTATATGAAAGTGTTCATATGGCTAACCTCGGTTAACTATTGTTGAGCCAATTAAGTGTACACGTTTAGGTACAATTTCCCATATCTAAATGAAGTTACATTTCATTTGTGTGTAACAATGCCAAGACAATATACCGGTTGAAAGATATTGGCTTGAATCTAATCAAAGTTTTCATCTAACTATGAATATTGATTGCTTTGTTCCATAGCTATCAAACCTCGATTTGAAGACTATATAAGGGAGAACTCTAGCAACTCGGTAAACCTAATCCCCACACATCCGTGTGATACTAGTTGCGACTAGAGTCGATTCTCCTTTAACCTAGGTTTTTCCTAAAACCATTATAGGTTAACGAATTGAAGACTTCATTGTGATTGTGATGCCGACCCCAACTATTCTCTATGTAGTTCGGTGTTTTGATCTTACTTTGTTCTATCGTATTGAGTACTATCTTCTCAAGATTTGCTCGAGATTTAATCTCCGATAGGTAGTCACAAAAATTTCGTCTCATCGTTTTGTGATTCCACAATATCTTGTTCCGCTACCATACGATTAAGATTATGGTGAGGTGATTGATATTACTTGGATGTTCTTCGGGAATATAAGTCTCAGTAGTATCAATTGGTTCATGTTCACCTTGATTTATCAAAATAACTGGAACAAAACTCGTAGGTATTTCGTTGGTGACGATTTATCTATTCAATAGACTTTTCCCCGTGTGAGACATATTTGTTTATCAAGTCTTCGACTTTGGGTCGTAGCAACTCTTAGTTGTGGGTGAGATCAGCTAAGGGAATCAAGTGCGCAGAATCCGATGTGGTTCTAGAGGCGTAAGAAACGCGACTGTACCTTGATCAGTGTGAGATTGGTTAGGGCTCAACTACATTCCAGTCTGAAGTTAACTTGTAGTAGGGTAGTGTCCGATAGCGCTTAATACAAGTGTGGTGTTCAAATCGACTAGGTCCCGGGGTTTTTTCAGTATTTGCGCGGCCGTTAACAAAATTTCTCGTGTCCGTGTTATTTTTTTCCACATTATATTTTCTATATAATTGAAATATCACAGGTTGTGCGAAGTTCAATCGGTTTAGAATCACTCTTGGTTGTTGATTGAATTGATTGACACTTGGATATTGGTTTTTGATACCGTCAAGTTGTTTCTTATATTAATCAATCTCACGGATTTCTATATGTTTGATTTGTTGATTACATTAAGAAACAGAGATATAACTCTTGGATATATTTCTTGATCGAGCTCACTTTATTAGTTTGTGCACTCCGAATTATATTGGAGTTAGTCCATACAGATTTCCTAAACGAAATATTGGGTGTGGTTGTTAGACCCCCGCTTTTTTAGCAACCTCCGTTGCTACAAAATCATCTTCGGAAAGACCATTGATCTCCTTAAGGTTATCTAGAATATCAATTTGTGCTTCAAATTTATCAAATTCTTTTTGAAAAGACCCAAAAACCTCCTTCCCCACTTTTTAGTAAAAAACTTTAGCCTTTGAATTTTCTTAGCAAAGACATAACCAGTGTCTACCATAAAATTTATAGTCCAAAGAAACTGGAGTGATCCTAGATAGGTCTTATTAATCTGAATTGGGATAAAAAAATGTACTTTTCCTCCCAATCTACTGTGAAAACAAACCTATCAATTATGCTCAGAAGAGGTGGATTTTTAGAATTTGTCCAAGTGAAAGAACCACCAGACACTAGAATATCCATTAAGTTATAAGAGTTAATGAGCTTTCTGAATTTTTTTTTATTGTTCTTATAAACTCCACTTTGATTCCTTTCTGATTAATATAGAATTACATTCCAATCTCCACCCCAAACACCATGGACCATCTATAATTGTTCGATATCAAATATTTCTTTGCAAACCGCCAAAATCGCCGGATCATAAGCGCCATAAACTGAAGCAAAAAGCCACTCAAAATTATCATGAATATTTTTGAACTTGAGAGTAACTAAAAAAGCACCTAACATCTGATCTTCCATTGATAACATTGTTGGATTCCACATTACAATTATAACACCATACCTCCCTTCTCAAAGTAAATAAGCAAAAATCACATCCATTGTTCCCCCATAAAGATCTTATTAAAGAGTCATCCACATGCTCCTTCTAGATTCTTGAATTGGTAACAATTCATGGTTTATTTCTTCCAATTACATCCGAGTCCCAATACCTTAGCTTCATCCCCCAAACCCTAATATTGCAGGATAATATTCTATAACCCAAGAACACCATTAGAATCCCTAGAAATTTAATCAAGATTAAGCTTTCGGAGAAATATAAGAATTAGGTCAATTCATTTAAACAATTAAAGGAGGTATTATCCAAATTTTTGATTTCTCTTTTCCTCTTCAAACCACCCAATTTTTATCAACAAAGTCTCAGGATCATATGTATCAAACCATCATGATGAACCTTCTCAATTTGAAGCTCATCATTTTTGATGTTCATCAACATGTCTCTTGTAGGATCGTAATATCGCTGAACATCAATACCTTGCAAGATCAATAAACGACAAAGATTGCATAAGGTGTCGCGCAGATGAGTAATATAAATGACGAATGAATGACGACACAAAAACACGAGAAAGATATGAAGACCTAGCGAGATCTAGGAGGGTTGTGAGATTATATATTTGTACACTTGCGATATTTCGCAAGTTATTCTCGAAATAAAGGACGCCTTAGCTGTCATCCATTATGTAATACCCTATATAAAGAGCCGAGCGTGCCTATTGGAAGGAGATCTTTTCGAGTGTTGGGCAAGTCATTAAGAGAGAGAAAGTTTAGAGTGATTGTAATTCTTTAACCGATTTCCATTTCATCTTGTAAACATTTTAAGAGTTTAATCAATAAAAATTACAATTGTTCATCCTAAAATGATTTGATTGTATAGATTCTTGTGAGGGGTGTAGTGTAGGATTTCCCGCAACTACATATTGGCGCTAGAAAAAGGGAGAGAGTGAAGATTGACACCGTGATTTGAAAGAATTTGGAGTAACAGGGAAGGAATTTGATATAATTTTCAAAAACTTACCGAAATTGAGAAATGGCTAGAAGAAGATATGCATCGAACAACCAACAACCGTTAAGGAGAGTAGGAGACTTACTGGAGAAAGGAGAAATGAAATGGGGGAATCCTCAAGAATGAACACAAGAATAATGAAGAAAATCAAATTCAATCACCAATCCAAACCAAGCATCGAATAGAACTGTGGATTATGATAGAGTAAGCGTGCATACTGGAGATCGATCGGGACGAAAGGGGAGAAAACAAACAGCTGGTAAACAATGGACAAGAGGAGGGAGACCGAGAAGGGATTGGAGAAATAATTCATGGAAATGAAGAGATCGCAAAGATTAGAGGCATTGAGACAAACAATATATGAAGAAAGGAGATTAGAGGCAAAGGAACGTGCAAATTTGACAAGACAAAATCATGAGTTGAGGATGGAAAACATGAGATTACAAAACAAATAAGGTCGAGAATCACTACAAGGTCAAGCTCAAGATCAAGCATGAGAGAAATAAGGAGAACTTTACCTATAGAAAATGCCGATGAAGAAAATCGAGAGGAAGCGCAAAATCCAAAGCGTAGAACATTGCGAGAGAAGAGAAATGATGGAAGATCGTTATATCCCACATCCCGACACCCTTCAAAATGGGCGAAATGATGGAAATCAAGGAAATAGGGCCGTGAAGCTGGAATAATCCAATTGATGAAGAAAATCAGGAAGAAGGAAGAAGAATATTGCGTGGGAGAGAAGCACCTGAGGAAGCAAAAAGAGATCAAGATGAAATTGAAAGACACTATGTCAACAAGCACGCCTAGCCTGTAGAGAGGGAAAGATTAAGAACAAATGGAAGAACAACAATTGGAAGAAGCAATTCGCTAATAATCATGATAATCGAGAAAGAAGGCGAGAACAAAATCGCAACACACTACACCATATTCAGCGATTAGTAACTAAAATTCGTAACCAACATGTAGCCGTCACGAATTAGTGACTAAAAATTTCAGTTACGAAAATTTAGTGACACCACATGTTCCGCGTTACGAAATTTTACCTTTTTAGTGACGGCTCACCCTGTCACGATTAGTAATCGCTGGAAAATAATCGCGGCAAAGAACCGTGTGTAGAGTAACACCCAAGAATCACCATCCCGAAAGCAGCGTGCGAAAGAACCGTACATTCTATCAAGTTTACCCTATCGTGTGAATAAACCGCACAAATCTTATCCCCTTCTTCTCTCTTTCGCCTTCTATCGCTTTACCTTTTCAAACATCACCTACATTCCCCTTTCTTCTTCAGATCGATTTATCCATCCTAAACATGAAGTTTTTGCGACTTTCATATCCCTTTCCTTCTATGACTCGCTATCCTGCTTTGTGTGAAGACAGACATCACACTCAGAAGTCTAGAAGAAGAAGATTTGTCATCTGTTATTAGGTTAGGTTCTCACTGGCCAATCAAAAACACCTCTTTTTCTTCGTGTTTTCAATCTTCATCTTCTTTATCTTTCGAAATTTCGTAAAACCCTAATTTAATCTATTTATATTTAATTAAGATTTAGGGTTATTTAGTGATGAGTTTGACGCAAATCGAGAAGAAGCTAGGGTTAATCGCTTAGGTTGAAATCGATTAAGATGAGATATGGAGGAGATTATGTGAATGGGTTTTGTTTGAATTAGGTATTAAGATTTAGAAGATGGTGGTACCGAGATTTCAAGGGTGTTGGAGCGCTGATTTGATGAATCAATTACGATGGATAGGTGGTTTTTTTTTTATTATGAGTTTAGTAGAGAGATGGCTTCAATTTGAGCTGTAATGATCAAGGTTTAAGAGAAGGTCTCGAGATGGGTCCTGCTCAAGAAATTGGATAAGAAGATACTGCTGTCGCCAACAGATCAAGCCCCGGATCGTGCCTTGGCCACCCATGAAACAATAACACAAGTATTATCCCTTTTCATGCCCTTGTTTTATTTATTGGGTTTAATTTTTAGGCCAGTTTGTTATAACTGAGATTTGGGTTTCCAATTTTTCGATTTTGACTTGTTTTCAGCTGAGAGTGTCAAAGTTCAATTGTTTTTATGCTAGATGTATAATCTAAAGATAAGTCGTGTGATCTATAAAGTTCAATTGTTTTCTATGCTAATAACTCATCATTTGAAATCAAATGAAGTTCTTGGATGATGTTCTGTGAAACCCATTGCTATTTTTTAAATTTGTTTTTAGCGCATTCTTGGTCATGCTTGCATTGTCCGAGAATTTCTTTAATGGGTTCTTATTAAATTTTCTTAAAAAATCAGTAATTTATGAATTGTTTAGGGTATTGTAGTGTTTGATGAAATTCCTAACTTTATATATGTTGCTTAGGTGATATATGCATGGATGAGGCAAAGGTTTTGAGTTTGTGACCATGTTCAAATGATTAAGTCAAAGATGCAAGAGAGCAAATGAATGGTTATGTAATATTTTCACGCGTGAAGTCATTAGATTTGGAGACCCTCGCAAAGACCCCTGGCACCAAAGATACTTCGTAAGTATATTTCCTTTGTACTTACCATACACAAACTCGCAAACCCTAATTTCACAAACTCTCGCATACCATACACAAAGACGAGGCGTAAAAGACAATGAAAGCTCTTATGACCTTAGCTCAAGATACTGTATATATTTCTAATGTTCATTTCACAACTTTGTGCCGGTTTTGTACATGTCTACTTATATGTGCAGATCAAGGGAATGGGCCAAGTTACGTGATATCAACAACCCCAAGGATGGAACCTTGAATTCATACTCCCTTTGTTTGTCAAGTTATTTTCCATTTTCGTGTAATTTCCATATCTTATGAAGTCTATGTTAATTAGATAGATATGCTATCTTTCGTGCCTTGATGTACACTTGTCGTATTGCGTAGATATGTCTTGGAGGATAGTCAAATTTGTGCAACTTTTTGCCTCTTCTAAGAGAGTATCTTCCTGAGGTTGCCTTTAGATTCAATCGATATGTACTCATACATTAACAACTGCAGAAGGTGCTCCCATATGATTCACTCTTCTTGTCCCGCCACTCCTCATTTTATGTGCTTGATGTTTGGATATCTATGTGGCGTATCTCGACTAATCCCTTCATTCATTGAACATGAATATGTTATAAATAATGATCCTTGTCCAACTCATGAATTATGTGTTGTGTCCTTCGATGTGCAGCTTATGATGGATGATTATGTTTATGACTTGTATTGCCAGAAGGACGCAGTTGTCCAGCCCATTGAAAAGGTGTGTGACTTATTTTTCTCCAACTCATACTTTCCACTTTTTCGTTTATTCAATTTGTTGAATTGTTCTGCATGGGGTTGCCATTAGATCGGGGCCGTTCTTTTGTATCTCTTACAATTTTGGTGCCATAGTGAGTTGTCCAAATATTTCAAGTATGGATGTTCTTATGGAGATCATGTAAGCACAATTCTATGACATTTAAAGTATTATTATTGCAGTTTATTTCTGGCACGATAGCTTGTGCATTTATTCCCTAACATCAATCAATTTTTTATGCATATTAGACAAATTGATAATCATGAACGTATGATTTATATTCTAGCTAATCGATCAATTGCTGATGGTCATGATATAAGGAAGACCGTTTTATTTTTCTGCCACCTGCATTTCAAATTTTGCATAAATTTAACTTAAATCGGCCACCAAAATTGAGCATCTGTTATACACCAATGAGTCAAGAGTCAATGTTAAAATGTATTCATACATGGAGCATCATTCTTCCCCATATAACGTGTTTTTAGTAAATCTTTTCATGTGTAGGCATGTGTTGATCCACTTGTACCAAGTGGTGGTGACCGATACACATCATCATGCTACTTGTTGAGGTTGGTTCAAATGCTAATAAGCAATGACCGAGAGATGGAACAAAGAAACAAGTATTCATTTTCAACCTCTTTCTCCAAAGTGGTTGAGGTCGATTCACAAAGTGATGCTGGTACACCACTCATAACTTCTCCAAGAACGAACATATGGAGCTTCTATGGATGAGTCCGTTTAAAATCTAGTAGACTATCTACATTTGTCAAGGGTTGTTGTATGAGTTTCATGACGTATGGATTGGTGAAGCATTAGTGAAGGTAAGTCACTCTTGGACCACCATCTATTAGTGCTTGTATTTGAGTAGCGATGAGTTAATATGAAACTTTGTTTGGGTGATGAAACCTTAGAATTGTATTGATATTCGACATTTATAACTCAGCAATGTTGACACCATAAAAGAAATCCAACCGTTAGAATTAAGTGAATTTTGGATATGTTAGGCATATATATGTCAGGCAGACTCTGTTAAAATTGGTGGATGATCGGACACGTAAAAGTGGCGTAAACGATGCATTGCGAGAAACCGATGTAGCTTGATCCTACTAATTTTATGACTTGGTTGATTGTGCAAATAGTTTACTCGATCGGTCTTTGAAACGTGATCTCCAATGAAAAGAAACTACAAGAGAACAAGCAATTAAGGATTTGGAGGTAATTTATCATAATGAAACGTAAGTTTGAGATGAATGTTCAAATTCTAGAATTCTAGTTAATTGAGGTCCCTTTTTCAACCTGGACAAAGGTTCGGCATCATTTTTCTTTTAGTTTTAAGGCCTTCCCAAATTGGATGTTAAAATGAGACTATGAAAATGTTTCGTTACTTGAAAATGTTTCGTTTAAGATTGTGCACATATATAACTATGATGTTTTGATCTGCTTTTTAATAGTAGTATGGGGACTATGTTTGCTGATTGGACATGCAATCACCGAATATTTTGATCATCTTCTACCTTGTCAACTTTCCTATTTAGGCGTAGTTGTTTTATAAGCATCGAATGTTCTTCTCTTATTCCTACTCATCTCAGTAATCATTATGTTATATATGTGTGTGTCCTTGGCTCAATGCTAGAAGACAAAATAAGTACTAGCACAAGGATTTTGCTAGTCAATGTAATGCTTTTATCTCCTTGTCATCTCCACATCCTAATTCCTTATACGATACTCGACTTGATATGCATTCATAATCTTTGTTTAAACCTTGTTCAAATCAACATGTTATAGTCCGCGGCCTCTTTTGCCCCCATCTATTGAAGCTTGATAACTTATTTCACGTTTGTTTACTTTAACAGGTCTGTGCACCGAATGTGCATTGAGTTCTCAAAAGGAATGATGCCTATGCAATGGCTAATTCGAGACTCACAGCAGCTTCGTAAAAAGAACAAAAAGTCTTGTTGGCTTAATAATAAATGGCTAAGGTAATGCTCACAATATGCTTATTCATAGCATTTATGTATACTTGCGCTTATGGCTCATGAACACAACATAAATCAAGTTGAATGACTTCTTTTGAATGTTGGAATGAATGTTAAATTATATTGAATGACTTCTATGTGAAATGTTGAATGTGAAATGTTGGAATTGGATTGTATTGTAACAATTCCTGTGGGATAGGTACTTGCATGGTAAAAATGAAAGGGATGGAAACATTAACATTGACCAGGTCAATAAAGACTGAATTTTTTTTTTTTTCGTAACAAAAGGATTTTAATGGCAAAAAAGTGTTACTAATTTTTACCAGATAGTAGGAATCACTAACGCCGACCCGGTCAAAAAATTATCACCCGTAAAATTTAGTAACGGAAAATCCTTGGTTACTAAAATTTTACCGTAACATTGTAGTCGGTCAACGAGACTAAGTCAATGTATTTGTAACAAAGAAAAAAAATTAAAACCAAGTTCGGTCGCCGCTTGTCACGAATTTTAACTGTGATCGCCCATCATGCAGAAAAGTTACTAAATGTGTCACAACCCCAAATTAGTGACGGCAACATGTTGGTTACGAAAATTTGTTACACACCTCAAGAATCCGGCCATTAAAGGTCACAACTCCATTTCGTGGACTGAAATAATGTGTCACAAAACGCAAAATATGG
>JAJJWW010018423.1:0-18526 GCA_023531295.1 Papaver armeniacum
CAAAAGATAAAGCCATTAATAAGTGATGAATACTTCTTCACTTTACTAATTCACCTAGAATGGAGCATGTGGCAACAATCCCGGTGATACGTGAATTAAATACACGAAATTCATCCAGGTTGGAGCATGTGGCAACAATCCCATATACCCTGTGAATTTACAGCATTATTAATTAATGCATATCCAGCCTTGTTGGTCGGTTGTCAATCCGTCAAATATAATTTCACTTTCTCAATCAACTAGATATAAATATAGTATTCGATAAGAAAGAGTTCGTATCCACAGAGAGGCGTTTGTTGTTATAAACTTTTAGTTTCTAAAGTAACCCAAGGTATGTTTGTTGTATTTAAGCAAATAAAAGTAATTAAAAGCAAAATAAGTAATTCGAATTATCAATAAGGAGAGAATATTGGTCAAGGGATGGTATCATTCACAAACATGTATTTTCATCAATGATTAGAATTGGTATTTAATCTCGTATTTATTAAAAGTCCTAGGATATCTTGATCGCAAGAATAACCCGTTAATTCCCCTGTTTTCATCACAACCACATTAAAAGATGCATATGTGAATTCTTCGTCGAAAGCAACCTAAAGTGTAAAAGCACAATTAAGTTTAACTCCCTAAAAGCATTAAGATTTATGGAATAAGACTCATCAATGCAAACGAATGTGTAAAAGCACTAAACGTTTTAACAAAAGTTATGATTCACTTGTGACTAATAGGATATATCACTATAAGCACTAATCACAATTATGCTACTTAGAATCAGGGATAAACAACGTTTTCGTATTGAAAACCCTAATATAGCTCTAGAGATGAACACAAATCGGATTGATTCCGGACTCAACCTAACAAGTTTTCAAATCTTATAACACTATTAATTGTGAATCACAAACAATAATTACTGAGACAAAACTAATTCATTGAATCAAAAGCATGTTGAGAAATCAACTTTTATCCCATAACCAATAAGATGTTTAGCTACTCATAGCTATGGAGTTCATCATCATCAATATTCAATAATAAAACAAGGAAGAAGAAGAACAAAACCAAACCCTAGAAGCGTAAACAAAACGGCTCTCCAAAATTCCAAGAAAAAGATATCCCATAAGTTGTAGAAGACCTTCCCTTTTATAGCTTTCTCCAACTTCTAAAATTAGGTTTAGTCTTCAAAGTCCATTAGGTGAGAATCCACCAAGCCCACAAGAATGAGAAACCCGTGTAGAAAATACGCCCAAAACGGTGCAGGAAGTCTGGGATTGTGGCGGAAATCGGCCGGAAAGTCCCCGGAAAACAGCCCGGAGATCGCAAAGTCCGCCCGATCACCGGTCAACGGGTTGGATCGGTCGGGTCAACAGTCGGAACGGTCAGCTCTGAGTTGGATCGGGTCAGGGAGAGAGTCAGAGTCAGCTGAGTTGGATGAGTCAGGGTCCGAGTCATTACCGACTCAGATGTGCTGGTGTCTAACTGGGCTGACTTGTCTTGGCTCGAGCCATTGCAGAGGCCAAACTCGCAAAGACAATCATTGTGCTTCACCACTTCACCGCCATCATGGCCCTTTGGGGCTGCCAATTGCATCACTATTTCAATTCCTCTTGCACCATCATTGTAAACTCCCACCCAACACTAGCTCGCAATTCCTTTTCATGGTACCACCCGGCCATTGCTGACCAATCAAGGCAACCATTTCTGTCAAGCATGGTCTGCACTGCTCAAGCCTTCACCGATCGCCAATACCACTCATACTTTACCTTGGCTCAACCACCACCTTCCTTCTCGGTTCTTAGTTATTTCACTTTGCGGCTCAAACCGGCTCATAGTCACAGCACCATTACCACCTTCCCGTTGCTTTGTTTTCATTCCTAACATTCATCTAAACCCCGCACCTCGGCTCCATTACTCCTAAACTGTTTTGCATTACCATCTACTTCAATCACCAACCTCACTTCCCAGTCCAAAGATCGGCCTCAACCTGGCCATAACTCCACTTGCATATCCTCTCCATTGCATTTGCTCCAACACATCTAGGACCAACACTGGCCAACCTCAGCTGCAGCTCCATCAAAACCACCCAGGCTAAGCCAACAACGCAACACCACCCTCGACACGAGACATTTCCATCGCCTATGACTTTATCCATGGTCTGTACTCGCCATATATCACCGGTGCAGCACCATTAGCTCCTTTAACTCGATTTGAATGAAATCCAACCCCACGAGCCTCCAATGTTCATCATCAATGCCACCAGCCTGCAATTCTCGACCACGATTCATCCAACATCATCTACCTCATACTACTGACTCAAATCAGAGCTCAGCCCAGTGGCCAATTGCACCACCAAATTCTACCATCTCGCCAACATCTCACTACCATCTCATTGCTTCTTATCATTCTCGCGTAATCAACAACATCGGCCGCCTCGACCTCGCTCTGCCACATTCAACCTCAACACCACTTCCATCTGCATCCACCAGGCCTAACCTTCACAGCCACTAGCATTACTAAGCTCTCATATCACTCTTGCAGCAGCATCATTCATCATCTAACACCAGCCAGTTCAGCTCAGGCCACCATCCCCTTCCACTCTAGCTGCTTCCAAGTGCATCTCAATCCACTCCTTCCCTTACAGCTCCACCAAATGCAAAAAAGATCGCTCGCTTCATCTCAAGACACTCCTCTCCGCCTTTGCCTCATCTCACCGCCATCTCCATCTCAAAACCAAGTCACCAAAGCACCTGCATCATCTCATCAACTTCTCGGTTCAGTTCAAGCTCCACCTCTCATTCTCCACTCCAAAGAGCACCACTTCATTGAGCCCACCCGCAATCTTCCATATAGCTCAATCCTCTAGCCAGCCCCGCAATCTCAATTGATCATCATCAATTTCGGCAAGATAGCTCAAGACACGGGGAGTACTTCCATTAACCCATTTCGGTAAAAAATCCACCGAATCTTGCTATCATTGTTCCGACTCTCTTCCTTCAACTCGAGACTCGACCCCGTAAATCATTTTCACCCAAAACCCCGACTTGTTTTTTATCATTACCACCCCAGTAAATCATTTCCTTCTCTCTCGCTAGCAGACCAACATCTTCATATACCCTAATTGATTGATTGAGGGTCTTGGAATTCCATTTGAATCTCTACTCCAACAGATCTCCTTTAAACTCAACAACCACCACCCATCTGTTCTTCCAATTCATCACCCATTTGCATCAATTGCAACAGCATCAAACCCTTACCTCTCTCGATCGATCTACTGAGATCAATATCAACATCTCCGTTCCTATCAATTGTAGCAGCGACAGACACAACTTCATTTTCTTCTCTTGGTTGGTTTTTAATGAAGCAAATGACCTCTCTCTTTGCTCAACTCGATCTCTGGCAGGCAGCAAGAAGAAATATAGGGTCTCATGGCTTGAAATGATGAAGAACTCAATCCCCCCTGAGTTCTCACAAATTCACCAATTGTCTTCATTTCTTCTCGGTTCAGTGAAACAATGAATGAATGAGAGAAACATCTCTCGATTTAGTTTTTAGGATAAGGGTAGATAATGACACCCTTAACCACGTTCTGGCTGTAATTTAACACCTCTCCAAAGAAAGTTGTCCCTTAACCTTGGGTCAGCTCCATATATCACTTGCCTGAGATGTGATAATTTCGCCCTTTTTCTCAAATTGGGTAATTTCTCCTTCTTTTCCTCCGTGCGACTCCAGAGCACCTAACAACTCAAAAACACGCATAAAGTACATAATTCACAAGAAAAATAGCAAAGAAAGCATAAACTCTATATAGTAAATACGGTGTATTCTACACCTATCACTTGTATTTCCTGTACTCATTACCGGTGCGGCATGACGACCGAGTGTTGTTCTCAGCAAAGCAACACGAACCTCCAAGCATTAATAATGAAGCATGTACGAAATACCCGTACAGGTTGCAACTCTCGGTGTGTTATACTAGCCCGATTGAGCATACAACTCTCGGTGTGTTATACTAGCCCGATTGAGCATACAACTCTCGGTGTGTTATACTAGCCCGATTGAGTATACATCTCTCGGTATGTTATACTAGCCCGATTGAGCATGTTTGAACTGGGTGTCCATATCGGCCTCGAAAACGATCACAACCATCCAACTTCACCAAAGATGATTGGATGGCTTAGATTGAATCCATGACCCCAAACGGTATTGGAATATTCACTACCGGCCAACGCGGGCCCCCGCATGGTCGGCCTCCCCAAAAGGGTGGCATAACTGCCAAACCGTCCAAACCAGAGCAAAGATGGACGAAAAACCTAAATTAGGGTTTGCGGCACATTACATGTATCGCAAAACATTCTCAACCATCCATCTTCGCAGGCATAGATGGAGGGTGTAGATGTAGATTCAAAGGGCCCGAGCATGTCAACACAAACACCGTGGGCCCGCCTACATACCTGATCTGACGGTCAGACCAACTATGATTGGTCGTCTTGATTCGTGCGCCCCAAATCGGGTATGACACACGACCGACAAAACCTAATTAGGGTTTTGTCGCGATCACGAGCGTCCCTTTTCTCCCTTCGGATGAAGGGTCCAGGAATAGACTAAGCGGTGTCCGGTAAGTATCAACACGATCACCGCGGCCCACCTGTCTCCACACCCGATCGGCCAAGACCAAACTTGGCTGTACACCTCGATTCGCACGCCCAAGCTAGGCGTGGTCACACTTCCCAACCACAACCGATCTCGACCGCTCAAATTTGCCTGACAAATTGAGTGGTTAGATCACGTTTCTTTGGGTAAATGAAGTACAGGCATGTACGCCATCCCACCGTATGCACGCCGGACTGATCGGCCAAGACCGACCAGGCTTGGTCGTCTTGAAACGCACGCCCGAAGTGGGCATGATGCGCGGCTTTTGCGGCACCATATTTCTGTTGCAAATTGATCTCGACCACTCAACTTCGCCGGACAAATTGAGTGGCCCAGATCACACTTTCACGAGACAATGAGGTATGGGCGCCTACACCGTAATGTCGTCTACACACATGCATGATCGGCCCTGCCAAAATTGTATCCCAAGCTTGGATTCGACCAAGTCAAGAGTGATGCTTGCGCACCTCTTCAAAACCCTAATTCCACCAACGGTTGCGGATGAGTGTCTCAAAGATCATCTCGTCCGTCCAACTTCACCGGCTTGGTTATACAACCCTCGTCAGGAGTTAATTGGTCAGTGAGACGTCATGGTGATCACCACCCGTCACTTTACCACACCATGATGCAGTACCTGCATAGAATACACGCGGTACTTCACAAATATCGACTTTCTAAATAACTTAGTTATTTAATCTAGCATTACATGATACTTTCTGTAGGTCCCACGATCCACACACTCGAGACATCAATCATGTCACAAACGGGGATACATATCGGGGTATTGGTCTCGGCGGTTTACAGGCGTGCAACGCGCCATCACAAGAACGTGTCGGGAAGTCATGGACGGTTAGAGATGACAGGAGAAGTGGGCAAGACTGGTCATGTAAAACTAACACACAACTCCACTACTCCATCACTCCATTTCCTCCACTTCCCACGAGAGACGTGAATAAGGCTCAAATGACTTGTATAAATAGGTTCTCCTCCCTATTTCCAAAAACATAACAAGTCCAGACAACAGAGGCAAGTATTGATACCATTGTATTCAAACACCGGAACTGATAGCTTACATCCTGCAAGCCAGTTCAGCTTTCTGATACAAGTCATACATAGCCAACACCTTCACAATCTCAACACCTTCTTCGCTTCCCTCCCTAAGATCAACCCCATCTCCTTCACTTTGTGACCGAAACAAGTCCAGGAACGGCCATTTCTTGGTTCGGGCCGGATTTGCACAGATTGATTTCTCGAATCTACAAGCACTCCCGTGTAGTGCATTTATTTAAGGTTTAGACTCATTTTTCATCCACACACCCCAAATTACCAAAACCGCAGAAATAGTTTTCACCCATAAACAATTGGCGACCACGGTGGGGGAGGTTAATCTCTCGGTTGTAAAGTCAATTTCTTCAAAATCCGATTCAATTTTATCAATTTCAAAAAGGGTAGATCTTAGGACCAATTCAATCATCAATCCATTTCAAGATGGTAGAACTCCAGTCCGGATCAAAGCAATCAATTCTGATGGAGCTAGTGTGGATAACACTCGATGGGTGTCGATAACACCTGTCAGTGGAGCTACCGTGGTCAATACATCTTATGGAGCCGTCACTTCTACCACCAGTGCCAGCGTTGCAGAAGATGTTCCAGTAAGTGTAACACCTCCCATCACCAGAGCCAGAGCAGACGCAAATCCCGGCATCTCATCAAGTGTAACACCTCTAGTAGTCACCAGAGCAACAACTTCCACTCCTTCATCAGGACGAGGAGCCGGAGGGACGAGAGGAGGACCATCCCCCATTACCATTGCAGACTTGATGGAGAAGCAGGAAGTTCTTGCTAAGACTCAAACGGATATGGCCGCAACTCAGATTGAGGTACTCACTTTTCTTAATACATTAACTGATCGATTGCCACAAGAGCCGCGACAGCCCCTGGAGCAAAAAAGAAACGCATTCAACGCACCGGAGAAGGTACTTGGTGGCGCGGACCTCCATGGACCCGATCAAAGAAGCGACATCAGATATGAGCGGTCCTGTCATGGAGACTCCTACACTGGGGACTGATCCTCACAACGATCCTCCTCAAGTCAATAGTTTCACTATGAACCAGAGGCCGGTGGATCGGGAAGCGGTTTCTCTAGTGGAAAGTTTATGCGAACTTTCACACCTCTTGAAGAATCGGCGCGCGGAGACGTTTTGCTGCAATCAACCAGAGGAAGGTCACGACCCTGCCCTACATGTCACCGCACGCATCAAGGATTCAGAGTTCAAGACGGCCCTTATCTACACAGGAGCGTCTTCGAATGTGATTACTCTCAAGACTCTTAGGACATCCAAGGTTCTCCCAGGCAAGGTCGTACGGAAGCCTACCACAATGACGGACTTCGAGGGAAATCAAACCAAGACATACGGGAGAAGCTCCATGGAATGAATCGGACAAGTTCATTGCGTCCCACTCCCCACGTGGGCGTCAATTCGGGAAAAGATCGGCTTGCATCATTGAGGGCTAAAACCCACGATGCATCTTCTTTGCCGTGAAGCATTCTTCTCCATCCTGTGAAGCCACGACCCACATTCACACGAAGAGGAAACGAACTTTTGTGGCGAGTCGTAACCGAGAAAGGGAAAACGGTATACCGACACTTTGCCATTATCAATTAGCGGGGAGACTGTTACCAGTCTCTCCACCCAATGGAATGCTACAACAAAGAACGAACCACAAGAACAAGTGCTAGATGCTCCACAACAAGTGCAAGATGGCACCAACTCCGCAATCGATGAGATTGAAATCGTTGAAGAATCTCCTAGGCCTATCTCCATCACTCAACCTTGTGTACGGATAAACGCACGAAGCTCGTGGAACTTCTCAAAGAGTACCAGGACATATTCGCTTGGAGATATGAAGAAATGCCGGATTTAGATGAAAATTGGTCACCCATCATCTAAATGTCATACCTGGATCCAAGTCGGTTAAACAGTTGTAGTTCAGACACGAGGAAAATGGATAGATCAGGTGCTGCATAGACTTCAGAGACTTGAACAAGTGCTGCTCCAAAAACGATCCTCCTCTACCTAACATCTACATGTTAGTAGATGCAACCAGCGGACACGGCATGTTCTCCTCCATGGATGGATGTAGCGGCTACAACCAGATAAGGATGTACGAGCATGATGCAAGTAAGATATCTTTTCGAACTCCTCTCGGAAATTTTTATTATACCATACTGCCATTTGGTTTAAAGAATGCCGGTGCAACGTATCAACACTCTATGACGGCAATCTTCCACTGGAGCCGATACCTCAAGGGAGCAACCTCAAGAAGATAACGATGTCCACGCGTCATATCGAGCAAGATCCGGCGAGTCACTCTATCGACAAAGGTGGTCGAAAAATATCCGGCGAGTCACTTTATCGATGACAAAGGTGGTACATGTCTATCATGCTATGTTGGAGAATCCACGCTTTTGGTCATCCTCTGGAGCTGTTGAACGATCATCTACAACAACATATGCCCTGATAGAAAGAACCAGGCCTGCCGGTAATGAAGAGCCTCATAATGTTTGTAGGGGTATATATCTCACCAACAAGCGATACAACCTTCATCCTTCTGTAAGTAGTTCCCTGAAGCAGCAAGAGAAAAACCACCGAGATACAACATCCTGCGTGTCCGTCAACTCCAACTCCAGTACCACATGCACGACTCCCACAATGATGAAACAATGTCCAAGATATTCCATATCTGGATTGACAACAACCACTATGAACAAACCATGTAAACCACGCTTGGAGACTGAGGCTCAGCATGAAGTTCCTTCACCATCAGTCTGTAGTTGCGGATAATCCCACAATACACCCCTCACTATATTTTGTTTAACTAATCCATTCAAAAGATAATAGATGAACAATTATGAATGTTTATTAATAACTTTCTTGAAATCTTTACACAGAAAATGGAATTACACTTAAGAACTTACAAACATTTCTCTCTGTTTCTCTCTCCTAATGACTTACCCTCCAATCCAAAAAGACCTCTCTACAACAAATTCACTCATCCCTTTATATAGGGTAATACATAATGAATGACAGCTAAGCTGTCCTTTATTTTCGGGAATGTCTCGCGAAGTGTGTCGCAGACGTACAAATATTCATACTCGCGACACTTCTTAACTTTCGCCAGATTTCATATCCTCCTATCGTCATCCAGTGCGTCATTTATATTTAACCCTCTGCGACTCACTCGCAATGTTGTTATCCGTTGTCTTCGCGAAGTGTTGTTGTCGTGATATTCTGATCCTACATCTTGCCTCTTTTTTCTTGAATATTGCTTGAAGAGCGATCTTTAAGAAAAAATACATTGTTGTAGTAGTCTCTGATTTTTATTGATGAAGGAACGAGCGAAAGAATCTTTGGACTTGAAAAGTACGTACTTGCCTCTATTCTTTGGCGAAGTTCAAGTTTTTAGAAGCATGTATGAAATATCATTCCTTGCCTCATGGGTTATGGAAAATAATGGATCTTGCAATCTCTTCTCGCGAGTTAGGAAATAATCGAATCTCATATGATAAGAAAATATGTTGTGCGATACCCGAATACTACATCTTCTCGCCTCTCCTTATGTCTCCTCTCGTGTTTAAGAGAATATTGTGAGAACTTATGCCTCTTGAATCTGTCGCAGCCGTTCGTTTTCTATTAAAAATCTTCTTGAAAGATAGCTCCGTGAATCTAGGAATGACCGTTTACACGTGTTTTAAAACCATCCTTTTACCGGTACATTTAATGTTATCCGGTCATAACATTTTCTTGCCTATTTATAGGAGGATCTTTTGTGAAGAACACTTCTTTCCTTTTATTTCATCTCCTTCATCGTCTCGCAAATTTGTTTTTTCTCGTTATTCTTCTTCATCATCGTCTTCATCATTCTTCTCGCTATTTCTTATTTGCTATTACTTCCATGGCATCCGTGTTTGTTACTCTTGCCAAACTCAATTGATTCTACGATTGATTGATTTTGTGATTAGTTTCTCTTGTTGAGATTATCTTATTCCTTTTAATCTTTTTCGCCATTTTTGTTTTAGCAAGAACAAACCCAAAGACCAAGTTCACCGTGAAGAACCCCCTTCTTTCTTTGGATTCGCAATGAAACCCGCTTCTCAACAAGAATCCACCCCGCAACCAAAGTCCTCTTCGCAAGCAAAACATACCGTTTCTAAAAGAAAGTCTCATGAGTGATAAGGTATTTTAAGAAGCATTTACTTTTTAATAACAATATCATTGCCCTGTCTCTTACTTAATTTACCATTCACAGGATGACAAAACTAATGACAAAACTCCCAAAAGATCTCGCCACTCTAAACCTCGTTACTCCCGATGTTCCTTTTCCCTCATTTACACCTTCTTCTCCATTGCGAAATCATCGCAGGTAATCTTGTCGCAAATGACAATATTCCTATGTCTCAACTCCTCATAGATCAAGTTCCTCATAATAGTCCTACTACAAATGAACTTACTCCTTCTCCTACCATCAATGTCCCCTGTCATTCCTCCAATCACTACCTTTCCCGAAATCTCCTCTTCTCACGATGTTCCTTTGGCGAAGAATGATTCGTCTCTTCCTTCTTTACCCGAGCAAATCCCTCTCTTACCGAGAAAATTTGGAAGGAATAGATGTGGCTTTCAAAGTTCTCTCGGACCTTGTGAATGATGCCAAGAAGACTTCGTCGATCCTGTCAAGTTTGATGTCCGCGAGATTTTAAGTAAACATCTCGGTCCCGATAGGATCTCGCAAGCATCCTTAGTTCAAGAGATTAATGTCTTTGAAAAGTGATCTTCAAGCTATGACTTGCTAGATGCAATAATCTTCATCTTGAAAATCAAAAATTTCACAACCTCTCACTAGATCGTGATATTCTTCGCAAGAAGAATGAAGAGTTAAAAGGTATACTCTTCCCCCTTAAGTTCTTTTTTTTTTTTTTTTTTTTTTTTTTACGACTTAAGTTCTTGTTCGCCCTTCAAGATTTAAATCGAAATGAATAATGGAGATATATCAGTTGGAATCAATTGTTGAAGAAGTTCGAGTTGAAAGAGATGCTTGGATGGAGCAATATAACTTCTTGAATAATCTTCATACGTATCTTTGTTGATCAAATAGATAATTTGTCTAAAGAAAACTTTGATTTACTTCAAACAAGAAGACTCATTAAGTAAAGACTTATCTCGCCTTTCTTACTCTTTGACTAAGGCTAATTTGGAGTTGCAAACTTTATCGATGAGAATGGGACACTTTCTCGGAGAAGCGATCTCTCGCTAAACAAGGTCGCGACTTATTCGCAACAATATGATGCTTGTCAAAAATTACGTGAAGAACAAGAACAATCTATTCACACTTTGAGAAACCAACTTGAAGAAATTATCGCCGAGAGAGATAAACTTATTCAGTGGTAGAATAACCTTGAGTCTAAAAGCAAACCAATTCAAGGATCAATGTTCCAAATTAGAAAAATCTAACTCTACCCTTGTGACCGAGAATTCCATACTTGTGTCGAATGAAAAAAGCTTGCGAGCTCGATTGAAAGGCCTAGTTGGAGATACATTTGATGATGCCATGGACTGTTTGGGCAATAATTTTGCAAACTTTAATTCAAAGATCTTACTTCTCGAAGGAAGGTAGTCATATTATTTGACTATCTTAATTCATTAATTTGTTCCAAAAAATCTTAAATTATCCTGAATATTCCAAAATACTCTGTAAAAGTTTTCTCTAATCTTGTGCACTTGTTATGCAGACTCTGAGAAAAAGCTTCGTCCGTTATCTCCACTCTCGGATCGATTATTCTAAGATTCGCAAAGAAAATGGGTTACTCGCCGCCTCTCTTGCTCGTTCTCGTGACCGTGCGAGTAACTAAGATTTGATTATATGTCTTATTGTAAAGACATAGATAGTAAGAATCGTCAAAAGGCGTTGCTTCGTCAATTCCCCTCAAAGTCAAGTCCTTGTGAATGAGATTTTATTGTCTAAGTCCCTTGATCCTATTCATGTTGATCCTTTGGAAGTAAGTGATGATGAAGTCCCCGATTCTCCCGACGGTGATTATGACTATGAAAGCCGGGAAGATATCGCTAATATTGAAGTTGTCGAAGATCCGATCGAAAAAATTTCGATGAAAATCCACTGGTGGCGAAAATGAAGGTCTTTGAAAACATTTCGATGAAAATCCACCGACCGGTGAAGGTGAAGCCGATAAAGGCGGTGAAAGAGCTCTACCATCCTCTGTAGTGGATAATATTGATGCAGAGAATTAAGCTTTCTTTGTAATTTGTCAAAACTTCTTTTTGTTTGTAAGGATTGAATCTTTGATCGATTAATCCCCTTATTTTCTCCTTTTTCTCTTATTTAAGATGTTTGAACATAATCTTGCGAGCATGTTCGCTACTTTAACCTTTTATTAAGTAAAACCATCCCAATTAGGAATTTCACTTCATTTCTTCTCATTGCGACAAGATCGCAGCCGCCTTTACATTTTCATGTAATGACCCATTGACCTTGCCTTATCAATTTTGATGGTCTTCTAAGTTTGACC
Organism: Papaver armeniacum; assembly: GCA_023531295.1. Taxonomy (NCBI): domain Eukaryota; kingdom Viridiplantae; phylum Streptophyta; class Magnoliopsida; order Ranunculales; family Papaveraceae; genus Papaver; species Papaver armeniacum. Next base: position 12,224 of record JAJJWW010018423.1, read on the forward strand.
TTCCTAAGTAAAGGTCTTACTCGCCGCCCCCTTTATTGCGACAAGGTCGCAGGACGTCTTACACTTGCATGTAAAAACCCATTGACCTTGTCTTATCATTTTTCAAGTATTTTTGCCTCTGCGCGGATATTTTGTTTGCGACAATATGACAGGCCTAAACTTTCTTGCGAAAATAAAGCCCCATGACATTGTCGTCTTGCGACGAAATCGCAGGACGTCTTTACACTTTCATGTAAGGACCCATTGATCTCGTCTTACCCTCGCGTTAGTATTATTGCCTCTGCAGGATCATTGCACAAATATGACAAGCCTAAGTTTCCTTGCAAAAACAAAGCCTCATGACATTTGCGTCTTTGGCACTTATCGGCTCCCTAATGGAGGGTGCCGCCCTTATCATCTCCTGGTTGCCCCTTCAAGGAGGCGTACATCGGCCATACAAGGATAGCTCCTCCCATCCGGTCTTAACAACAACCAGCTTGTTTTCGCAGCCTCTTATCCCTTATACCTATAGAGTTTATGGTTACAAGGCTGCACCCTAAGTGGAGTTTTCTTCGGGCCGAAAAAAGATGCGCCAAGACTTGTCAAGAGTGGTAAGGAAGTTCCATGCTCCCCGCACTCTTGACTCAACCGTGTACCTCGGCGCCTTGATCATACGCCGACTCCTTGAAAGAGACCCTCGGCCGCCCAACCAGGGTATAACCTACATATATAGTTGGGAATCCAAGGTATCTCTTCCGGATAGGCTTTCATGGGCCCCAAATCTGCATAACCCAGGTTCCAGGGGCGGTGTAACCTTTTCCCTGGGCCATGTTAAGAGATTCCCCCTTATATGACGTACTTTAGGTCTTACATTTGCCTCTTACGAAGTATAATTCGCGAACTAGGGTGTACGCCATAAAGGTTCGTCCCATTCATTCAATCATGTTTATTCATTCATTCATTCGTTATTTCTTGCCTTTCTTCTTGCGAGACATTCGCTGATATCTTGGTCTGTATTTTATTAAATTTTGCAAATATCTTGCATTAAAGTACTTCATCTAATCCACCTTTACGGGTAGTATTTCTTTAGATATAACCTGTTCCACGGCCTGCCTAATCTTTGTCCCATATCTTTTCCTTCAGGATCCATCAATCTATAAGCCCATGTACCAACTACTTCTTTGATAATATAAGGTCCATCCCATTTTCTCGCCAACTTGCCTCCATTTTCTCGCTGATATATTGGTGTCTCTCGCAGCACCAAGTCTCCGGTTGAAATTCACGTATCTTCACACGCTTGTTATATTCTCGGCCAATCTTCGTTGATAATTCTCCATGTGTCGTAACGCCTTCTCCCTTTTCTCTTCTAATTCGTCCAACTTGATTAGAATGTTACCCGCACTAAGATTTTTCTCCCAAACTTCTTTCTTAGTTGTTAGGATCATAACTTCGTTGGGAGCACAGCTTCAACTCCATATGTTAAGCAAAAAGGTGACATTCCAGAGCTTCTCTTCCGGTTGTATTGTATGCCCATACCGCACCGGGTACTTGTTCGCACCATCCTCTATTGTGTCCTTCTAACTTCTTCTTCAATATATCCGCGATTGTTTTATTTGTTGCCTCCCGCCCGACCGTTAGCTTGCGGATATAGTGGAGTCGATTTCCCACATTTTATTTGAAATGCATTAAGTAACAACTCTATGTTTTGCCCTTCAAACTGTTTCCCATTATCGATACCAATCGTGCGGGGATCCCAAATCGCATATAATATTCTCGAATATGAAAGTAAAAACGTCTTTGTCGCGAATGTGTTGTACCGCTTTTACTTCGCCCATTTGGTGAAATAATCCGTTGCGACAATTAGGTATCTTCTCTCGCCTGTTCTGGTAAAAAAGGTCCCACAATATCTAGACCCCACTTTCCAAAAGGCCACACACTTGTTGAAGAATTTAATGGTGCCCCAGGTGCATGTATTTTCTTCCCATGTCTTTGACATTCTTCGCAGCGCCTTGACATTGCTTTCGCGTCTTCATGCATGTATGGCCAGTAATATCCTTGCATTTTTGCTTTATATGCTAGAGATCTTCCACCGCTATGATTTCCAGCATCTCCACTATGCAACATCTTCAGTATGACTTCTCCCTCTTCCCTTGTTAAGCATCGAAGTGAAGGTCCATCAAAAGATCGTTGATAAAGCACACCATCTCTTAATTCATAATTCGTTGCACGGCTTTTCAATTTGTGTGCTTCTAATCTATTTCTTGGTACCTCCCATTTCATCAGGTAAGTGTGAAGTTCTGTTCTCCAGTCTTTATCGCGACATTGTGGTATGTCTTCTACTAACATTGCATCCGCTTCTTGTTCTTCTTCTTTATTGATTGATGGTGCCAAAAGTGTTTGTATTTTGATATTCCTCGCAGTGGGGTCTGTCATCATACTTGATATAAAGGCAAAAGCATCTCATGAGTCTGTTATTTCTCCTTGATATATGCCTCCACCTCATTTTTGGTATTCAGGCCGACAATTCTTCAACAAGCTTTCGTACTTTTGCAAAGATGGCTCATTTGTAGCGTATTTCTCTGTTATCCGCGAATTGCTAATTGCGAATCACCGGTAATCCTCACATTTTCTAACTTCATTTCTATTGCGAATCGCAGAGCATGTATTATAGCTTCATACTCCGTTTCATTATTGGTGGATTCAAACTCCAATCTAAAAGAGAAAGCTAATTTATTGCCTTCTCGGCGAAATCACAACAATTCCCACTCCATTACCTTCTCCATTTGATGATCCGTCTACCAATATTTCCCACCTATCTCGGTTCGGAGTTAACAAATCATTTGGGTCTCCATGCTCTTCTTCTACATCCATCATTTCATCCACCGGCTTCATCTTCCTCCAAAGGAAATTTACAAAAAGTCTCGACTACTCGTGACTTGGTTGAGGATAATATTTCATATTTGAGTTTATAATGGCTTATTTGGGCATTCCACCTTTCAACTCTTCCCGATCTTTTTGAATTTTTCATTACCGATTCGATTGGTACTTTTGTTACCACCCCGATTATGTGCTTGAAAATATATGCGAAGTTTAAATGTTGCATAGACTAACGCGGGATTAGTTTTTCAATCTTGAATAATTCCTTTCGCAGCATTAAAAGTCTTACCGATATAGTAAATCGGTTTTTCTACTCCAGCGTCTATTCGCAGCAATATCGCGCTTAACGAGTGCGACGTAGTCGCAAGGTATACCAACAATTCCTCTCCCCGGCTCTCGCTTTTTGCATAATGGATATTTCCATTAGATGTTCTTTAATTCCTTGTAAAGCCTTTTCACATTCGTCTATCCATTTAAACTTCGATCCTTTTTTCAGGATGCTGAAAAAATGTTTGCACTTATCAGATGACCGTGAAATGAATCTTCCTAGTGATGCTAATAATCCATTTAGCTTTTGAACATCCTTTATTGTCGCAGGTGTTGGCATATCGCGAATCGCTTTCACTTTCTCTCGGGTCGACTTGTATTCCTTCCTTTGATACTATATAACCCAAAAATTTTCCCGATGCCACTCCGAAGGTACATTTTTAGGATTTACTTTGATGTTGAATCGCCTCATCTGTTCAAAGATTTCTCTCGGATCTCGTACATGGTTTTCTCGCCTTCTTACTTTTTACGAGCATATCATCTACGTATACTTCAGAGTGTTTTATGTATCCATTTGCGAACACTTCTTCTACCATTCTTTGGTATGTTGCTCCAAACATTTCGTAAACCAAACGGCATTTTTGTATAGCAATATAACCCCTTGGAGCGAAAAAAAAAAAAAAAAAGATGCTCTTGGTCTTCCTCGCGAGAGGGATCGGTTGTAACCTTTATACCCGTCCAGAGATGATATTCTTTCATTTCCTGCTGATTGATTCGACTAGTTGTGGGATATCTGGCAATGGAAAACTATCTTTAGGACAAGCTTTGTTTAAATCAGTGAAATCTATGCAAATTCTTATCCCCTTTTTCTTCTTTGGGACTATAACCATATTTGCTATCCATTCAGGATACTTTGCTGGCCCGATGATTCCTGCATCTAGCATTTTTCGCAATTCTTCTTCTATTTGGGGGTGATAAGTCATTGCGATTTTTCTAATTCTCTCGCTTGAACGGCTTCACCCTTTTGTCTATTTCCGTTTGTGACAAGCTATCGATGGATCTATACCAGGCATATCATCCATGTTCCACGCGAAGATATCCTTATAGTCTCGCAAACAATTCTCGATCCTTTTTCCTCATTCGCTTCCATACTGGTCCCAATCTTCAACATCTTGGGCTCTTCATTAGTTCCGACATTCACTTCTTTTCGTTTGCTCCGCGCGACGTAACTAGCTTTGCGATTCTCCCATGGGGGTTGGTCCTTTCAACTCTTTCGCGAGTTCATTTTCTTCTCCCGAGATCTCGCTAGGTATCCCTTTTCCTTCCTTTGCTCTTATCATGTAAACTCTAAATTCTTCTTCTTTTTAGCTGCTTTCGTTTTTCGCGATACTTTCGCTTCTTTGCTTGCTCTTCATGATATTTTATTTCAATTTGATAACATATTCTTCCTTTATCCACATCTCCTCTAATCTCGCCGATTCCGGTTGGTGTGGGAAATTTGATACATTGATGAAATGTTGATGCTACTGACTTTTATTGCATGTACCCATGGTCTCCTAGAAATACGTTGTATGGCGATTCCATATCCACTACACACAAGGTTACTCGTGTCTCGATGTCTCCCAAATGAAAATTCGTATTTTTACTTCTCCTTTAACCTTTGTTATGGATTTTCCAAAACCATGGATGTTGTAGGCCGTGGGAATCATTTCTTTATCTTTATATCCCATTTCCTTGTAAGCATGATAAAACATGATATTCACCAAGCTTCCCGTATCGATTAAAGTTCTATTTGAGTCCATGTTTGCGTTGCCTTTATTAATTCTTCTCCTTTGCACGCGTTTATTGTGATTACCAGTGGAGATGTGTGATTCAAATTTTCTTTAGATATTTCTGAAGCTGTGAATGTTCTCCTTTGCTTCTCCCATTCTTCTAAAGGCAATGTCACCTCTCTATCTGTGATTTTCTTTCCTTCAAAATCCCGCTTGTGTATTCTTCCTTTGATATTTTCATGAAACTCATCAATCATTGTCTTTGTGCCCGAACTGTACTCCATATCTTTCTCCTTTGCCTCGTCTAATTTAACATTTTCTTTTTCTTTCATTTTCTTGATTTGAATGATTCTGATTGCCTTCTTCCTTTCTTTTCTAGCGCCAATATGTAGTTGCGGATAATCCCACAATACACCCCTCACTATATTTTGTTTAACTAATCCATTCAAAAGATAATAGATGAACAATTATGAATGTTTATTAATAACTTTCTTGAAATCTTTACACAGGAAAATGGAATTACACTTAAGAACTTACAAACATTCTCTCTGTTTCTCTCTCCTAATGACTTACCCTCCAATCCAAAAAGACCTCTCTACAACAAATTCACTCATCCCTTTATATAGGGTAATACATAATGAATGACAGCTAAGCTGTCCTTTATTTTCGGGAATGTCTCGCGAAGTGTCGCAGACGTACAAATATTCATACTCGCGACACTTCTTAACTTTCGCCAGATTTCATATCCTCCTATCGTCATCCAGTGCGTCATTTATATTTAACCCTCTGCGACTCACTCGCAATGTTGTTATCCGTTGTCTTCGCGAAGTGTGGTTGTCGTGATATTCTGATCCTACACAGTCAAGGAATTCTTCAACATGAGAGAGATGGTCAGTCAAGAAGCATGGAATTCGCAAAGGTAAATCGAACTGAAGAGGGAAAAACTTCAACGCTCCCTCTAGCAGAAGCTGCTTCAATGGTCTATTCAAGAGCTGCATCAAACGCTCTCCGGGACCTGCTTGCTCCAGAAGATGCTTCAACGCTCTCAGCGGGACCCATGCCACGTTCGAACATACAAGGTTCACGTTTGGGCAAAACAAGCACACCTAAATCCCACTTTCGAGCAAAGGGAAGTCCGATGTTGGTTAGCAAGACCGGTGTTCGTCGAAGTAGCAAGGATGACACTCGAGCAAGCACATAAACTGTACGGGCAAAGAAAGCAAGGCCGGCGTTGATCAAGTCACAAGGCCGGTACTGCTCAAGTCAAAGGCCGGTGTTGATCAAGTCACAAGGCCGGTACTGCTCAGGTCACAAGTCTGGTATTGCTCAAGTCTCAAGTCCGGTGTTGATCAAGTCACAAGTCCGGTATTGCTCAAGTTTCGAGTGGTATTGATCAAGTGACAAGTCC
>JAJJWW010018424.1:0-268759 GCA_023531295.1 Papaver armeniacum
ATAGAAATCATGAGTCTTTATCAAAGAGAGATAACTTGGATGGTACCAAAGACCAATATCCAAGTGTCAATCAATTTAAATCAAAAACCAAAAGTTCGGATATTCTAATTGATTGAACAACGCACAACTTTGTGATATTTCAATTATATAAACAAATATAATGCGGAATAGAAATAACATAGACCCCAGAATTTTGTTAACGAGGAAACCGCAAATGCAGAAAAACCCCGGGACCTAGTCCAGATTGAACACACACTGTATTAAGCCGCTACAGACTCTAGCCTACTCCAAATTAACTTTGGTCTGGACTGTAGTTGAACCCCATCAATCTCACACTGATCCAAGGTACAGTTATGCTCCTACGCCTTTGATCCCAGCAGGATGATACGTACTTGATTCCCTTAGCTGATCTCACCCACAACTAAGAGTTGCTACGACCCAAAGTCGAAGACTTTAATAAAAAAATCCGTATCACACAGAAAAGTCTATAGTAATAGATAAATGCGTCTCCCATGAATAAACCTATGAGTTTTGTTCCGTCTTTGATAAATCAAGGTGAACATGAACCAATCAATAAACCTGACTTATATTCCCGAAGAAAAGCCTAGTTTTATTGATCACCTCACAATAATCTTAATCGATACAAATGAAAAAAGATATTGTGGAATCACAAACGATGAGATGAAGTGTTTGTGATTTCTTTTCTATCTTGCCTATCGGAGATATAAATCTCAAGCCAATTATTTCAATTGTACTGCACGATAGAAACAACAAGATCATATCACACAACTACAAGAAAAGTAGTATCGATCCAGCTTCACAATCCCAATAAAGTCTTTAAGTCGTTAACTTTGGTTTTAGAAGAAGAAAACCAAAGGTTAAAGGAGAATCGACTCTAGCTTAGAAAACTAGTATCACACGTAAAGTGTGGGGATTAGGTTTCCCGATTGCTAGAGTTTTCCCTTATATAGTCTTTCAAATCAGGGTTTGCAATAAATGTTAGCTTAGTAACAAAGCATTCAATATTCACCGTTAGATGAAAACCTAATTAGATTCAAGCTAATATTTCTCAACCGTTGGATCAGAAACTTAGCTTGTTATACACAAACAAATGTTCAATTTTGGGTTTATGAACCGTACCCAAACATTAACATTTATTGGTTCAACAATAGTCAACCAAATGGTTAGCCATATGATCACTCTCATATCAACCATATTCTTCTTCACCATAACTAGTTCAAATGACTCAAATGAACTAGTTAGAGAGTTATTCAATTGCTTAGATCTTATGTAACTACACAAGACACAATCGAATCAAAAACGGTTTGATTCACTCGAATCGGTTCATGAACTTTATAGCCACGGTTTGAAAAAGCATTCCTTAGTTTATATAAACATTAGTTCAAGAAACCGTTTTTAGATATAACCTACTCAAGTTCTGACCGGGTTCATGGACTTAAGCTCATGGAAGGAGTACACAAACTCCAGCAGTAAATTCTCGGGTGAGAACTTCCGCCGGCCATGGACTTGGCTTGCGCCACTTCCATTTCTCTTGATCAACAAAGTTTGCAAACTTTGGTTCAAGGAATAAGGACTTATACATATATGTATTTCCACAACAATGCTTATATCGTACCAATGGTTATGTAATCTAAACTCTCATTTCAATCATTGAAGCATTCTCATAGAACGTTATATAGCCGTTATTCACATACCACTTTTCGTCGGAGCAATTTCCAAAGTGATTGAAACATATCATGACTTTCGTCACTAGGTAAAGATGAATTCGGTTAAAGCGAAATCTTAACAACACATATTTCGAGAAATAGATAGGCGAGTTAAACTCGTGCAAGAAATAGCAAATGTGTATAATAAAAGTATATACGTCTAAACGACTTTTGTCTCAAGAGTAGGAGATAAAGTAAATAGACTTTTGAGTGACAGATAAGTTCAAGTCTCCACATACCTTTTAGTCGATGAAGTTCCACCGGTTCCTCGAGTAGTCCTTCGTCTTGTATGATGATTGCCATGGAGTTCTTGATCTCAACTACACTTTCTATCCTAGTCCGAGACCTTTAGCTACATAGGCTAGAAATCAAGGCTTATATTTTTGATCACTAACATTGACAAACATGCTTGAGATAGCAACGCATGCGAGTTCGATGAGCAATGCTCTAATAATCTCCCCTTTTGTCAATTTTGGTGGCAAAACTATTAATACATACATATGGAATACAAAAAATAAATAAATTAACTTTTGTAGCTCCTATTCCACATGTCTAATCTTCAACATTACTCGAAATCTTCGTCACTTCCAAGTACTCCAATGATCCCAAAGGTTGTAAGTTTAGCATCATCGTTGTTGAAAATCCGTAGCTATAACAATAAGAAAACAAGAGTTCTCAATCATTGTTATACAGTGTCATAGTATCATTACACATCGTCAAAGTTCAATTGTATCACAATTTCAACAACAATACTATGGTGATATGTATCACTCCCCCTTAGTCAATACTCCATCTCACATGGAAACCACTCCACATTACATAATGATCCGAAAACCATATGTATTTGTAGTGTGAACTACATATTAATTCTCCCTATTTTTGTCAATAAAATTAGCAAAGGTACAAGAACGGGATCCTAATGAAATTTCTGAAAGAGACATTTCATGACCAAAAGAAAGAAACACACATCATCTTATTTAGATGCAATCATAAAGCCGGAGCTAAATGCATTCGTCAAGGAGTTTAAGGATACAAGATAAACCCTATAATATTCCACAGCCGCACTCCCCACAAAGATATGGCAATTAAGCGCAAGTTCAAAAAGAACTCTACCCCATAATATGTCATTCCCGAAAGAACAACAAGAGCGACCTTAATTTCGAAAGAAAATATGGATTTCTTTTGACATAACAAATCACATACAAGTATGAATTTGAATCCAAAATACTCAATTAAATTAACCACAAGAGAACCCATGATTAATTTAATCGAAATACATAATTAAACTAATCACAAAGAGTAATCAATTTAATTGGCCATACTCACACAAGAGAATCTATGGAGAATGACTAAGTTAATCATGAAAATAACCATCCCAATAAAAAGTGCTCAAACATAAGAAAACTTAGGGATTCATAACTAAATAACCAAACAAGATGATTAATTTAGTTCAATATGCTCGTCATAAAGTACCTTATGGAAAAACAACAAAGCTTACCATGAAAATAATCAACTTTGATTATTTTAGTGCTCAACATAAGACACATTACGGAGCCTCACAGTAATACACAAAAAATATGGATCAGGGAAGATCAATTACTGCGTAATACACAAGGATTCATTCTATTTTCCATCACAATTTGCACCATGACATACAATAGACATAATCCTTGAAAAACAAAATATTTTAACCTATCTTCCATCAATAATTGACAATATAGGCTTAACTTTTGTATTTGTCAAAAGTCCATTCATTCCTTTATCAATATAAGAATATCGACTTACGAAAGACTTTACTTTTGACAAGATATGGGACGATCATAGTTCACGGACGCAAACACACATATCCCATAAATAATTGCAATATATAAAACCATAAAGATTAATACTCCAAAATCATCTTGAAACAAGTTTAGAGTTTAAACCAATAATCTAAACATATGAAGATGAGAACGTTGTACATAGCTACAATAATGGCTATTCCAATCTCTAGTTATTCTTCTAAAAAACAGAAAATAAAAGATTTACTAGATAACCATAATTTACTCATCTTCTTCTTCCTCATCGGAGAGACACCAAGATGCTTGAATTGTGTTCAATTCTTCCTTGAGCTCGGGAAACTAAAGACAATTGTTCTTGGACACACTTCACAACTAAAGATAATTGTTCTTGGACACACTTCGTCGCAACTAAAGACAAGTTCTTGGACACACTTCACCCTTGAATCGACTTTACAAACACCTTTGTGAATTTTTTGAAGAAGACTCAAAGTGGTAGGGTCACAATCGTTGAGTGAAGCATCTCTTTGTCTTTTGTACACATTCTCCCTTATGCGTCTAAAGGTACACGGACGAACCGGTTTTGGGACCCCAAGAAAGTTTCCAATCGAATCAAGACCACGATCATGGCAAATTTGTCCAATCAAGCAAGGATAAGCTAACATCTTGATGGGTGAAGTCATCGAAGTCATTTGATAAATGATGAAGCCACAATTATCGAGACTTTGAACACCCGATTCAAGGAAATATATTAGTTCCGCAAACTCATGACTCCACCAAGAATTCTCAATTATGGAGGGAAAAAGATTGGGGATACCGAGTTTCCCAAAAGCCAACAATGGGATACTAAGATCATTAGTAGGAAACTTTACTTGATTCCAAACTCCCTTCTTGCCACAAAGCCCAAGAGAGATTTCATCACATGATGGACGTTCATCACTTGGTCTAGGGAGACGCACGTTCCCCAACAGAATGTTGGTAATCTTTGAAATCAACTCTCTATCAACAAGAAATCTTTCTCTATTTATCATGGATTGGAATTCCATCTTATTAAGATCAACATCATGAATGTTGGCATAGAAAATTCTTGTGAGAGAATCAAACCCTTGACCATGACCATCAAAGATATTTCCAAGCTCGAATTATTTAAAGCAAGTTAAATCCTCTTCATGCCCACTAGAAAGCTCCAATTTATTTTCAAGGATGAAACCTTTAGATGAAATCTTTTCAAAAATTCTAGCACAAGAATCACCTACAAACCTAATCCTAAGAGAATTTTGGTCACAAGGAAGATCCATGCTAGAGGTATTTGAGCTTTTGGAGCTTCTTTTTGATTCCTTAGAATTAATCATGAGATCTAGAAAATTGAAAGGAACAAGAGGAATTTACTTACTTGGAGTGAACCTTGAACACCCTTTCTTTCAATTTCTCCAAGCAAGCTTCAATGGAGGAAATACACAAAACCCTAGAGGTTCACGTACGCAGACGGGTGATGAAGAAGAGAGTGCGTGAACTTCTTCTTTATAAGGCCAAAAATGGGCTTGGACCCGTTTGTGAACCATGACCCACATAAGGAAAAGTGGGATTTTTACCATTCGTTCATCAAAGGTTATGCATCCCGTGATAAAGCACTTTGTCAGAGACAATGGATGCAGAAGAAAGCTTTAATTGGTATTCTAAAGAGAATAACAAAACTGTACATCATTCAAACCATTTCTTGCCCCATTCCAAGATATATACAAATGGGGTAATGCCAAGCTTGTTACCAAAAGGCATAATGCGCAGAGGAATTTTCATGCAACATTTCTGGATGATATGTGTAAACTGTCCCCATTGTGTAATCAAAATAACGATGATTATCAGGGCAGTCAAAGCTTTCTCTCATTTGTTAAAACTGGTTAGAATGAAGATTCTTCCGAATCCTAGGTTGCACAGTATTATTTGGTTTAATATGTACATAATCTTTTTCGGAATTATTCTTAGACTTAACAGACTTAAGTTTTTCTAAGAATTTAAAAACCCCTTCGAACGCTCTGAATAGATCTTTATCAATTGATCCATTACAATAGTACTCTTCAAAGAGATCAAGAGTTAATCTACTGAGAGTCCATATCCTGGAGCATGACGAACTTTTTCTTAATCTTTCCTTCATTTTAGTTTTTCCTTTAGATCATCTAAATCTTCCTCTTTAGATGAAGAGAGACTATCATGAGAAACCAGAGGTTTTGACCATAATAATCTTTGAGCAATCCATAAGGAATTCTGGCGTGCATTACAGTTGCCAAGAGCAAGAATTCCAAAGAAATTTCTTATGGGACAATTTTTATGGAACGAACAAACACAAACTTGTTAGGTTTAATGTGTTTGCCTTCTCTGATACCAATTGAAAAAGCGGGGGTCTAACAACCACACCCAATATTTCGCTTAGCAATCTGTATGGACAAACTCCAATATACTTTCTAGAGAATCAGCTAGACAGTCAGACTCAATCTAGATAAAAAGTATATCAACGAGTTTATATCTCAATCTCTCGATTTGATCTTTACTCAAGTAAATAGAAATCTGCGAGTCTTTATCAAAGAGAGATAACTTGGATGGTACCAAAGACCAATATCCAAGTGTTAATCAATTTAAATCAACAACCAAAAGGTCAGATATTCTAATTGATTGAACAACACACAACCTGTGATATTTCAATTATATAAACAAATATAATGCGTAATAAAAATAACACGGACACCAGAATTTTGTTAACGAGGAAACCGGAAATGCAGAAAAACCCCGGGACCTAGTCCATATTGAACACACACTGTATTAAGCCGCTACAGACTCTAGCCACTCCAAATTAACTTCGGTCTGGACTGTAGTTGAACCCAAATCAATCTCACACTGATCCAAGGTACAATTATGCTCATACGCCTCTGATCCCAGTAGGATGATACGTACGTAATTCCCTTAGATGATCTCACCCACAACTAAGAGCAGCCTAGTATTATTGATCACCTCATAATAATCTTAATCGACGCAATGAAAAAAAATATATTGTGGAATCACAAACGATGAGACGAAGTGTTTGTGATTTCTTTTCTATCTTTCCTATCGGGAGATATAAATCTCAAGCCAATTATTTCAATTGTACTAAGACGATATAAACATCAAGATCATACCACATAACTACAAGAAAAGTAGTATTGGTATGACTTCACAATCCCAATGAAGTCTTTAAGTCGTTAACCTGGTTTTAGAAGAATAAAACCAAAGGTTAAAGGATAATCGACTCTAGCTTAGCAAACTAGTATCACACGTAAAGTGTGGGGATTAGGTTTCCCAGTTGCTAGAGTTTTCCCTTATATAGTCTTTCAAATCAGGGTTTGCAATAAATGTTAGCTTAGTAACAAAGCATTCAATATTCACCGTTAGATGAAAACCTAATTAGATTCAAGCTAATATTTATCAACCGTTGGATCGAAAACTTAGCTTGTTATACACAAACGAATGTTCAATTTTGGGTTTATGAACCATACACAAACATTAACATTTGTTAGTTCAACAATAGTCAACTAAATGGTTAGCCATATGATCACTCTCATATCAACCATATTCTTCTTCACCATAACTAGTTCAAATGACTCAAATGAACTAGTTAGAGAGTTATTCAATTGCTTAGATCTTATGTAACTACACAAGACCCAATCGAAGCAAAAACGGTTTGATTCACTCGAATCGGTTCATGAAATTTATAGCCACGGTTTGCAAAAGCATTCCTTAGTTTATATAAATATTAGTTCAAGAACAACCGTTTTTAGATATAACCAACTCAAGTTCGCGGTGGGTTCGCGGACTTAAGCTCATGGAAGGAGTACACAAACTCCAGCGAAATTCTCGGTGAGAACTTCCGGTTCGCGGACTTGGCTTGCGCCACTTCCATTTCTATTGATCAACAAAGTTCGCAAACTTTGGTTCAAGGAATAAGGACTTATACATATATGTGTTTCCACAACAATGCTTATATCCTACCAATGGTTATGTAATCTAAACTCTCATTTCGATCATTGAAACATTCTCGAGAGAACGTTATATAGCCGAATTTATTCACCGATCATTTTTTATCGAGCAATTTCCAAAGTGATTGAAATATATCATGACTTTCGTCACTAGGTAAAGATGAATTTGGTTAAAGCGAAAGCTTACCAACACATATTTCGAGAAATAGATAAAGAGTTAAACTCGGATCGAAATAGCAAATGTGTATAATGAAAGTCTATACGTCTAAACGACTTTTGTCTCAAGAGTAGGAGATAGAGTAAATAGACTTTTGAGTGACAGATAAGTTCAAGTATCCACATACCTTTTAGTCGATGAACTTCCACCGGTTCCTCGAGTAGTCCTTCGTCTTGTGTGATGATTTCCATGGAATTATTGAGCTCAACTATACTTTTTATCCTAGTATGAGATCTTTAGCTACATAGTCTAGAAATCAAGACTTATAGTTTTGATCACTAACATTGACAAACATGCTTGGGATAGCAACGCATGCGAGTTCGACCAAGAAATGCTCTAACACTTAGAAAAGGAATTATTCCTAGATAAGGAATATTCCTAGAACAAGGTAATATTCCTAAAAAAGGAAATATACCTAGAAAAGGAATTAATCCTAGATACGGAAATAGATTCCTAGAAGGTTTTGGGAAACCGTTAAAGCTATAAATAAAGATGTTTAGTTCATAGGCAAGACAATCTAGAGAGTGTGGTTTTACCCTTTGAAAAGAAGGTTTAACACGCACACTTAGAGAGAAGTTTGTGAGGCAATTGATTATTGCAAAAGCAAGCTTAGCAAACAGTTTAAGGTTGATCCACTGTTTAGAGAGATTGTGAGCGTAACAAAAAGAGCATAGTAATAGTTTTCTTGTTCATAATCTAGAGAATTTATATTTCTTCGAATTACTTTCTTGTGCCTTCTGTAATCTAGCATGGGATACAACTTTGGCCTAACCGACCATACTTGTATAAAAACGCGTGAGATGTGTAGTCACACACGAGAACACACATTCATGTTGGAGTACACAAGGTGGTATTGGGTCTAAACACCGGTATTGATCAAGTGACAAGTCAGGGTATTTCTCAAGTTTCAAGTCTGGTGTTAATCAAGTGACAAGTCCGGTATTGTTCAAGCTTCAAGTCCGGTATTGATCACAAGTCCGGTATCACTCAAGTTTCAAGTCTGGTATTGGTCAAGTTTCAAGTCTAGTATTGATCAAGTCACAAGTCCCAGGTATTGCTCAAGTTTCAAGAGGTGTTGGTCAAGGAACGAGGCTGGTATAAAGGTGACATTGATCAGGCATAAATGATATGGGACCCACGTTCAATCAAGCATATATGGCGGGACCATATTTATTTGCACAACACGGTTCTCTTATGTCATGGGAATCATGTTCACGAAATTCAAGCCAACGTTCGATCAAGCAGGCGCAATAGCCCCAAGAACGAAGCAGGCGCAGCAGTCCGTCGATTTGGCACAACCCCACGATCGAGAGAAGCAGGCGCAATAGCCCCTCGAACTAATCAGGCATAGCAAGGTCGATCTGGCAAGACCGACATTCAAACGGAGCAAGCACGGAGCGGGCCCTCGGCCGAAGCGAGGCATAACAAGGTCGATCGAAGCGGGCAAGACCGACATCATACTAGGGAACGCTCTCCTATATGCCTTTTGAACGTGACATACTCAAGGACAGGATGACCCGTCTCTCCCGGTAACATCTAACTTTGTCTCATAAGTTTTATCTTTAATCTGTCACCATCTCATGCCTACCCCACAATAGTGTAACCATTGTGTGCTAGGCGAGGGACTTAATGTTGATGATGGATTTTCATTTAAGGTTAAATTTGTAAAAACCGGAAAAATTATGCAATCGACATCTTGTAAAAGATAAAGCCATTAATAAGTGTTGGATACTCCCTCACTTAATTCACCAAGAATGGAGCATGTGGCAACAATCCCATTCTGCGTGAATACATGAAATTCCTCCAGGTTGGAGCATGTGGCAACAATCCCATCCTCGTGAATTTCTAATCAGCCTTGTATTTCCAAAGACTCATTATCGGTGTGGCATGACGATTGAGTGTTACTCTTACTGAGTAACACGAACCTCCAAGCACTATAATGAAACCATGTACGAAATACCCGTGACAGGTGACTCTCGGTGTGTTATACTAGCCCGATTGAGCCCTCTCGGTGTGTTATACTAGCCCGATTGAGCATCCGGACTAAACGTATTCGGTCCGGATATGATCGCAGTCATCCAACTCCATAAGCATGATTGGATGACCCAGATCAATTCCATCACCCCCAAGCATGTATGGAATATCCACTTTTGGAGAACCAATGCGGAACCCGCACGGTCGGCCATTGGCCTAGCTTGCCAAAAAACGTTCATACCAAGCATTATGGACGGAAAACCCTAAATTATGGTTTGTGGCATATTACATGTGTCGCAAAAATGGTCTCAACCATCCATCTTCGCGGTATAGATGGAGGGTGTAGATGTAGATTCAAAGGGTCCGAGCATGTCAACACGATCATCGTGGGCCCGCCTACACACTTGACCAATCGGTCAAGACCAACCATGTTTGGTCGTGACAAAATCGTCGCCCAAACAAGAGATGACGCACGGCTTTGAAACCCAAAATTAGGGTTTTGAGCATCACGAGCGTCCATCTTCTCCGGCATGAATGGAGGGTCCAAGATTAGATTAAGCAGAGTCCGGTCATACCAAAGCATGACCACCGTGGAACCATCTATTCCCTAACCCGATCGGCCAAGGCATATCATGCCCGACTAATCCAAAACGCACGCTCAAACTAGCGTGGTCACACCTCCCAAACCGCAAACTGATCTCGACCACTCAACTTCGCCGGACGATTTGGATGGCTCAGATCACGTTTTCATGGGATATTCAGGTATAGGCATAAACACCAGCCTACCACCTTCACACCAGGCCAATCGGCCAAGACCGACCAAGATTGGTCGTCTTGGAACGTATTTTGAAGACGGCGTGACGTGCGGCCCTTGCGACACTAGTTTTTTTTGTCGCGAATCGATCTCGACCACTCGATTTCACCGGATGAATTGAGTGACCCAGATCATACTTTCATGAGGTAATGGGGTATAGGCGCCTACACCATCATGCCATCTACACGCATGTATGGTCGGTTAGGCCAAAGTTGTATCCCATGCTTGGTTTCGACCAAGGCGAAGAGTGATGCCTGCGCACTTCTTCAAAACCCTAACTTCATCAACGGTCGCGAGATGAGTGTCTCAAAGATCATCTCATCCGTCCAACTTCACCGACTTGGTTATACAGTACGGTCGGGAGTTAATTGGTTAGTGAGGTGTCATTACCCATCACTTTACCACATCATGATGCAAAGACACGATAAAATACACACGATACTTCACAAGTATCGACTTCCCGAATAACGCGGTTATTCAATTCAAAGATTACATGCTATCTTTCGTGGATCCACGATCCACACATTCCGGACATCAATCATGTCACAAATTTGGGGGATACATATCGGGGGTATTGGTCTGGCGGTTTACAAACAGTGCGGCGTGCAACGCGCCATCACAAGAACATGTTAGGAAGTCATGGACGGTTAGAGATGAACAGGAGAAGTGGGCAAGGCTGGTCGTGTATCACCAACGCACAACTCCACTACTCCATTACTCCACTTCCTCCACTTCCCACGACAGACGTGAATAAGACTCAATGACTTGTATAAATAGGTTCCCCGCCCTATTTCCAAACGACAGAGAAAAACAACAATAAAACACTCAGAGCCTGCTTACACCAATCGTAAGATTGTTCACTTTCCTGTTGCAAGTCATAAGCAAGTCTACACCTTCACAATCTCAACACCTTCTTCGCTTCCCTCCCTAAGATCAACCCCATTTCCTTCACTTTGTGACTGAAACAAGTCCTGGGAACGACCATTTCTTGGTTTAGGCCGGACTTGCACAGATTGATCTCTCGAATCTACAAGCACTCACCGCGCAGTGCATTTGTTTAAGGTTTAAATTCATTCCTCATCCACACCCCAAATTACCAAATTCTGCAGGAGTAGTTTTCACCCATAAACAGGAAGTGACGAATATTTCGAGTAAATGTTGCAGAACCAAGGAGATCAAGCATTTGGATGAGAAGCTACAAAGTTTATTTATTTTGTAATCTATATGTATTGATAGTTTTGTCACTAAAATTGACAAAGGGGGAGATTTTTATAGCACTTGCTCGGTAGAACTGCAAGCGTTGCTATCTCAAGCTTGTTTGTCAATATTTGTGATCAAAACTATAAGTCTTGATTTCTAGTATACTTATAGTGATGTCTCAGACTAGGATAGATTGTGTAGTTGACTTTTATACTTCACGGCGTTCATCAATTGAAGACGAAGAACTACTAAGGAGATCTTGTGGAACTTCATCAACAAAAGGTATGTGGAGACTAAAACTCATCTATCACTTGGAAAGTCTATTTTTACTCTATCTCCTATATTGAGACATAAGTCGTATTACTATATAATTTTTTATTATACACATTTGAGATTTCGAGTTGAGTTTAACTCGCTTACATATTTCTCGAAATATGTGTTGGCAAGCTTTCGCTTCAACCAAGTTCATCTTATATTCTTGACGAAAGTCAAAAGATGATCATGTGAAAATTAATGAGTAACATCTTACATGGTTTGTGTGATACAATCATTTGGTGTAGACTTGGAATGTTTCGTTATGGTTATTTCATTAACTTGAAAATTGCTTGCAAGTGAAGTATTTTTTTTCTCGAACACCCGTAAACTTCTTATTTAATTTGAACTTAAGCTTTTTGGTATCTAAACCTTCTTTTGTCTTTTTGATCAAAACCTAGAAATACGAAGAAGATGATAAATTCGGTTTCTTGAGAAAATGGGGTTTTTCATGCTCTTCGAATTTATATGAAACATATGTGTTTATTTTTGTTGATGAGAATGGACTAGGAATATTGTAACGATAGCTCAGAAGATTAAGTTTATATTCAGAAGAAATTAGAGAAGAAGAACCTAAAAGTGATGTGCATCTACGAGATTTGACCTTGCGGAGAAGTTTTAATTTTGTCACCAACTGAAGGAACAAATTTACCACTGTAGTTTTCCTTTAATTAATAGCTTTTTCTAGACCTAAAAATGGTACGGAATTTTGTTGATGATAAATGAATAAGGTGATGATTCAAAGGAAATGCATAACTGTTGGAGTAATATGAAGAGAAAGCATTACAGATTCAGTATAAATTTGAAATTCTTACCAAGCAGGAGAAACAATTTAATCTTATCCTTGTTTGGGTTTAGCGTTGATTTATGATTGTCACTTTGATTGCTGGAAAAATATTTTTTTGTTGATTTGCTTGATGGATTACAATTACGATTATGAATTTCTTTTTAATTCAATTTAGAAAGATTATTAAAATTTGAAATCCATGACCTTTGCACGTATGTTTTTTTTTTATTAATGGTGGAATCTCCGTTGTTAATGTGTTTGTCCTCCGTCTCCTCTTTCAAGGGTTCATTTGAAAATAGATAAAAGGTGTATGGGTAGTTTTAAAATAAAATCTTTAGGAAATAATATAATATTGTTATATCCACATTCAACAAAGACGATGCAGATCCTACGGTTGTTAACCGCGTCCTCATTTTTGCTGTCACGCAGACGCGCGCATTACATCACGACTCATATAATTAAATGTCAAGTTTCATAGTCAAGATCCATCAATTAATTATACTCTTGCTAAAATCAATCAAATCTAATCAATTAGTAAAAATAATATTAATGACGACTTCGAACAAGCACTAGTTCACTGAGAAAATCTAAACATATTAAATTACGACATTACCCTTTTATTAATATCCGGTATTACACATCCGGTAGTGACTTAATATCCTCTAGGTCTATCATCTTAACCGGTTGAACTATTGGTTGACATTTTTTCCAAACGTTGTTCCCTATATGAAAAGTACAAAAAAAAATTATGGGGGTCCGGAAATACCTTATGAATGACATACGTCAAAGTGGATTCTTGGTCGGTTACAATCACCTTAGGAAGAGCATCCTCCTGAAACATTAACTTCATTGCTCTAATGCCCAAACATAACTTTCTTTCAACTCGTATGTTAGAAAACAAAAGGCCAAGGTGAATGGTGCCTTGGTTGAGGTATGCCCAACTATGTTCAACAACGGCATCTCATATTTATTTATCTTGTAGGGTGCAATCCATTATAAGCACTTGCGGAAAACATAGAGATAATTTAACGCAATCCGGTTGAGCAAGAAATAGATGTGCGACTTCGCCAAAGTCATCCAATTTATTTCAGACCATGTAGTCGTTATTCCCCGCCAACCACATCAATTGTTGCATCACTACCCTACCATGGAATTCTTTCTTCCTCGAAGTACTTTTAGCGTTGTAGATATTTCGTAAAGTGGATTTGTTCAACTTGCTTAGGATTTTAATCGGTGGCATATATGTTTTATACATCTTGCATATTTTCAAGTATTCATGGTATTTGATCCTTGTGACTCTTGCATGTCCATGAAGATCAAGTGCACGTGGGTGGTTATGACGACAATCCATCTTTTTATTCATAGTCCAATATTTGTCATCTTCGTTCTCTTCTATAAGGTTGATGACGATCTTGAAGGGGCATTATCTTTTCTTCGTCTTGGTCTTGTTCTTTATCCCCGTCTTCCCAACATACACGGACCCTTTTTATGCTTATCAACGTCTTTGCCGCTTCTCTCACAAACCATTTCAACCTGGTTCCATCGGCTTTGTTTCCCGGTCACTAGCTCACAATTTATTAGCAATCCATGTTCATAATCCCAAGCCTTTGCTTACTCTTTACTTCCCCATCTCTACAGGAATACAAGGTCACATATATACTTAGTAAACGTTTAGGATATATACTTTTAACATATAAAGTAAGACATCACTCAATTTGTTACATACCAAGTCATTTTGGAAGTGATCTCGATTATCTTCGTGAATGGCGTTAACAACCGAAGGTTGATCGTGCATTGGTTGAGGTTCAACAATCATGATCTAAAAGAATACGGCATGGTTAGATAACTCAAACAGAAAAACTAACTAAAGGTTCCGCTAATTCCAAAATTTGGAACCAGAGCGGAACCAGGGAAATTCTCAGAGTAAAGCAAGGTTCGGCTAACTCGAAAATTTGGAACCACAACCGAACCTTCAGCTTTCAGAAGTTCGGCTAATAATCTGGATGTACACTTAGAGCCGAACTTTGGACTTGGGTAAAAATTGAAGTTACACCACAATGTTCGGCTGACTAATGTGAGCCGAACATTACATTGTAACTCGAAAAAACAAATAAATAAGAAAACAATAGGTTCGGCTATCCAATGAAAGAGATCGAACAAGCTGAACTGTTCTTCACGCGCAAAGTTCGGCTCTTATATTACAGCCGAACCCAGTACTGAACTTTGGAAAAGTTTGTAAAAATTCAATTTTTTGGAGAATTGAAGCTAAAAAAAAGGAGATCAGACGTCGTATACGAGTATACCTGTGTATTATTAGCAGAAGGTTCTTCATTAGTGTATTCGGCCTCTGGATTTAGCTCTTAAAAACCATCATCTTGAGTTTTAGGTTAAGGTTGAGTTAAAGTTTGAGCAAAATCTTTCTCATAATTCAAAAAGTTGGCCAAATCCGGATCATTGTTGTAGCTGATGTTTATTATATCGTGTTTACGAGATGAAGATTCTCCCGGATCATTTGAATCATCCATTTTGAATCACAAAATCCCCAAAATCTCAAAAACCCTAGTTTTTTTTTTCCACTTCTTCTTCCTCTCTCAAAACCCGACTTTCCCACTCAAAAATCAGATTTTTTCAACTAATATAACACTAACAACTTAACCTAGACAATCATTAACATTATTTTTTATTTTTTATTTTTATTTTTGGATAAATATTATTATTACGAGAAACTAGTTGGAATCCTAACAAGTTAAGCTCCAAACAACGTACTACTACATTAGTTGAACAAGTTGTCATGCTAGCTTACCAGCGAGCCTCATGAGGAACCAGCCAAGGGAGTCGAAGCGGATATGGGGCTGATTATGTCGCAAGGGGGCAAGCTAATTCTACCTTCCATGTCAAATTTTCTGACATAATGTGCCATCTGGGACTCGAACCTGAGACCTCCTGAAGCACATGAAATCTTTGTGGAACGGGGATGACCAGCTGAGGTAGGTACCCATTTTAAATAAATAATTATTATTAAAACTAATCATAATCACTTAAATAATGGTAGTTATGCCATTATCAAAAAGGATAGATAAGCGGTGATGATATTTTTTATTTAGTTACCCAATTTTCAACATTGCTAATAGGGGTACCAAATTAAGTGGGGGTGTACCAAAACTATAATAAGACAAAACGGATTTTCATATAGGACAAAACAGTTTTTGCCTTGGCTTGGTACACCCACACTAAACCTGGCACCCCCATTAGCAGTCTTGCCAATTTTGGCATTATTCAGTATGCCTCAAAAAAGGTTTCCAGAAGAAACTAAGTGGGTTTGTTTGTAGAATTCACGATTTCCAGGAATTTATAATCCCATGGGATTACAAATTCTGGGATTCATGTAAATCCCTTGTGTGTTTGGTAATCCAATTAAAATTCCTAGAATTCATTGAATTATCTTGTTCTACAGTCCATACTGTTTGGTTTTACCCTTGGAATTTTAAAATTGAATATATATGGGATTTACAGTTAAAAAAGTAGGCCCATAAATACCTTGATAAGTTTCCCAGCAAATCTTAGGGGGAGGGGTCGGACTCCATATGGAGGATTTGCTGGAAAACTGATTCCCATAGGAAACATGATTCCAGGGATTTGGACAACCAAACAAACCGAGGGAAACGTAATTCCACTAAATCCCCTAGACCCCTAAATACCACCTTTTAAATTCTACGTCCAAACCCACCATAAACAAACAATCTCATTGGAAAAGTCATCTTGCGAAACTCGGGTCCAAGACACCACACAGCGCGACCCATCAGCAGTTCTACATTAGCTCTCGTATGGTGTGGGCGGGAATCTTTAATTTCTCGTGGAAGTTGAGAGTTTAGACTAGAGAGATTCGGAGCCGCTGTAGCGATGGATTCCAGTTACAGGCAAACATGTTTACGACTTGAAATTCCCGGCAGAGAAAATGAACAACAAGAAGTAATTTTCATCAAAGGGAACTGGTTTGATTCTCGTTTTGAACTTTTCATTACCGACGGAATCAACACTTGGATATGCAAAGGTATTAATCAAATTTGTGATTTTTGAGATCATGTAAGAAAAAAATTTGTCATTGTTCAAATTTTTTGTTGTTTGTAGCTTTGGAAAGTGAAGTCAAAGGGAGAGCAAGTCAATGGGATCAACCTGTGTCTGATTACATTGAGACTGCTGAACGTCATCTAGGGTTTCGACAACCTGGTTCTACATATGGTTTTGTTGATGCTGGTGATGGACATAAGAGAGTTAGTCAAATCCCATTTTTCTTCTTTTACTTGTCTTTCTGATTGTTAGGGTTTTTACTATTTCAATTGCAATTTTAGGGTTTATTTGTTATTTGATCCTGATTATATAATCTCTGATTTTGAAATAAATAGGATTTTGAATATTTAGAAAAGGGTTCATTATGAGGATGGGAAAACTGCTATGTAGATTCTAGAGCTTGATCATGTTCTTAGCCTGAAATTTCCAGCATCTTGGTTGATAATGTAAATTATATGGTCCTGCAACCCAAATTGCATTCCTCCAAACAGGGAGTAACACTCCCTTGAAAATTCTGTGCTCAAGTATAAGCATTTTCTGAGAAAGGGTACTGACATAGTGACACTGTATCTAGAATATTTGATCTGTTTTGTTAGGTTTAGTTTATTTATAAGTCATCGAGAGGATACTTATAAATGTGTACCTGCATAATGTTGGGGTTATAGTCGATCAATTGAATTGTTTACTCTATCAATGTTGGGTTGCAGAACTTAATTTGTGAATTAACTTTTGTGTTGTGTTAAAAAAATGTATTGATGTATCAGTATTCTTGCAGTTGTCGTGGACATTTGAGAAGCAAGGAACAACGTTAGAATGGCGATGGAAATGTAAACCATCACCTGATAACAAAAAGACGACTTCAGAAATTCTGGATTTTCTTATGGATGCGAATATACGCCTCAGTGTGAGTTTACAAACTTCAGAAATCAGGTTATATATGACTTTGTTAACTTAGTCACCTTACCATTTAATATGCCTTCACCCACCACGGGCTGCCATCACCCACCTGCAACTTTTACTACCACGGGCTGCCATCAACCACCTGCAACTTTTACTGCCTACAACTTGGACTCTTTTGCCTTTTTCCCTAAAATGTCGTTTAGGCATGAGGAATTTGTTAACGGGTTACTAATTGCTTTGAGATAAAGAAACTTAACATATTGTTGGAGTATCAACACGCATAGTTGATTAACTTGTGCGAAAATCATGGGTAAAAGTTTGTTATTTGAATGCAATATATTTTCATTTTTGCTAAATCATCCCTCAAAATAGCATCTATACTTAACCTCTTTACCGCAAAGTTGTAACTCTATTTTTTGTTTGGCATAAATAGGAAGAAGTCGTTAGAAGGACGCAGTCATTTGACAGGTTGAAACTGGAAGCTGAAAAATGCTTAGCCCAGAGTGAGAAGTTCAGCAATGAGAAGGCAGAGCTTGAATCAGCTCTGTATGCAAAGGTGCTTCACAGATACACAAATGTTTTAATGATCTCATCAGTTCAATCATTAATGATGAAAGGTTATACCAACGTGCACTGGCCACTGGAAACATCTAACTTGATAACCCGCCACCTAAACATTGTATATAATTTGCTTTATACTAAGTCGTTTTGTCTAAGAGAATTTAACTATTTGTTCTGTCGGCGTGGCCTTTACTCAAGTTAAAACACAGCTACTTGTGATGCCCCAAATTTGTACTTCTTGATGAGTTGGTTACTAACATGCAACAGGATGCAACTAGTAAAGTTAGTGGTCATCTTGTATTTCTTTTAATAATATTAGAATGCAGGATGGATGATAATCCTGTTCTCCTATCAACTGTTGTTTCTGTTTCAGTTTGTTGGTGTCTTAAACTCAAAAAAGGCAAAACTGAGAGAACTGCGAGACCGACTATCGAAGCAGGAACACAGTGGCAAATCACCTCAGGAAGAAGAGGAGTCATCCGGTAAAACTGAATCTTATCATGAACCAACTGATCAAGAAGATAACAGTGGTGTAGAATCCTCAAAGAATGACGTTGGGACGTCAAAGAACATAAGTACAAGTACACGCTACAGTCGAAAGAGAAAAACATAGGAGCAAGATGCTTTGTAGCCAATAGTAATTGGTGCACCTTTTTATAACAATTAATCATATTAATTTTTCTATATTTTTTTGTAATGAAAAATCTTAACTTTGGTATGGATATGTTGTTAAGCTTTCGGTGTATATTTTCTCCTAATGATAAAATGGACAGGAAGCAGTTCATCTTGGGTCACTACTGCCTAATGATACCCTTGTTGATAGACGAGTCTTTATGCATCAGCTGTACTGGTTCTCCCACGTTCTTCGGTCTCTTTTGAGAAAGAGTGCAAATCTACTCTCACATTTTTCTTCCTTATAAAACTACCCCCCCCCAAATCACCCTTTTTACCGGAAGTAAGGGTGTTTTTGGCACGGATGGAAAATATAATGGGCTTGAGGGTGGAATTGAGGAACGGTTTTTTTTTTGGGACTACTCAAAAATGGTAGTGGACTACTTTCCATTTTTTGGGTGGATATTAGAAGTAGTAATGAGTCACCCCTTATCTAATTTTTTTAATACCAAATTTGCCCTTGGTAATTAAATTAGTTAGTGTAATGATTAATTAGTATTAGTATAATGATTAACTAGTGAGATTAGGTTAATTAGTTGGGTGTTTTTAAAAGAATAATTTTTGAGAAGAAGGGGGTTTTGGTTTTTTTTTTTTCTTTTGTTTTTTTTACTAAGATGGTTGATTTTGAAATGAGGGTTTTGGGTACTTAGGTATACTTCAAATCTAGTTAATGTTGCTCGAATTGGCAAAATCTTTCGAAGAAATGAAAATTTTATAAACTGATTTCGACCATGGAAATAGAGTTCACTAGGACATTCGAAGAATAGGTAGCCGAACTCATCTGCAAGTGTAGTTCGGCTAATGGTTCTGAAAACACAGGTAGCCAAACTCAGCTTTAATGGAGTTTTTGCTTTCAGAGAAAAGTTTGGCTAGGGAAAAAAATTGCGACGTAACCGAACCAAATGTTCGGCTGGGGAAAAAAAAATTGACGTTACCGAACTCAATATATAGGTTTTCGAGATAAAAGTTCGGTTAGGAGAAAAAAATTGCGACGTAACCGAACTAAAAGTTCGGCTAGGAGTGTAGTTGTAGGAAATCCTACACTACACCCCTCACTAGAATGTACACAATTAAGTCATTTTAAGATGAATGATTACGATTTCTATTGATTGAATACTTGAATCTTTACAATATGAAATAGAAATGAGTAGTAAAATTACAATCACTCTTTAACTTTCTCTCTCCTAAAGACCTGCTTAACAATTCAAAAAGAGCTCTCCCCTCACAACAGACTAACTCGACCCTTTATATAGGTAGTACACAGTGGATGACATCTAAGCTGTCCTTTATTTTCGGGAATGGCTTGCGAGATATCGCAAGTGTACAAGTATATAATCTCGCGACATTCTTAAACTTCGCCATATTTTCATATCTTCCTCGTGTTCTGGCTTCCGTCATTCGTTGCGTCATTTATATTACTCATTTGCGACACTTTCGCAATATCGTCGTTTATTAATCTCGCGAAGTATTGATGTCGCGATATTCCGATCCTACATCTTGCCTCTTCTCATGTCTTCTCCGCGAAGAAGAGAATGTCATGAGAACCAATATTTTGAAATGCCGCAATTGTTCATCTTTTTCTGTTTCACTCCCGTACTTTTACACGGAATTTATTACGGATGTTTCTTCTTCCACTCTTTTCTTGACACGTCTCTTTCAACTGTTTATTCTTGACCATTCACGTCCCATCTCGCATTAAATGCATTTGTTTTCTCGAGGATTCTTCTCTCTATATATAGTTTTCTCACCCTTTCTCTTTTCTCTTTTATTTTCTCTCTGCAACTTTTCTTCAACTTTCTTCCTTTGCAACCCGCGTTTCTGCTACTGTAAATCTTCCTTTCTTTCTCTCTTTTGATCTTCAATTCTCTAATCATTCCCATACTCTAAGAATGGCTTCACTTGGTCGTACATATAAACCCCTTTTTAATGAAGCTCAAAAGAATTTACAAGAGAAGGGCTTCATCCTATCAACCATTCCTGATCAAGAATCTTCATCTATACTTTCTGCAAAGTTGTTTTTCGATCATCGGTGTGATGATCGGAAAATCATAATCTCGCTAGGTCAAATCCTCGCAGGTCTTCCCATTCCTCTCTACAATCCCGAGATGCCTTTATTCTATGAAATTCTTGCTCATGAGAAATTCTCGCGAGTTATTTATCAACTGAGCGGTGATTGTATCTGTCTAATGCTTGAATTCGCCAACCGTGGTGGCTGGTAAGGGATCTTTATATCGATGATGTCAAAGATCCTAGATTCGCGAGTTTAGAAATAGTCGTGATAAGTATCTTGTAGAGAACTTTTTGAAAATTATGAAGTAATAAATATGAGAAATGACAAATCTCATTTGGGGTGCTCGATTGAAGAGAAAGGATAATATTTCGGTGATAAGTCGCTTATGCAAGATATTGGCGGCATTGGGCAAAAATAATGTTCCTCGGTACTCCAAAGATGAGAAGTGGTGGGTTGTTCCTCTATTTTTGAGCGGACCTTATATTGCGAGGCTCTCATACACTCCTGCGAATCTCGCAGACTATCATCCTTGGGAATTTAAGTGGCCCGAGAAGGCAAAAGAGGTATACTTCCTATTTCGGGTTCTTTTGTACGATATTTCTTTCCTCTTATATTTACTAGACTTGTAAAATTTTTGATTGCCAAATTGAAAAAGAGTTATAAAAGACGTCCAAAGGCGAGTACTGCGCGATACTCCGATCAATCACGGATGAAGTAAGAAATACTTTATTTTGTTATTTTTAACAATATTGTTGCCTCTGTTTCTTATCTTTATTCGTGTGCGAAGGTTGTTGAAGAAATTAACATTCCGAAGCTGCGAAGGTTAAGGGCAAGAATAAAATCACTCTTCGCAAGGATAAATCTTCTGCTCCATCTTCTAAAAAATGGAAAATCCATCCTTCTTCTCGTTCTAGTTCCCAAACCAGCGAGAGTTCTGACGAAGATAAAAATGAGGTTGATACTTCTTACGTAAAGGAGAATCATTCGATCGAGTCTCGCTATGGCGCAATTGTCTAGCGTCTTCTCCGATTCTATGCAAGGATTGGGAGATGATCATTTATCGCTACTTGCGAAGCTCTCGCTAATATTTGCGATGCTCCCCGCTAATGGATAATGACTCTTTTCGCGGGGTTTCCCGAACAATGTCTCCCGCCTTCTTAAATGCACTCGGTGCTTTGGTATGTTCATATCTCTTTATTTATCTCGTAATTTCAATTATAAACCTTATCTTAACAATTTCTTTACCTTTCTTTATAGTCTGGGAGAGCTTCCTTTGTTGTTGCCTCAGACCTCGAGAAGAGACGCAACAATCTTGAAAAGAAAAATCTTCAACTTAAAGAGAAGATCAAAGAACTAGAAATTGAAGTTGCGACATCTCGCAAGAAGGATGAAAAAATTCAACAATTGGAAGTTGTGTCATCTTCCCAAAAGGACAAAATATTTACTCTTCAAAGTGCTAATCAGCAACTTTATGGTATAACACCCTCCTCTTTTCTTCATTTCTACTTTGCCATTTATTTTTCTTTGCCTGACTCATCATTTTCGCAGACATTTATAATCTATCTGAAGAAGCCATCCTTCTCCATTCATTCCCTGAACCCATGGATGATGATGCTCTTCTCGCTCACCTTAATGAATCTTTAAGTAGTTCTTCAAACAAGATTAATTCTCTCTCATTAAATGAACTTCGATCCAAATTTCATCTTTTAGAAATTGAACATAGATCTAGTTTAGGTTTAGCCAACCGATTTAAACGTTTATATCTTGACTCCCAAGAGAGTAATAATATTCTAAGGAAAAAGATTAGCAGCCTCATAGATGATAAGGATCGCATTGCTAATCAAGATGCACAAACATTAGCAAAATTTCAAAAAACTATTCTTGAAGTCCAAATTGAGCGAGATGAATCCCTTCGCCAAAATGCCATACTTAATGAGCGAGAAAATCAAATTCGTTCGCTTCTTGTTAGAAATAATGATGATGAATTTGCTTGGGATGTGAAGGTTCTAGATAATGCCAGAAATAACTTAGGTGTTAACGTCAGTCATGCTGAGCATAACACCTTGGTTAAAGATATGATTTCTGACAGAGAAGGTTGTTTTACTATTCTTCATTATTTTCCCGCTTCTTTTTTTACGAAACTGTTATTAAGCTGCTAACTCATTGTCATTTGTTCGCAGAATCTGAGAAGAGATTTCAAACTAGAATCAAAGAACTTGAATCTGAGAAAGCACAACTCGCAAAAAACTTCTCTCTTCGAAATGACAAATATTCTAAGATGAAGAAGCAACTACAAACTACTGTGGCGAATTTCAATAATGATGTTGTTCGTTTTCGCAACCAAACTATTGAACAAATTTGCAATGATCACAACATTCCTCTTTCTTCATATCCTTGTCTTCTCGATGAAATTCCTGATAATATGCCTTGCTCAGATGTCTCTGATAGTGATGTAAGCGAAGAAGAAGAACATGATGAAGAAGAATAAGTTGCTAGATTGTTTCATTTTCCTTTCTCTTCTTGTGATATTTATACATTTATCCTTCTAATCTTCCATTTTGTAATCACTTACTGTAAATCTATCATATGAAAATAAATAACAAATTTTTATTCTAATCATTCCCATATTTGCCTCTGTTATTTATTTTCAAATGATATAAATCAAGTCGATAATCTTTAAGTAATGATACTTCTTAATTTCGCAATTGTTGTTGCTGATTCTTCTCAAATAAATGAAGAAATATAATCGTATTCGCAAGCTTGTTTGCTTACTCGATTTCTTGTGTTAATTTATCATCAGTTATGTTGAAATTCATCATTGCGACAAAATTGCAGGACATCGTCACATTTTCATGTAATGACCCATTGATCTTGTCTTATCATTGTTTTTGTGTGGTCTTATTTTGCCTTCCTAGTTAAAGGTCTTATTTTGCCACCCCTTATTTTGCATCAATATGACAGGTATAAATATTCTTGCGAACATAAAATCCCATGACATTGACGTCTCGCGACAAGATCGCACGACGTCCTTACACTTTCATGTAATGACCCATTGATCTTGTCTTATCATTTCTTTAGTATTTTTGCCGGCATGCAGATATTTCATTTGCGACAATATGACAGGCCTAAATGTTCTTGCGAATATAAAGCCCCATGACATTGCCGTCTTGTGACACTTATCAGCTCCCTAATGGAGGGTACCGCCCTTATCATCTCCATGGTTGCCCCTTCAAGGAGGCGTACATCGGCCATACAAGACTAGCTCCTCCCATCCTGGGTCTTAACAACAACTGAGTTGTTTTCGAGACTCTTATCCCTTATACCTATAGGGTTTATGGTTACGTGACTGCACCCTAAGTGGAGTTTTCTTCGGTCCGAGTGCAGCATGTGCCAAGACTTGCCAAGAATGGCCGAGACACTTCAAATGCCCCAGGCACTCTTGGCTCAACCGTGTACCCGGCGCCTTGAGCATACATCGACTCCTTGGAAGAGACCCTCGGGCGCCCAACCAGGGTATAACCTTATATATATAGTTGGAAATCCAAGGTATCTCTCAGGATAGGCTTTCATGGGCCCCAAATTTTCATGACTCAGATTCCAGGAGCGGTGTAACCTTTTCCCTGAGCCATGTCAAGAGATACCCCCTTATATGACGCACTTTAGGTCTTACATTTGCCTCTTGCGAAATATCATTCGCGAACTAGGGTGTACACCATAAAGGTTCGTCCCATTCACTCACTCTTTCATTTTTGTTAATTCATTCAATCATTCATTTTTGGTTTTCTCTTGCTATTTTGTTTGCGAAGCTATCGCACAATCTTGCATTGTTTATTCATTTTTGGTTTTTTAATTCTTCAATCAAACTTTCATACATTCTTGATGGCGAGATTCTCGCGTATGTCTTTTTCAATTACTATTTCTTCCTCTTATTCTTGATAAGCCTTTATCATTTCTTACACTTTTTGCTCCTGCTGCTCTCTGCCTCTGCACCATTCAAACCTCTTAATGATTCCTTTCCATCATGATCTTCCACTGTTTTCATGCACTTGCTTCGCGATGTATCTTCACTTCTTGTATCTATGGTATCTACCATCAACCTTTCTCTTCTTTGTTCATCTTTTATATTTTGCTTCCAGCCCTTTCTTTTTGCAGCTCTTTCCTCGCAACTCTCCACATCAATCTCATAGCATTTTTATCCTTCCATCCAGTCTCCCTTCATAACTCCAACACCGCTAGGATGAGGAAACTTTATACACTGATGATAAGTTGACGCTACACCCAGAATTTCGTGCAACCATGGCCTTCCAATCAATGCATTATAAGGGGACTCCACATCGACTATACAGAACAAAATTTCAGTTGATAATCCTTGCAAGGGTATTCTCATATGAACTTCTCCTTTAGGCTTATTCGCCGTGCCATTGAAACCGTATATTTTGTATATCGAAGGTATCAACTCTTCATCCTTCCCACCCATGGTCTTGTAAGTATGGTAAAAAATAATGTTTACTGAGCTCCCCGTATCAATTAATATTCTATTGATCGCCCAGGAATTTTCTGCTTCATCATCTTCGCCATCCACGGGTTTTGGATTAATTTCCAATTTTACGACCAATGGGTTATCATGCGCCTCTCGCCTTGTGGAATCTCTTCTCGGTGAAAGAAATAATTTGCATTTGCCATTCTTTTAATCTGCGACGCCTTCGCGATATTCATCACTTCTCTATCATCGGCATCCCTCGCAAAACCCTTCGAGAACATTATCATGAAAATCTTCAATTGCTCGGTATGAATGTATAATGGAGTTGCAAAACAAATTTTTAGCTTTCGTTCCAACTTCTATTACGAATGTTTCTTTCCCCCTTTTGAATTTGTCCTGTGCATTTTCGGCGGTGGTGGTAACAGTTGAACCTTCTCTTCACTTTTTAGAAAGTGATTCAACTTTCCTTGGTCAATCATTCTGAGGATGATTCTTTTTATATTTCTGCAGTCATTTGTTAGGTGTCCATGAAAGCGGTGGTAAGAACAGAACTCGTGAATTCTATCACTTGGTGGTGGCTCATTCCCCATATTCCATGGTGGTAGGATTTTAAAAGTGTATTTTATCCTACGACTATGTCTAAACCGCAAGTGCACGGTGTCTTCAATGAAGACAGTGGCAAATACGGGTCGATCCCACAAGGACTAGGGTGTGCTCTAGTTGATTCTACGGCTTTCTCTAATCGAATTTCAAGTGTGAGTAACAAAATAGTGTTTTTTGCCGAAACGGCTGAGTTTGAACCGAGTTGATGGACCTAAACTAAGGTAAAAGATACAAAGTAGAGACCACTAGGGTCTTTAAATCCACCACTAACCTACCCTTGTAAATTCAGCTAATTATCTTACTCCTGCCTTTATAACAGGTAATGGAGAAGTGTCAAGTCTTCCATTTACCTAAGGTGTTTCACCAATATAAGAATCTATCACAACTAATGTGTCAATTCAGAGTACTAACCGTCTAAATAAGAACAACTAGTCTAGGAATTAACATTGGTTTCTAAAGCATGAGTTGTACAGCATCATCATCACAGAGGTAACCTAACTACAGTGTATACATTGCGTTGTCATACACTGTGAGAGCAATGTGTTGAATTGCTAAGATAAATTCTATCCTAGAACAAATTAAGCATTCAAGAGAACATAATCAACATAATCAACAAAGCAGTAGAGCTAGGGCTTCATCTCAAACCCTAGCAAATTAAATTAAAGCATCAAAAACATAATTAAATTACAAATTACTCTAATTGACTGCTCTGGCTAATCCAGGCGTGTCTCAAACACTCACAAGCAAGTTCTTATTTATACATGCAAGAACTGAAAATATCTCAAACCCTAATTTAATGTAAAAACAGAAATTAAATTAAAGTTGAATCGAACCCATACTCTACAGCGTCGTTCTCTTCTGTCTAATCGTGCTCAGAACTCTATTGCTTTGATTTTCCCCACCGTGATGAAACCTAACCTAGTTCCTTCTATTTCTCACTTAGCTTCTAGGTTTAGAAGCTATGAATGAAATAGAAGCAAGTAGGAGGTGATGGCGTGGTTGTTGGCTGATGGCGACAGAAGAGAGAAAGGAGTTGGTAGTGGTGAGGCGGCTCTGCAAAGGGTGTGGAGGTGGTCGGGGAGAGGGAGTTGCAGAGGTCTGAGGTAAGAGAAGGTGGAAGAAGAAGATAGGGTTTGGTCGGGGTATAGGGTGTGTGAAATTTTGTTTGTGAGGCGGGTGTATCGGGGAAGATGAGGAGGCCTCGTGAGCATTGGATGAAGTCGGTGGGATCTGAATGGCTGAGGATGGTTGCCGGTTTTGGAGCGATCTAGTGTTGCACGGAGCATCAAGAGATGATGTATAGTGAGGGCAGCGACCGTTGGATGTAGAAGATCGAAATCTCGACGGCTTGGAGTGTACGGGCTCGGATCCGGGTCGCGGGTAGCTTTAGCCCATGTCTTCCTTGTTGGGTTGCAACCGATTCGCGCGCGGCTTTGGCCATCTACTCCATAGATGCTCGACTCCAATTCTTTGCTCTTTTGCTCCTCGATTCTCCGAGCTTTATTTATTACCTAAAAACACAAAATTAATTAATACAAATATTTATTCTTGAAAACAAGGAAAATACGTAATATGGGATAATATCTCGATTTATAAGCGCAAAAGATGAGTAAAATGCCAATAAAAAGGTGTATAAATATGCACTATTTGGCACTCATCAAATACCCCCAAACCCGAATTTTACTTGTCCTCAAGTAAAAGAAAATAAGAAATCCTAACTATACCACCTGTCGCTGGTCTCTCGAATGCATTTAGCGTATGCACTAAGCCTTTAAACCCCTAGGTGTCCCTAGTGGACGAGTTGTAGTCTCGTGAGGGTTTACAAGAGGTGTACCCACAAAACCTTCTCCAACTTCGTGAGTGTAAAAGAGTCTCAAGCATCCTAAGAGCTATGAGGACATAGAGTTTCGCATGCTAGTAATGAAGTTAGAACTATCGAAGAACGCATTCTCATCCTTAAGTGCCGAGCGAGAAGTAACCATACCATATGAAAGAATTCGGATTCGATTGTGATCATAAGTCTCAACTTCTGCCTCACCATTAGGGTTTTATGATAATTGCACTCAAAAAGATCGCTTTTTAGTCTCTCATGTGTGCGGCGGGAATAAAGAGAGAAATCCCGCACACGTTGTAGGTAAGAAGGATAACCTTCCGAAATAAAATCTGGAGACTCCACGAAGTGTGGACAAAAGAATCTTTTTCTAATGATCTCTAAGAAAGGAAATCAACCATTAGCAAGGGTGGGAGTACTCACTCACTTCTCACCCGATCGGCAATTAATATCACTCTCTCATAAGAAACCATAGAAACGTCTTCAATCTTCGGTCTTCGGTCTTCAGTCTTCAACTATTGATGACGAACTTCTGAACTTCACAAAAACTTAATAATAATTTTTTTTTTTTTTTTTTTTTTTTTTTTTTTTTTTTTTTAACTTTGTGGTAACTAGACACATAAAATAAACTACAATTTTTTTTTTTTTTTTTTTTTTTTTTTTTTTTTTTTTTTTTTTTTTTTTGGTTACTAACAACGATAAAATTTAAATTTTCACAAACTTCATTAATTCTCATCTTATTTTCTTTTCTTTGTTGCACATAAACCTTGGACTATATCAATTTTTCTTTCAATATTCGATTACGCTCCGGTTCCGACGATGATGTGTTTCTATGGGTCTTGCATTGATTGAGAGAGAGAGAGATGCTAACCGCAAATCGATATTTAGAAGGAGTTTTCATCTTTAGACGTCACCCTCATGATTGACGGAATTAGCACTCAAGAGATCAAAAGTAGTGCCGAAAGTGGTGCGAAGTTGGGTAGCTCACCATTCCTACCGGAATTGACGTATGGTGACACACACTCTAAAAGCTTTTCTAGAAAGTCACAAAGAGTGAAGGTCGGGTACCTCGCTTGATGTAAAATGGGTAGTCTCCACTATGGTTGATCACAATTCTACTACCGAATATCTAAACAAAGACCTAATTCGCCCTCCGGTATGGTTAAATCCAACTTTAACGCTCTAATCAACTAAGAAACCCGATTGTGTTCTCCAGTACTTCCAATTTCTGTTATTTCGGTCAGAAAAAATTCTCTATGTAAACATAGCTAGAAGCATGCTAGTGACTCTAAAATCTCTAAAAGTTGGAGGTTTTTACAAAAAGAGTTTTGAATTTTTTTTTTTTTTTTTTTTTTTTTTTTTTTTTTTTTTTTAACTTTGTGGAAATAAAAGGTAAAATAAAAGACTAAAAACTCTAAATGCAAAATAAAAACTAAAAACTCTAAATGCAAATGCACCCCAAACCTAAATCAAACATTGTCCTCAATGTGTCACGAGATAGGAAAAATTTAAACAAATCACATACACGAGAGAACTATCTTTGATAAGAGAAAAGGGAAGAGATTATTCTGGATGTCGGCAAGAGCAAGGTTGAGCTTCATTCGTCAAGGCAAAATCCAACATTCTCAACGGGGATCATATCGGATTAGCATAATATATGTGCAAGAAGACTCAACCAAATCAAGAAAAGAAAAATTTAACAAGTCCTACTGGATTATATACAAAAATTCACCATAAACTAACAATCTAAAGAGTTGAGGATCAACCCAATAGACGATATGTACACACATTAACAGCCTTACACAAATATAATATGAGAGTGCAAGTAAGACTGTAGATGTGAAGGAGTTTCCCCCAAACCTAAACTTGTGAACGGGTGTGTTTGAAAGCACAAAGTCTTGCAATTTTAAGGGTACATCATGCAAAAGGTCTAACTCGAAATGAGTTTTGCTAATTACAGGCAGACATACATATTCCAACTGTGGCTCCTTAAGAGTGTTATACTTTGATGCAAAATAGTCCAAGAGGACTTGGGAAGCACAAAGTTCTAGGCCTAAGTTAGGCATTTTTAGAAGAGTTGGTTTTGCAATTTTGTAACAAACAACACCTAGGTTTGGTGGAGGAGTTTCAATTTGTGACTCAGGAGAGAGGTTAGGTACATCTACGTTATTTTCATGTATCAAATCATTTGTACCATCACATACTTTCCTAAAGTCAAAAGAGGGTAAATCATGGTCATTTTCACAGGACAATGGCACAGGTTCCACATCAATATCACATGCATGAATATCAGAAGAAGCATCATTCATAGGGTTCACAGGAGAGACACTTAATGTCGCTGAACCTAAAAATTCTATTACATTTTCAAAATACCCATGCTCTTCATATTCATCATCATCATCATCATCATAGCAAAAATCCATCTCTCCATTCAAAATTGTAGCATTTTTAGTGTACTCATCTACCTCTAGATTAGGTTCATATTCAATGTTAGTTGCATGAGTAAGACTAGAAACACTATTTTCAATCCTATCATTTTGTAACTCAATCAGGTTCCTTTGAAGAATCATCTTGAGTTGTTCCATTGAAGGAGAGTCTTCACTAGTGGGTATGCATTCCTCATATGGATATTCATTGTATGGTTGTGCATGAGGTTCACTAGAGAAGGGAAATTCAGACATGTTGCTATATGGATGGTCATGCATTGCATTCATTTCAAGCCTAGCATTTAGCTCCATGAGTGTATCCATTGTTGATTGCAAACTAGGAGTTGGGGGAGTATAAAATTGTTCATCTCCCCACTGTGGTGAATGATGCATGTGTGCAGGTTGATTATGGTCCCAATAGTCACTTCTAGACACTTCGTTCATTGGATTATCATGGTTTTCCCTAGACTCGTCTAAAATCATGCAAGATATAACAAGATTCAAGCAGGTGGTCTAAGCCACCACATAAGGTGCAAGCATGCGTTTCATATTGCCTAGAAAAACTAGATTCGATGATTGCCTTTCTAAAGCGGCATTGCCTATCTAAAGCGGATAGTCGAGCCTCTAATTGATCTAAAAGTGATGACTGGGTATGAGGAGAGTGTTCATTCTCAACCTGTGATGGATGATACATGTGCTCATAGTGATTAGGTGTGTGAGGTCGGGGCCCCGAGAAGGCGCATAAAATTCTCTAAAATCACTATGGTATGTGGGGGGTTCATCCTGTGAAGCGTGCCCGTAAGCACGCTCTCTAAGGGATTTGTTTCCATCCCCAGATGCAGACCAAAATCCTGACATGGTCTAGCTCTCAAATTGAACTCAAAGTTTAGTTTGGTTTATGTGGGCTTTGGTTTATTGGGATTTGGTTTCAATGGGATTCATTTGGTTTTGTTGGGAGCCTAGTAGTTGTTGGCTCAATTTGGTTTTGATGGGCTTAGTTTGGTTGCAGCCCAAAGTGTTTGCAAAACTTAATGGGTGTGGGCTGAAATTTTTGGTTTTGAGCAGCCCCAAAGTGTGAAACCGCATGACCAGTATGCACAGCCCAAGGTTGGGTTGAGTTAAGTGGGCTAGTGTGTGTAGAGCCCAGTTGTGTCGGCCCAGTAAAGTACACGCCCCGACAGATGTGGGCTTCAGTTTAGTTTAAGCCCAGATAGTGTGGGAAGGCTAACGATTGGATTTGAGTTCCAGTGGGCTCGGTTTGGTTGATGGCCCGAATGGTGTGGTCATCGGCCCGGTGCACAAGTAAAGCTTGGCAGCCCACGTTGGGTTGAGTTGGGCTCGGTTTGGTGTAAGCCCGAATTATGAAAAATGAAAATCGATTCAACTCGGTGAATCACCGAGTTAGGATTGACTCGCCGATTGGAGAGTCAACTCAACTCGGTCGGTTCAACTCGGTGAAGCACCGGTTCACTCACTCGACTCTCCACTCGGACTTTTACTCAAATGAATTAAAATTTTCTATTCAGCCTTTTACTCACTCACTCGAGTCAACAAGTGTAGTTGACATCAACAAAAATTTTAGATTTTCGGCTCACAACCGAGAGCTTCAGCTTGCTCAAATACGGTAGGCTAATGGCTCGGGCTTGGCTCAACACACGGGGCGGACAATGGCTCAAATGTGCAATGCACAACTCAGAGCATGCACGGGGTTATACAGTGTAGACCAAGGGCTAGCCGTGGAGCTCAAGCTTGTCTGTGGGGGCTAGCAAGAGAGCCGGATTATCATGCACAGTGGTCGACGAGCCTAGGATTGGCAGCTCAAGCAAGGCTTGTACACAAAGACACCCTAGGTTCACAAAGCAAACTCACGTAAAACTAGCACGGCCAGATTAGATGCACCACGGCTCATGCAAAGCACAACACCTTATGTGTGTTTCAACACGATTAAGCACAAATGCACACACAATAATACCTAATTCAAGCACACAAGCGATTATAGCACAAGGTCAAGCGGATTATATTCTCAACTCGGATGTGCGCAGGGCAAATTTTTCGTGAGCATGCACACATGGCAGCTTAGCATTCAAAATGGAAATTGCGGTGGAGTAACCAACCTGTGCAGCCAAGATGGTTGTCTTTACTTTGCAACTATGCCCAAGATTTCGGGGTGTGACTTACTAGGCTCGGCCGCAAATGGATGCTCATGCTCTGCACTTTTCCTTGTCTGCCTTGGGCTGGCTCAGCTAATCGAGAGGCACATCAAGACAGCAAGCACCGCTACTCAACACGAAGATCGGGTTCTCAAAATTGCACACTCAAGATACAAAAAGATGCACAAGTGCACACTGCACTTGAGTTTGGAAGTGCAATGGGTATGAAAGATGGCAGTGGATAGGTGCAAGAATGCAAAACAAATGGTAGGCCTATAATGCAACGAGATGGCATGCTTGAGATGATGATGGTTAACAAATGTAAGTTACAAGATGCAAGACAAGCTACCCTAAGCTATGCTAATGATGCAATGTAAAGTGCAATGCAAGATGCAAGAAAGGATGCGAAATGAAAAGGAACGAAAAGGAATTACAACTACTTATACTAAACAATGTTGTAAGCAAAAATGTAAGTGCACATATATACAGGGATGGATGAACTCAGTTAAGTATGCGCCAAAAGTCAGCAAGGCACGCGCCAAGTCCCCGGCAACGGCGCCAAAAACTTGGTAGGATTTTAAAAGTGTATTTTATCCTACGACTATGTCTAAACCGCAAGTGCACTGTCTTCAATGAAGACAAGTGGCAAATACGGGTCGATCCCACAAGGACTAGGGTGTGCTCTAGTTGATTCTACGGCTTTCTCTAACTGAATTTCAAGTGACAGAGTAACAAAATAGTGTTTTGCCGAAACGGCTGAGTTTGAACTGAGTTGATGGACCTAAACTAAGGTAAAAGATACAAAGTAGAGACCACTAGGGTCTTTAAATCCACCACTAACCTACCCTTGTAAATTCAGCTAATTATCTTACTCCTGCCTTTATAACAGGTAATGGAGAAGTGTCAAGTCTTCCATTTACCTAAGGTGTTTCACCAATATAAGAATCTATCACAACTAATGTGTCAATTCAGAGTACTAACTGTCTAAATAAGAACAACTAGTCTAGGAATTAACATTGGTTTCTAAAGCATGAGTTGCAGCATCATCATCACAGAGGTAACCTAACTACAGTGTATACATTGCGTTGTCATACACTGTGAGAGCAATGTGTTGAATTGCTAAGATAAATTCTATCCTAGAACAAATTAAGCATTCAAGAGAACATAATCAACATAATCAACAAAGGAGAGCTAGGGCTTCATCTCAAACCCTAGCAAATTAAATTAAAGCATCAAAAACATAATTAAATTACAAATTACTCTAATTGTTCGCTCTGGCTAATCCGGGCGTGTCTCAAACACTCACAAGCAAGTTCTTATTTATACATGCAAGAATCGAAAATATCTCAAACCCTAATTTAATGTAAAAAGAAATTAAATTAAAGTTGAATCGAACCCATACTCTACAAGCCGTCGTTCTCTTCTCGTCTAATCGTGCTCGTAACTCTATTGCTTTGATTTTTCCCCACCGTGATGAAACCCTAACCTAGTTCCTTCTATTTCTCACTTAGCTTCTAGGTTTAGAAGCTATGAATGAAATAGAAGCAAGTAGGAGGTGATGGCGTGGTTGTTGGGCGATGGCGACGAGAAGAGAGAAAGGAGTTGGTAGTGGTGAGGCGGCTCTGCAAAGGGTGTGGAGGTGGTCGGGGAGAGGGAGTTGCAGAGGTCTGAGGTAAGAGAAGGTGGAAGAAGAAGATAGGGTTTGGTCGGGGTATAGGGTGTGTGAAATTTTCTTTGTGAGGCGGGTGTATCGGGGGAAGATGAGGAGGCCTCGGCGAGCATTGGATGAAGTCGGTGTGATCCGAATGGCCGAGGATGGTTGCCGGTTTTGGAGCGATCTAGTGTTGCACGGAGCATCAAGAGATGATGTATAGTGAGGGCAGCGACCGTTGGATGTAGAAGATCGAAATCTCGACGGCTTGGAGTGTACGGGCTCGGATCCGGTCGCGGGTAGCTTTAGCCCATGTCTTCCTTGTTGGGTTGCAACTCGATTCGCGCATGGGCTTTGGCCATCTACTCCATAGATGCTCGACTCCAATTCTTTGCTCTTTTGCTCCTCGGATTCTCCGAGCTTTATTTATTACCTAAAAACACAAAATTAATTAATACAAATATTTATTCTTGAAAACAAGGAAAATACGAGAATATGGGATAATATCCGATTTATAAGCGCAAAAGATGAGTAAAATGCCAATAAAAAGGTGTATAAATATGCACTATTTGGCACTCATCACATGGTGCAGGTATGTTTTCCATCAAGAGTATAGCTTCCCATATTTTTTCCACGCTAGTATTTAGTGGTGGCATTTTGATTTCCTCCATACTACACAAGAAAGGATAATAGATGATGGACAGCCAAAGATAGTAGCCATGGGAAGCCGTGATCAGGAAGAATATGAAAGAGAAAGGAACTACTACAACCGTGGCGGCAATAACAAAATCCAAAGACTTGATCATCCGCAAGAAGCTTATGGAGGACGAAGGCAGTATGGGAATGATTTTCCCATTGTAGCATACATCTCACATACGCTTTGATGTGTTGTATTGCGCAAGATGTTCCATCAAAAATGCTGGTTAATGCGGGTAAATTGCACTTTGGGGGTATTCCTCCTAATCGCACTTCTAGTGTAAAAGGGGTTTTCGCAGACTTCTTCGATGGCCTCATCCAATTGTCT
Organism: Papaver armeniacum; assembly: GCA_023531295.1. Lineage (NCBI taxonomy): Eukaryota > Viridiplantae > Streptophyta > Magnoliopsida > Ranunculales > Papaveraceae > Papaver > Papaver armeniacum. Next base: position 35,191 of record JAJJWW010018424.1, read on the forward strand.
TCTTCCTCCTCCCTTTCTATTGTTCAAACATTCCTCTCATCTCTCGCCAATTCTCTTAAGATTTGTTCATTTACATCAGGGTTCGAATTTATTGGTCTTTTTAGCTCTGATTCTCTCCTTCTGCGTTCATGTCTACTTTGGCTTTCTTGTTCAGCATTTTCTTCTCTTCTTTCTCTGTAACTTTCTCCTTCATCTCGTTCACGAATTCGCACACCATTATATCTATCATTTTTTCTTCTTGGTTGTCTATCGGTTATCCTTTGTACTCTTTCATATTCTTCATTGATATTTCCATTGTTGCGATTTTGTTCGTGCCTTCTTTCTCGATTGTCATGATTGTTCTGTCCAATTGCTTCCTCCAATTCTCGTTCTTCCATTTCTACTCTTAATCTTTCCCTTTCGCAAGCTAGACGCGCTTGTTCAATATAATGCTTTTCGATGTCATCTTCAATATCCTTTTGTTTCCTCTGTGTTTCTCTCCCATGCAGTATTCTTCTTCCTTCTTCCTGATTTTCTTCATCAATTGGACCATTCTGCTGCCTATTTCCTTGATTTCCGTCATTTTGGACATTCTGTAAAATCTCAGGACGTGGAATACACATCATTTCCCTTCAATCTCAGCATCCTTCACCGAGATTTGGCTCTCTTTCTAGATTTTCTTCATTAACATTTTCTATAGGTAATATTCTCCTCATATCATCTCTAACCGATCCTGATCTTGACCTGGTATTACTTCTCGACCTCCTATTCTGCAACCTCATATTTTCCATTCTTAACTCATGGTTTTGCCTTGTTAAATTTGCACGTTCTTCCGCTTCTAATCGCCTTTCTTCATGTATTGTTTGCCTCAATGCTTCTAATGCTGCGACTTCTTCATTTCTATGAGTTGTTTCTCCCATCTCTTCTCGATTTCTCTCCTCTTGTCCATTATTTATCAATTGTTGCACTTCTTCTCTTTCTTCCCAGTAACCCGATCTCCATGTATGCACACTCACCCTATCATAATCTATTACTCTATTCGGTCTTTGGTTGAATTGGTGGTTGAATTTGACCTTCTTCTCTATCTCTTGCGTTTATTCTTGATGGTTCACCTACTTTATTTCTCCTTTCTCCAGCTAATCTCCCGCTTCTTCTTACAATTGTTGGTTGTTCTGATGCATTCCTTCTTCTAGCCATTTCTCAATTTTAGTAAGTTGTTGAAAATTATACGAAATTTCTTTCTTGTTACTCCTGATTCTTTCAATTCACAAGGTTGATCTCTACTCAATCCCTGTTTCTAGCGCCATTATGTAGTTGCAGGAAATCCTACACTACACCCCTCACTAGAATGTACACAATTAAGTCATTTTAAGATGAATGATTATGATTTCTATTGATTGAATACTTGAATCTTTACAATATGAAATAGAAATGAGTAGTAGAATTACAATCACTCTTAAACTTTATCTCTCCTAAAGACTTGCTTAACAATTCAAAAAGAGCTCTCCCCTCACAACAGACTGACTCGACCCTTTATATAGGGTAGTACACAGTGGATGACAGCTAAGCTGTCCTTTATTTTCGGGAATGGCTTGCGAGATATCGCAAGTGTACAAGTATATAATCTCGCGACACTCTTAAACTTCGCCATATTTTCATATCTTCTTCGTGTTCTGGCTGCCGTCATTCTTTGCGTCATTTATATTACTCATTTGCGACACTTTCGCAATATCGTCGTTTATTAAACTCGCGAAGTATTGATGTCGCCATATTCCGATCCTACAAGGAGAAAAAGGAAAAAAAGTTGCGACGTAACCGAACTAAAAGTTCAGTTGGGAATTTTTTTTTGCGAGGTAACCGAACTTTTCTTTGAAAGAAAAAACTCCATTAAATCTGAGTTCGGCTAGTTCGACAAACTGTTTCACATAATTCCTAGCCGAACTTCTCTCTCGCAACTTCCATTTTCAACTCATTTTGATGATTACTTCTCATTTTTTTAACGGAAAACGAATGAAAAGTAATGGGTTTGTTATAATTTTGATTTTGATTTTGTTTTGTTAATAATTTAAATTAAGCTATATATAGAGGTGGCGGTGGTGGTGATTTGAGGTGGTCGGTGGTGGTTGGTGGTGGTGAGCGGCGGTGGTGATGGGAGGAGGTGGTTATATATATATATATATATATATATATAGGTGGTCGTGATGTGAGGAGGTGGTTATATATATATATATAGGTTAGTCATTTCCATACCTTAGGACACCCCTTATAACTATAGGGTAGATATTCTTATCACATAATAGTCCCCACCATTTTTGTGTAGTCCCCAAAAAATGGTTTGAATTAAGGGAAGTTCAAATGAGTCCATTTACTTGGACCAGTAGTAGTCAAGGGACAGGTAAAGTGAATTCTAGACTTGATAACGGTCTAGTCAATAGTTAAAGGACTATTAGTTACCCTAATGCAACCTTAGCTAATTTTCCTTAAATTTGTTTTCTCCTATACTACTTAATCTCTATAGTCAAAACAACATTTTTTGACAGGAATTACAAATTTTTTGAACACTGGCTTTAGAATGATGCTCGTAGTAACGAAATTATGAATGCCTAGGGTATTAACGTTATAACTTGTGTTTTACAAATAAGCTTTCCAGTACAAGGCATCATCTGTCTAAATGAAATGTTAGCATATAATCATGTGAAGATGATCTTCACTGAGTTTGAAACCAAGCTCAGGAGCTTGTTTAAGTCCATAAAGATCCTTTTGAAGTTTGCAGACATGATGAGGAAAAACTTTGTCAGAGTAACCTGGAGGCTGCACCATGAATACATCTTCAGATAAATGACCATGCAGAAAAGCATTCTTTACATCCAATTATCTGACTTGCCAACTTTTATAAAGAGCTATAGAAAGTATTGTTCTCACTGTAGTAGGCTTCACAAATGGACTAAAAGTATCTTGATAGTCAATGTCTTCTACTTGATTGTAACCCTTAGCTACTAGTCTAGCTTTGTATCTCTCAATAGATCCATCTGCATTTCTTTTGATCCTGAATATCCACTTGCACCCAGTAACATATTGTATACATCAGCTGAAGTGACTAACTTCCAAGTGCCATTTTGAATTAATGCATTAATTTCTTCATCCATAGAAGCTCTCCATTTTGGATCTTTACATGCTTCAGTATAGCAAGTTGGAACTGTAAAATCCTCACAAACAGATTGTACTTCAGATGCATATACTTTAGGTTTAAATATACCCGGTTTACCTCTTGTTTTCATAGGACGAGCATTAGTAGTAGCTGAAGGGGGTGAGGAAGTAGATGCAGATAATGGAGGGAACTCTTGAAGATCAGTGACTGGATTAGTTACTTTATTAGAAATAGTTGGTGCTGAGGTAGTGTGTGAAGGTACAATGCACACACTAGATAAAGTTGCAGATGTAGAGTCTTGAGATTGAAACAGAGTGGCATAAGGGAATGAAGTCTCTTCAAAGACAACATCTCTAGAAATTATGATCTTGTTTGTTTGCAGATTTAAGAATCTATATCCCTTGTGTAAACTATTATAACCCAGAAAAACACATTTGACAGATCTTGGTTGCAGTTTATGAGTATTGAAAGGTATGAGACAGGGATAACATGCACACCAAATGTTTTTAGGAACTTATAATCTGGATTTAACTGAAACAAACATTCTAAAGGGGAGACATTGTGTAGGACTGAAGTGGGTAGTCTATTGATAAGAAAATTAGCAGTTTCAAATGCATATGACCAGTAAGATAATGGCAAGGAAGCATGAGATAAGAGTGCTAAACCAGTTTCCATTATGTGCCTGTGTTTTCTTTCAGCTGTACCATTTTGAGCATGAGCATTAGGACATGACACTCTGTGACCTATTCCACATGAATCCAAGTAGGTTGACACATTTCTATATTCACCTCCCCAGTCTGACTGAATAAATTTAATGCTTCTGGATAATAACTTTTCAATATGAACTTTGAATTTGATAAAGGTGGAAAGAACTTCAGACTTGTATGCCAAAGGATATATCCATGTAAACCTACTAAAGGAGTTTATGAATGACACATAATATTTGCAGCCATTTATTGAACAGAGAGTAGATACCCATACATCAGTGTGAATAAGAAATAAAAGACCATAATCTTTGGCATTAGACATTTTTGAATAGGGCAAAGCATGACTCTTATCTAATTGAAAATCATGACATATAGTAGTAGATAAATGATCACTATAACCTCATCAACAGAAGACAATACATGCTTCAAAGTTTGATATGCAGGATGTCCTAATTTGTTGTGCCAACTGGAGAGAGTAGAAGTACTTGAGGAAAAGGCTTGTTTAAGTTGGGCTGCTGTAAACTCCAGATGATAAAGTCCATCTTTAACAGGACCATGAAGAAGCATCTTGTGAGTAACTATATCCTTCACAAAGAATTCATCAGGATAGAATTCAAAGAAACAATTATTCTCCTTGGTAAATTGATGCACTGATATTAAATTCTTAGTTATTGAAGGTACATGAAGCACATTTGACATAACAAACTTTGTGGAGCCATTCTGAAAATTAGATGAACCAATATGAGTTATGTGCAAACCTGAGCCGTTTCCTACACGCACTTGATCAGTTCCCTGATACTCAGATTGTAAGTTGAGATTGGACAAATCATAAGTAAGATGATGTGTGGGCACCTGAATCTGGAATCCAACTAGAATGAGAAGTAGAAGCACCAGAACAATATGTAGAAGCACCAGACTGTGAATTATAAGGATCATCATTGAAAAATGCAAAGGATTCAGGTTCTGGACACCAGAATTCTTCATAATCATCACCAAAGTAGTCATAATTTTCAGATGGTGCATATCTGTAGTGACAAGTTGGAGCAAAATGTCCAGGTTTCTTGCATATTTGATAATCATTGTATGGATTGAATCTCATAGTTGGTGGATAAAAATTTGTTGATGGAGCAGGTGGACCAAATATACCACCACCATTAGGCATTCTACCTCTAAATCCTCCTCTAAATCTACCACCTCTATTACCTCTAAAATTACGGATATATTGAATGATCCTCTAGAGGGATAAGAATTCCATTGATGTGATGCAGGAGCGTAATTGTGAGGATAATTGTATGACTGATTGTAGTGATTAATGGTAGGATTATGAGAACTTTTGAATTGATTACCAAATGCAGGAGTAGAGTTAACCTGATGTTGCTGAGAGACATTAGTAGAAGCAGCAGTGATATCAACAGTAGATTCAACATTCATTCTTGGTTCCTTCGAGAGAAGTAATCCGAGCAGCTCTGAAGAAGTAATGAGGTTCTCGTTCTTGAGTTGTTGAGTGCATATTGATGTTTTGAAAGAGCTAAACTCAATAGGTAAGCCTTGTAGAATATGAAAAACAAGATCTTCATAAGTAATTGGTTGATTGATCTGGGAAAGCTGATGAGAAATAGACCTTGCTCTGTCGAAGTATGTTAACATCGAATCAAAACTCTTCTTCAGTGTAATGAGATCAGATTTCAATTGCATTAATCTCGATTTGCTAGTAGCGTTATAATTATGTTCCAATCGAGTCCAAACTTCATGAGAAAAGGTGCAGTCAACCACATGAGAGTGAATTTCTTCAGTACAAGTTGTAAATAACCAAGAGAGGATAGCTTGATCTTGATTCACCCAGTATGCATACACAGGATTACGAACAAAATCATTATCTGGATCTGAATCTTCGAAACTAGGAGCTTCAATGATTTTGAGACCTTCAGCAGATGTACGCCTGTAATACTTTGATGGACAGATAAACGATCCATCAACAAATCTGAACAAATCATAACTTCGAGGAAGTGGAACAATTTGTGATTTCCAGAGATTATAATTGGTGTTGGATAATTTTGAGGGTGATTTGAAAGTTAGAGAAACATGTTTTGTTGATTCTGTCATTTTGATAATGAATGAAAGAAGAAGATATATATTTTGATAAATTAGGGTTAACAACAGGTATCTGATACCATGTTGAGAAAGATCATGTCGTTAGACACTCTCTCAAACCTTTTCATTAATATTTGAATTGTTGATTTTCATTACAAACACAACACACATTCTACGTGTGTTTGTATATACATTTCAAATGCAACCTGCTACTGACAGTTACAACGTACATATTACCTACTACTGTCGGTTACAATAAAATGTGCGTCTCACACGCTTACACAACTCAAGAATCATAACACTCTTGGAAGATATTCTTCTCAGAACTTAGTGAAGATCATCTTCACATGATTATATACTAACATGGAATAAGATCAATTTTTGGCACATATAATCCAGAATCAGTGAACTTCAGCAAGAGTATCTCAACTCCAAATAATTCTATGTTCCATATTTAGTTCTTGTGATGACCCGACCTACAATCAATATTGTCGTCACTTAGCCACCACGGTCATCTAGCAGCAGCTTCCCAGGAGGTCACCCATCCATGGATTACTCCCGCCAATTCACTCAAGAATTGGTTAAAAGCTCAGATTAAGCTTTCTCATGCATGAATAATCCGATCCTGGAAAGTCGTTGTTGGATGACTACGAGCGGTGCCCGTAGAAAACCCCAAACTGTCTGATGACCATAGTGGCCAAGTGGGGATGGTATCGGTGGTGGATCGAATAACTACATATGGTATCATAGATAACGGAGGGTCACCTGTCGATGGTGAGAAAGTACGTTGTACTGTTTGGGTCAGATATTGGTCTCATGAATGACAAGAACGTCGGAGATCTTGGCTTTAATATATTCTGGATCCAAGGCAGGCTCCACTTTAAGGTGGCGGTATTGTAATACCTCGATTCGGCAGGTAGCGTTTAGAATGGAATATAGGTAATAGTTTATCCTTTCCCAAAGACCGAGGCTTTTTCGGTAAGCAATTGGCTCCGAGTTGGCTAAAATCTCTACAGTGAAACGTGCTCGGACGGGAGCAATCCATGGATGGGTGACCTTCTGGGAAATTGTTGTTGGCGACCACAGCGGTGCTCATGGAAAAAATCGCACCGCCAAATGACCAAAATGGCTAAGTGATGACAATAACGGTGATGGATCGGGTCATCACATCCACAAAAGGTACATCTAGATTTTGCATTTTATGAATATTGACAAACTGAAACTAATTGGAAAAACGTTATTCAAGCACTTCCATAAAAAAAAGTTTTATTCCACAAAGTTTTCCAAAATATTACCCATACTTTTCCTATTTTCCACTCACATAAATTGGCACCCCACTTATCCAAATTACCTCATACAAATTTAAATATCTTAAATACTATTCACGAATTTTTTGTTTACACCCAAAAGTAAAACCACCCGAAAAAAAAAAAATAATTCTCTTTTTATAGATTAGGTATTTCAATTCAAAAAGGTGTAGGGGCTCAACTTGTTGCTAGGTTGCCCTCTATCGACATTGTACCTTGTATTTGATTCTTTTGTTATTAAAAACGGGCACCTAGCTCAGCTGGTCATCCCCGTTTCCCAAAGTTTCATGCGCTCTAGGAGGTCCCAGGTTCGAGCCCCCAATGGCGTATTATTGCAGGAATTAACATGGAAGGTAGTGTTAGCTTACCCCTTGTGACAAAATCTCAGCCCCCATCTGCTTCGGCTCCCTTGGCTAGGTTACCCATGAGGCTCGCTAGTAGGTTAGCACGACAACCTGTTCAATTAATGTAGTATTATGTCGTTGAAGCCTAGCTTGTTAGGTTTCCAACTAGTCAATGTAATATTCTTTATCCAACAATGATGATGATTAAAAAAAAAAAAAAAAAAAAAAGTTAAAACTTATTTCTCCTTCCCCATCTCCACCCACCGACCTTCACCTTCACCTTCACCATCTTTTTTTATTCCATATAAAAAAAGATCTATACAATACAATACAATACTATAAAGCGAAGACCCCTTAGGCACTGTTCATGAACAGTGCCTGAAGCTGTAAATTTCAAATTGCCGAAACTGCCCTTAATTTTAACCTATTTCAATAAATGTCTTGAAAATATAACGAGGGTATAATCGTAATTTTATATGGAAAATTTTGCCCTTATTCTATGCCGGTAGAAGTGATGTAAAATAAATAATGTGAGGGTATAATAGTAATTTAAGTTGTTCATGAACAGTGCCTGAAGCTGTAAATTTTGAAATTCCAAAATTGCCCTTATATAATGTGCACCTAATTTATGTGATATAAATAAAAACGAGGGTATAATCGTAATTTAAGTTGTTTTTGCAGCTGTAAATTTTAGAATTCCAAAATTGCCCTTATATAATGTGCACCTAATTTATGTGATATAAATAAAAACGAGGGTATAATCGTAATTTAAGTTATTTTTTTTTGAACACACCCACTCACTCTTTCACCCGGATCAAGCTTGCACGTGCGTATGCCAACACTCCTTAGAGGAACAGTTGTTGAAGCTGTAAATTAGGAACTTCCTATTTTGCCCCTAATTTTATTTACTCATCCAGTCCTAATATAAATAAAGTGACGACATAATGGTAATTTGATAATAGGTCCCACTACCCATAACACAAAAAAAGGATTTCCAGCTTGCACGTGCATGTGCACGTGTCAAACAATCTAGTCTTAGATAAAGAAAGTTCATGGTAGTCATATACTGGACCGCTACCGATTGAGGCTTGTAACTATCCTACTACGGCTGATCTTAGTCGTTCTAATAGCAACGGCAAAATTCAGAATTTAATTTATTACATCTGTAGTCGTCCAACTATAGGCGACTAATATTGTTAGAGACATTAAGTATACCATTAACACAAGTGCGTGAGTAGCATCTTTCTTTGGACTATTCAATAGAAGCATTTAGACGTATGCTAAATTTTCAACAGGATTTATCCCGCATTCGCGAAATTGCTATTTGAACAGCCGAATGACAGCTGATTAACAGCGAATCTAATGTGACACACTACGTGGTAAAGATTTTTTTCACACTGTCATCCACGTTTGCGTTTGCCAAATTGGGATACAGGTAAAAGCACCAGTAAGTCAGACCCGTTGAAAAACTGAATTGTATAAAATTTTCTAGATCTTTTTTCTTCTTTACAACAAAACTACCCCAGATTCCATCAATGAGATCAACTTGTAACTTCATGGCTTTCTTCTGTTATCACCATCAAGACCTCTAGGTTGCTTGACTCAATTTTAATCTTAGAAATCAATAACAACAATAAAGTAAATCTAACTCTCAAATCACTCATCCATGAGTTTATATAGAACGCGAAATTGGGGATATAAGAAAAGGACAAAAAGAGGATCCAGATATCAATTCGGGGTCACCCCTTATCTAAGTATTTTACGTAATACCTAATCTACCCCTCACTAATCAGGATTAGTGATTAATAATAATTAGTAAAATCATAAGATTTTTTATAAATGATTAGTGGGTGTTTTATTTGAATTTGGGTTAGTGAGGTGAGAGTAGAAGGAGGGAAAAATAATTTGAGAGAGAAATTTTTTTGGGAAAAATGGAGGATGATTGTGAAGAGAGAATTGATGTTGCTGAATCTTTAGCTCAACTACAACAAGGAGCATATCTTGAATCTTCAGCTAACGACAACAACTCTCAATTGCAACTCTTTGTTGAGCCAACACCCTTGAATGATGATTTTGACGAGTATGGAGAGTTTCTTGAAGAACTACACAAGAAAGTAAACTTGCACAACATAGTAGCATCCCCAACACACAGGTAAAGCTTCTAGGATGTTGAAAAATCGAATTTTTTCTTGATACCCGCCATTTTTTCAACTGAAATACCTAGGTGCCGGCATAGTAGTTGTATGAATCCCATGCCGGTAGTAAGGGTACCGGCATGGTATTCAAACTACGACCATGCCGGTAGTAAGGGTACCGACATGGTATTCATACTACGACCATGTCGGTAGTCCGATATCCCCCATTTTGAATATTGATCCGGCATAACATTCTTCTAAACAACAACGCTGGTACGCAGTTAACCTTTTTACCTACCAAGGAATATACGACGGAATATTCAACCGGCATGGTTTCATTGATAGGTTACCATGCCGGTACTGCATGAAAAACATATAGGAAAGAGTACCATCCCAAACCTAAAACCGGCATTGAAACTTAATAAACATCAACGTCGGAACTCGGTACCGGCGTGGTACCATCAATATCGATAATGCCGGTACCAGTTCAATGTCAATTATTGTCAATGCCAGAATTGTGTACCGTCTTGGGACATTAGATTACGAGAATGCCGGCACCCGTGATTCCGGCGTTGTTTTCTAATGAAACATTTATGCCGGAATAGGTTTCAAATTTGGTCTTCCATTTTGGTTAACTTAGACAATGCCGGAACAATGGTCGAGCATGCCGGTACTGGTTTCCGGCACAGTGTTTTAATTTTGTTTGGAACTAATTTTCATTCGATCTTTAGGCGGTGACATATATAGATCCAACAAATGAAAAGCCGTTTTATCGGGATACGTCGGAATACTATAAAATCCCTCTGGTATGTGACCAAAGAATACTTTTCACCTAGTATCTTGAAATTTACTAATGGATTGCTAGTAATGAACCTTCCAATGAACGCGAAATTGTTCTTATGTAGAGAATAACAGATCGAAAGGAAGCAATCGCTTGGGCTAAAGAGACGGACCTTAAGAACATGTGTGTGTTGGTGAGGAATACTGAAGGTTCGAAGAGGCGTTTTGAGATGGCTTGCGAGATAAGTGGGAAATACAAGGAGAAGAATAGCCACAAGAGAAAGGATTATGTATATCCAAAGAAGACTAATAGGGTACGCAAGACTCTCACGAGGAAGAATAATTGCCCGTTTAAGCTTGTATTACGTTTAAATGACATGAACAATTGGGATTGTGAGGTTTTGTGTGGCTGTCATAACCACCGGTATCCGAAAGATTTTGTTGGTCACTCGTTAGTTGCGAAGCTAAAACCTGACGAGTTCGAGGATGTAAAGAGATTTACCAAAGCACTTATCAAACCGAGACAAATTCTCAGAGGCTTCAAGGAAAAGGATGAGACTAACGTGTCTTCTCAACGTACAATTTATGCCGCAAAAGAAACTATTAGAATGGTGGAATGGGAAGGGAGGAGCGTTATGCAATAATTTGAGAAGATAGTTTGGATCACAACTACACGCGTATCATTAAAATAGGGCCGGGCGAGAAGCCCCTTCAAATATTCATTTTGCATCCTTTGCTCTCACAATTGGAAAATACATGTTGTGGTATTCTTTTGATGGATTGCACCTACAATAAAAACAAATACAATATGCCGTTGTTCAACATCGTGGGGCAAACCTCGGACAAGTTAACATTCACATTGGCTTGGTGTTTAATGGAAAACGAGAGGGACTATAATTATCATTGGGCATTACGACAATTGAAATTGTTCATCCGGGAAAATCAACTTTCGATGGTCATCGTAACCGATAACGATGACGTATTAATGAAAGCAATATCCGACGTCTTCCCGGACGCACAAAATTTCCCATGTACATATCATATACGTAATAGTGTGATAAAAACTTTTCATGCCTTGTTTGAACCCGCAAAGGCGGATATTAAGAAAATAATAATGGTACAACTAGAGGAAGATGTTTGAAAGAACAAACTATCCCCCGCCGAAGAAGAAGATGAGAGAGGTAAGATAAAGGAGCGAGTGGACAAAGAACATGCGGAAAATCATAAAAAGTGGTTGGAATTTCTAAGAGATTGAGAGAAAGTTTATTGGTCTCTTACCGAGGTTATGTACGAAAAGAGATTGGAGAAGTTTATTGCCGATTGGAATGAAGTTTATCATTGTAACAAATCCTGGGTATTGTCGGACTCAATGGTTGGATAAGTTCAAGGAAAAATTTGTGCGTGCATGGACAAACCGGTATAGACACTTCAAGAGTGAAGCAACTAGTGCAGCTGAGGCCGCTCATGAGAGATTTAAAGATATCATCCAGTCCGGTCAAGGCAATGTGGTTACGGTCACCGAGGCAATGGAGCAATACTTTAAGAAAGATATCGATAGGATCAAGGAGGCTTTTGAGAAAAGCTCAATGGAAAGGATGACTCAATTTCTTCGTTATGGTAAGTTTCTCCAAGGAATAGAATTCAACGTCTCTCATTGGGCAATAAAACATATGATGAGACAAATGGAATATGAGAAAATTACGGAAAACCGGGTGATGTATGTATTTGTCCCGACATGTCTTCATTGGGGCTTCCGTGTCGTCATATGCTTGTGAAGTATGAAGAAGTGATACCTATTGAGGTTATTGATCTGTTTTGGAAGAAACTATCTTTCGACCCTCCCCCTTCGGGACATCCCGGGCAATCTCCATGGGATATGAAAGAAGCAAAGGAATTCTTCGAAGCTTACTCACGTGGCACCTTGGTAAGCCGACAAGTCTTGTTGAGCCAACTAAGGCTAATTACTCGTCCATGGATCGCACAAAGTGAAGGGCCAAGAAAGGGAGATCCTATAGGTAGACCACAAACTAAAAAAAAAAGGAAAAAACAAAGGGTAGAATTGAAAGAAATAACTCAATGTGAAGAAGAAATCGCGGCAAGTAAGAAACGAGATCTAACAGCATGTGATATTTCGGAACAAAGGTTCGTGGAAGCGCAGGTTCCAAACAAAAGCGGTAGGTCGAGGAAGGAACCGCTAAGTCAACAGCAAAAGAAGGACTCCGTATCCACACCACAAGCCAACTCATCGGAGGTTCCAACGAAGAGGGGGTAGGATGCCAAAGGTATCAACATCAAGTGTCAAAGAACAACAAGGTGAGCATTCCAAAGCCATACCCATAGTCGATCTAGTGGGAGTTCCAAGGAAAAGGGGTAGGCCGCCGAAGGTATCATCATCAAGTGATAAAGAACAACAAGGTGAGCATTCCGAAGCCATACCCGTAGTCGATCTAGCGGGAGTTACAAGGAAAGGGGGTAGGCCGCCAAAGGTATCATCATCAAGTGTCAAAGAATAACAAGGTGAGCATTCCGAAGCCATACCCATGGTCGATCTAGCGGGAGTTCCAAGGAAAATGGGTATGCCGCCAAAGGTATCATCATCAAGTGTTAAAGAACAACAAGGTGAGCATTTCGAAGCCATACCCTTAGTCGATATAGCGGAGGTTCCAAGGAAAAGAGGTAGGCCGCCAAAGGTATCATCATCAAGTGACAAAGAACAACAAGGAGACGAGGCAAAGGTGGTGACAAACCAAAGTGATAGCAAAGTTGATGTAGTTTTAGTTCCAAGGAAAAGGGGTAGGCCAAGGAAGTACGGACTCCCATCACATATCGAAGACATTGCAAGTATAGAGATTCCATAGGATGGTTTGGATATATTATTGTTACAAAAGGGAAATATGAAGATGTATAAGGATCCCAGAACAGGTAGGACAATTAGAAGTTATCATACCAAGATACGAGTCTTACATAGACCAACTTCCGAGGTTATTCGCGAGTATATTTTATATACGGATGATGTCGACGGAGATGGAAATTGTGGCTATCATGCTTTGTGATCGAACAATTAGGAATCTTTGACACAATGGTCCAAGAGAGGTATGACACCATGCCAATATGCTAGAATGAGGATGGCCGAATAACTTGTGAACAAGAGGAGCTTTTATGAGCAATTAGTTGGTGTAGGCGAGGGGTTTGATGATATGCATGCTCAAGTATTGGGGCCCGAGCAACAGATGAACTTTCTTCCTTCTGAATATTGGATGAGAATGCCTCTTTGTGGGCATCTAATGGAGGATACATTTAGATGTGTTGTTCATTATTTTACCCCCACCGTAGAAGTAACATTTACCCCAAAGTGGCAAAAATGCGAAGGATCCCTTAAGAAGAGAAGAGTTGTTTTGGCGTTCGTGAACGATAATCATTTCGTTATTTTAAAACTCAAAGAAAATTTTCCATTGCCACCTATCTGTGGGATGATTAAAAACAAGGGTCTAGATCCCAATATATGGAAGGGATGGATGGCATCGTATGAGGAGAATCACCAATTTTGGGATGCGTTGGCCTTATCCAAAAAACTGCTCCAAGAGGAGAAGATGCAACCCATTACGTGTGGAGGCGACGATGGTTTTATAAACAATTTCATTGCCGGTAACAAGGACCGGCATTGATTTATAAATATCCTGCATGTTGGAATAGGTACCGGCACTGTTGAACCTAAACTTATCTATGTCGGTAACAGTCGCAAATAAACCTTGCAAAGATAAACATGTTCAACATAAACGAATCACTAGAAATCAAAACATGTTCAACATAAATCAAACAACTGGATTCTGCTATTAAATGTTCTTAATCCAGGTATCATAAACCAAAAGCAAACCAAACAACTAAATAGTTAACCACGAGGTACAAACGAAAACAAGTTCGGAATTATTCAAGACGTAATAACCACCATCCAAAAAAAAAAACACAACTAAAGAGTTAATCATCGGGTCTTTTGCTTCTTTTTGGGCAAAGTTTTTTTCTTAGTTTCCCCAAACAAAGCTTTTGCACTAGGGTCGGTTTCTTCAATTCTATCAATTTTTTCCTCGACTTCCTTCATTTCTTCAAGGGATATCACCTCTCCTTCCTGGTACTTGCAACCCAACATATTCTTTAACTTGCCAAGCCGACGACGCTAGTTTAATACATCAAACACATAATTAGTATACATATAAGATTATGTGTACATTGAACGACGAAGTAATTAACAATACTTACTAGAAATCCAACGGTCTTATTAAGTTGGGTCATCGTAGGTGGTGCCTGTGTAGGAGTTGGAACGGGAGGGTTTTTCTTGGGAGGAACTTGGACGTCATCCGGGCGGACGACATAAGGATGTGACCATTGCAGGTAATCTTCCATGTAGTCAACATCAACTTCATCACCGTTTTCAGCAATCTCCAACTTCTCCCACTGACTAATATCTACCAAACGACGTGGTTCCCTATCACTCCAATCTGTTGGCTCTGGTTTTGTAACATACTCTACATGCAATCGATTTGGAGTTAAAAAGCACTGAGAAAGGTCAAGATCAAAACATTGAAAAGAGGCCGTCTGGAAATGTGCTAATTGCTTATATCCAATTTGGCGCATCACACATGTAGGATTAGCCATAACGTATCCTTTTGGGTAGACCAACGGCCCATGGTAAAATGCAACGTTACCAAATCTCAAAACCTGGCGGTTTCCTCTAGCCTCATTGTAAGGGTCAAACACAACATCTTTGGTACTCATTGCGTCCAAATCCAATCTCATATCGATCAGTCGACCTATGTTACTGGGCTTTGGAGTATTGTTGAACTCGTATCTCTTAGCTATAGGCGCATCGGGTCCTGGTAGGACTATGATCTTCAAGAAGGGGTAGACCTTGAACAAGGTTGGGAAGTATACATAAGCCCACACCT
This sequence comes from Papaver armeniacum, assembly GCA_023531295.1. Lineage (NCBI taxonomy): Eukaryota > Viridiplantae > Streptophyta > Magnoliopsida > Ranunculales > Papaveraceae > Papaver > Papaver armeniacum. The sequence continues at coordinate 50,622 of JAJJWW010018424.1, forward strand.
ATTCCAATGTGAAGCAATAAGTTTTGTTTCTAAGTTCACGATAAGGGTACATGTGAACAATATACATAATAACATAAGTTTAAGAACAAAATTACCTGCAATAGAGTGAAATTCCATACAAATTGGTTGGTTTTAGCCTTAGAGACCCTTCTCATCTCCGTCATCAAATGAGCCATTACCACGGTGCCCCAAGAATAATTATAGACATCTTCCAACGGATCCAAGTACTGAAGGTAGTTCGTACTAACCATGTTTCCATTGGTGTCAGGGAATACCCTAGTGCCCAAGATGTATAACAGGTAAGCAGCGGCAGTATAACGAATTTGTTTAGTGTCCCATCCTTCCTCCAAACTTCTTTTCTTTGTGTTTTCAAAATTCTTCTTAAGAAGCGTCAACTTGATTGTCTTTGTCTTACTGGACGTGGATTCATAAAGCTCTCCACAGAAGTTTTGTAGTCCCAACCAAACAACTTGTTAGTCAGACCGTGCAACTTCGACCATTCTAGGTCCAGAGACTCATTCCTTCTGTAATTGATTTGCCGATAACATTCAAGCCTAGAATGTTCTGAGCATCTTAAGGGATGAAGGTCATCTCCCCAAAAGGGAAATGCATGGTATCGGTTTCACCATGATACCTTTCGACGAAGCAATTGAGTGTGAAAATGTAATCGGGCTTCACATAATTTTCAACCAAAGCATATAGACTTAATCCTTTACTATTGTTTGGACCTCTTCACATTCCTCGGACAAATTCCAACCATCCGCGGCTTGGTTTCAGCAAACACGCACAACCTTCTTATGATCCTACAATTAGGAGAGACAATACAATTAAGAGATTTTACATAAATACACAACAATACATATGTACAAGATAAAAAATGCTTACATAGGTTTGATAGACAGTACGAGCCCACGAGTGCTTGTATCCAAATAGTATTTTTGGTTCCGGAGCTTCACAAGAAATTTTACCACGTTCAAGGTCAGGTATCATGTCATTAATATGAGGAAGGTGGGAACCTTTAACTTTCACTTTGACGTTGCCTTCTTGCCATTTCCTTATGTTGGTTGTTGACTTGGCCCACCAACTTCGATTTGGCTTGTTGATTGACTTTCCTCTTCATCTTGCTTATCTTGATCATCGTGCTCACGGTTTGCAAGTCGACTACGGTCACCACCATTCTCCCAAATTATCCCTCTTGTACCAGCCCCCAAACGTATCTTATGACCTTCATCTTTCCCTCGAGGAGGCAGAGACTGAGGAGTATCAAGACCGTCCTTCCTTCTTCTCTTAGTGACAGCATCTTTAGTTTTTGTTTTGTTAACTTCCTTTGCTTTTGACCTATATCGTAAGAACACGGAAAGCAATGAATATAAGACAACTCACCTTCAGTTTTAGTACCGGCATTGACTACCTTAAAACACCACGCCGGTACAATGTTCCGGCAGTACACATTGACTATCGACAGTGCCAGTACCAAGTATCGGCATACAAATGCAACCTAAAATCTATGCTGGTATTTGTGACAATTTTTCTGTATGTTTTAAATCCAATACCGGCATGCTCGAATTATTACAAAAGAATGCCGGTACCAAAAACCGGCATGCAATGAAACCAAAATTCTATGCCGGTACTAGTGACAAATTCATAAACTCTCCTGAATGTTTTAAGTCCAGTACCGGCATACACGAATTATTATCAAACACTGCCGGTACTAAAAACCGACAATGTATTCATCCTAGATTGAATGCCGGTAGGGAAAATTCAGTTTCTGGTTAATCTGGGGTTGGAAACCCAGATCGTATTCATCCTATATTGAATGCCGGAACATAAACCTAAGACTGTGTTCATACAAATTTCAGTGCCGATACTATCTGAAACTCAACTGTTTGAGTTAGGGTTCGCGATTCTAACCTAAACCCATTGATATAAATCGATTTAAACACCTATAAAGTAGTTTAAAATCACTTACCTTCTCACAGAAGCCATATTTCTGAGTAGTTGATCGTCAGAGAACGTTGCTTCTTCGTCTTATTTCTCTTGAGCAATCTTAGCAATTCTTTGCTCATGTTTTTGTTGAGCAATCGATGTTGATTTCGATTGGGCATTTGGTTTCTTTCGTGGAGGCATTATTTATGATTCAGGTAGGTTAATCGACGAAGAAATTTTTGAATCGACGATTAATCGACGAAGAACGGATGAAGAACGATGAAAAAAAAAATTGGTTTGGTTTTTGATTTTTGATTTTCAGTCCCGGAACTGATTAGAGAATGGGGGATAAATGGTTTGGTTTTTGATTTTAAGTTTTAGTAGAAAGGGCATAATAATCTTTTCATAATGTTTTTTGATTAACCAAAGGGTATTTTAGTATTTTCATACCCAAAAATCACCCATGGGTTGGGAGAAGTAATCAATATCCCCCAATTCATTTTTATATCCCCCAATTTCGCGTTCTTTATATAATGAGCAAAATAAGAAAAAAAATCTATGTTATGAGATTGCTAGTATTTGATCGGTTGATCGGGTGGAGGAACAATAAGTTTCGATGCTTGTATTATTAGGGAAGTCAGAGCCTAGTATCAGAAATGAGATAGAGTCACAAAGAGGATTAAATCTAAACACATTAAAGAGTAAATCTGATGCTTAAAATTATTGTATTTGGAAACCTAATTTCGCTAAGAGAAGAGTGGAAGAAGAAAAGAAAATGATTTGTTGATTTCCCTAATCTAACGGCTGATTCGAGCTATGCACCTTTTCCTCTTTTTACACTTCATTAATTTTCTATGATGTGGAAGATAGACGTGTATTCCTTAAACACCTAGCCTCCACGTAGGTTTTGTTGTTAACTAGCTGTTACAAACATCGGTTCATGTAGCAAGATTGCGTATTCGATCAATCCCGTGGAAGCACTTAGAGCATCTCCAATGCAAAGGGTCAAGGTCATCCTAGGTGGAGGCCTTGTTATCACCTTTTTTTGGTGGGTCATTTACTAAAATAAATAAATAAATAAAGATAAAAAATTTGACCTAAAATCCATCTCCAATCTTCAAGGTCTTACCTACACCTTTTTATTTAAATATAGAGACAAAATGATGATGTGGACCTAAGACCCAAGGTCATGAAGAAAATCTTATTTAGACTTTCTCATTTACCCCCACTTAGCAATGTCATCTTTTTCTATAACCACCACCCTTGCATTGGAGAAAAAACTTTGGTGGAAAAGGTCTTTCCAAAGAAATATAAAGGAATTTCATAATTACATTACGTATTAAAGAAAAACTGCTTCTAATTAGGTTTGATTTTGTCCTAAATTTTCAACAGTGAAATCTTCCAAGATAAAGAACGATATAAAAAGGAAAAAAAATGGTGTGCCATAATTAACCGGAAATCTAACCTAGGGTTAATAGTTTTTAATGGGTTTCTAATGAGGATTAATAAAGAAGAAGAAAAAACAGTCGAAGATGAAAGAAAGTGGTAATAGTTGTGGTCAAATTTAATTTGACTTTTGTAGGTGGTAAATAGGAAAAAGTAGAAATTACAAAATATAATTATTTTCAATATTTTGAAGAAGGTGACGAATAGGAAAAATGAGGGTGCCAAATAGGTGAAACCAATATTTTGGACCTCTATAGTCTAACCTCTATAAATGAATGCCCGTGGGACCAGAAAAAATATTCGTTTAGCGAGGTTATTTGTTTATCATATATTCATTTATCGGTAATTTATATATTTAAAGAGTATTTTTAGTTTCTTACATTGGTATATTTTATGTTTCTGAGCCAAAAAAATGATCAATTAGAATAAGAGATTCAAGTATTAACTGATATCATTTCTAACTTACGCTATAGAAATGTTATGGATGTTGAATATCTTTTGAACTACCGTAACCAGAATGATGCAGTTATATTGAATAAGAAATTATCGAACCAGTAATAAATGGTGAGAATCATCTTGAACCAGATGATATTAACGCTATGAAAAATGTGTCACCAAAAGAAACATTTCAAGTAGTAATCACCATAAAAAATGACTTGGTACAATACGAGCAGAATATTCCAGAAGTTGTTCATGCATGATGCATTACAAAAAATTAAGAACGATATGCATTTTGGTTAAGGTGGAAGAAGGAAACAAATTTTTTTTCAATGCATATTTTAAGAAGAAATAACTTCTTATACAGATTTATCCGAGGATGTGAATAAAGTTTATAAGAGCATAGGCATAGGCAGGAACAAACAATCAACGGCAATCTATGATAAGCCAAAGTGATGCTATTAATAGACTTAGTATGCTAGCCATGAATATAGACAGAAAATAAGATGCTTATTAATTAGTCTCGTCGCCTGTATTATAAAACATGGTCTTAAAGGATACTTTGAAAATGTAACCATCTTGGGTTAGCCCAGTTGGCCAGGATCCTGACTCTCAAATAAGAGGTCAGCGGATCGGGTCTTCGCTCAAGAATTTGGAGATCTCATGAAATACTCAATTTATATGTAATACTTATATGGGTTATGGCATGTTGGATATGGCAGTGGGACCAGTCCGACTGGCTGAGTTCGGGTAGGGCCCTGGGCCCGGATTTCGTGTATCAAAGAAGAAAAAAACTTATTTCGAATAGTTCTAAAAAAAAATATGCAAGACCAAAAACATGGGATATGTTTGAGAGCTCCTGCACAGAATCTTCGTATTTAAAGACTAAGGTGAGTTTGGAGATGTATTTTTTTTTTCTCTTGATATTTTTTCATTTCTTTTTTCACTCACAGGTTTTGGATTTGAGTAAGGATCCATTCATACTATTATTCTCATACTATCTCAAACTTTGGATGCCATTTTTTCCCAATAAAACCTAAATGGTAACAGATTTGAAGCTACCAGTTTGGGGATACATTTCTCTTACGTTCCTACCAAAAATGAGCACATTCTGAAATGCATAACACCACCTTCCATTACTTTGAAAATCCGGTGAAAATCAACGGATTTCCAACTGTTGAACTTATGATTAGTCATTACTGAGTTTGATATTTCATAATGCACTCATTTTAGTGGTGTATGAAGCTTTATCAGAGAAATGTATTCCTAAATTATTAGCTTCGAATCCGTCACCGTTGGTTTTCATTAAAAAAAAGGGCGTCCAAAGTGTGAAATAGTTTGATTGGATTCCATCTCTTTTGTTTTGGTTCGCTCTCTGTTAATATTCATCGTTCTTTAATCAATACTGGACAGAACACATGTGCGATGCATATGCTTGAATTTTACTTGAAAGTAATAATTTGTTTGCATAAAATGGAAATTCAGTATTCTTATTTGTACTTGTAATATAGATAATTCTAAGAGCTTTCCAAAAAACATTTATAAATTTTAAAAAAAACCAGGTATGTATTTTGAAATGAACGCGTAATTGGGGGATATCAAAACTAGTTGGGGGATATAGGTACATGACAAAATAGGGATCCAAATAGAAAAGTTGGGTCACCCCTTATGTAATTTTTTTTAATTCCTAATCTAGCCCTCACTAATCATGTTTAGTGGTTAATAATAATTAGTAAAAATCTTAAGTATTTGGGGGATAAATTAGTGTGTGTTTTTATTTTAATTTGTGTGAGTGAGGAGTAGAAGGAGAGAAAAAAAAATTTGAGTGGAATTTTTTTTTTGAAAATGGAAGATGATTGTGATGAGAGAATTGCAGCAGCTGAATCTTTAGCTCAACTACAACAACAATCATATCTTCAATCTTCGGTGTATGATAACAACTCACAATTGGAGTTATATGATGAACCAACACCCTTGGATCATGATTTTCGTGACCATGAAGTGTTTTATGAAGAACCAACCCAAGAAAGTAAACATGTTCAAGATACAAGCAACCCCAACACACAGGTAATGCTTCAAAGAGGTCGAAAATTAAATTTTTCTTTTGAAACCGCCATTTTTTGTCTCAAAACGACTTAGTACCCGGCATGCTCGTTGTATGAATACGACGCGGAACTAATGCCACCGGCGTGGTATTCATACTCCTTGTCATGCCGGTACAAGATATCCCCCACTTTAAAAACTTTGCCGGCGTGGTATTGAAACCAACTATGCATGCCGGTATGCAGTTATGATTTTTACCTACCACCGAATATTCCATGGAATTTTCAAACCGGCATGGTTCACTCCTAACTGACCATGACGGTACTACCAGAAAAGCATCCAGGAGTTTAAGATTTTTGAACTCCAATACCGGCGTGGTATATAAAATATCGGGCACGCCGGTAGTTGATCCCGGCATGCTGTTAAATTTACTGCCAAGCCGGCAATTGGTTCCGGCTGGAAACTCACATATCGAGAATGCCGGCTCCTGTTACCGGCTTTGTACCTTGTTTAGTGAGAATGCCGGTATTGCCTCTTCCAAGAATCGTGTTCAAGAATATCCAATGCCGGTACTGTGTATAATTGTCTCCTCCTTTCAAGTGTATTTCTAAAATGCAGGAATATTATTATTCAATGCCGGAACTGTGGTCGACCACGCCGGAAATGGTACCCGGCATGGTAGTTTTTTTTTTTTCCGAACTAATTCAATTTTCTTTTCATTTATTCCTTAGATTGTGACATACATTGATCCAACAAATTCCAAACCGCTTGGTCCGGATACGTCCAAATACTATAAGATGCCTCCGGTATGTTACCAAAAAATACTTTTCACCTAGTTTTTAGAATGTTATGTGGGGATTGCTTGTAATGAACCTTATAATCTTCCATTGTTGTCCTAATGTAGGGAATTAAATCTCCAGCGGAAGCAATTGCTTGGGCAAAAGAGACGGCTCTTAAGAACAAGTGTGTGTTGGTGAGGAATACCCAAGGTTCAAATAGGCGTTTTGAGATGGTTTGCGAGAGAAGTGGTAAATACAAGGCGAAGAATAGCCATAAGAGAAAGGGTTATGTATATGAAAAGAAGACTAATATGGTATACAAGACTCATACGAGGAAGGATAATTGCCCATTTAAGCTTGTATTCTATTTAAGAGACAAAGAAAAAAAAAAGGGATTGTACGGTGTGGTTTGGCCAACATAACCACCCGGATCCGAAAGATTTTAATGGTCACTCCATAATTGTGAAGCTAAAACCTCGTGCATTCGAGGATGTAAATATAATGACCAAATCATGTATCAAACCAAGAGTGATTCTCATAACCTTCAAGGAAAAGGATGATCAGAACGTTTCTTCTCTAAGTACAATTTATAGTGAACAAGCAACCATTAGAAGGGTGGAATGGGAAGGGAGGAGCGTTATGCAAGAATTTGAGAAGATAGTTTGGGATCACAACTACACGCGTATCATTAAAAGAGGAAAGGACGAAAATCCCCTTCAAATATTCATTGCGCATCCTTTGCTTTCACAATTGGCTCATACATGTTGTGGTGTTCTTATGATGGATTGCACCTACAAAACAAACAAATACAACATGCCGTTGTTCAACATCGTGGGGCAAACATCGGACAAGGTACATTCACATTGGCTTGGTGTTTAATGGAAAACGAGAGGGATTACAATTATCATGGTGTTTATGGGTGAAAACTATTTCTGCCGGTTTTGGTAATTTGGGATGTGTGGATGAGAAATGAGTCTAAACCTTAAACAAATGCACTGCGTGGTGAATGCTTGTAGATTCGAGAGATCAATCTGTGCAAGTCCGGCCTAAACCAAGAAATGGTCGTTCCAGACTTGTTTCGGTCACAAAGTGAAGGAGATGGGGTTGATCTTAGGGAGGGAAGCGAAGAAGATGTTGAGAATTTAAAGGTATTGGCTATGAATGACTTGTATCAGAAAACTGAACTGGCTTGCAGGGTGTAAGCTATCAGTTCCGGTGTTTGAATACGATTGTATTAACACTTGCCTCTGTTGTCTGGACTTGTTCTTTTTTAAAACAATAGGATGGAGAACCTATTTATACAAGTATTTTATCCTAACCTTCGTATCTCATGGGAAGTGGAGAAAGTGGAGTGATGGAGAAGTGGAGTAATGTGTTAGTGTCACACGACCAGGCTTGCCCACTTCTCCCATCATCACTTAACCGTCCATGACTTCCTGACACGCTCTTGTGATGGCGCGTTGTGCGCTGCACGCTGTAAACCGCCAGACCAATACCCCAGTATGTATCCCCCAGTTAGTGACATGATTGATGTCTGGAATGTGTGAATCGTGGGACCCACAAAAAGTAGCATGTAATGCCAAATTGAATAACTGCGTTATTCAGGAAGTCGATACTTGTGAAGCATCGTGTGTATTCTATGCAGGTACTGCATCGAGTATACTCAGCATGTATGAAGCATCACGTTTTGAGCGTCTCAAAATAGCCTAATGTCCAGCCTACTTCATGTGATGGTTTGGAAGTTGCGCAAGCAAATCCTCCCTTGACCGACCACATGGTGTGGTAGAGTGAAGGATGGTGATCACCATGACGCCGCACTAACCAATTAACTCATGACCAGGGTTGTATAACCAAGCCGGTGAAGTTGGACGGACGAGATGATCTTTGAGACACTCATCTGCGACCGTTAATGAAATTAGGGTTTTAGAAGAGGTGCGCAAGCATCCCACTTCAGCCTGGTCGAATCCAAGCTTGGGATACGATTTTGGCCAGGCCGATCGTACATGTGTGTATACGGCATGACGGTGTAGGCGAACATACCCAATTATCTCACGAAAGTGTGATCTGGGCCACACAATTCGTTCGGCGAAGTTGAGTGGTCGAGATCAGTTTGCTACAGAAAACTAGTGCCGCAAAAGCCGCGCATCGTGCCAACTTCGGGCGCGCGTTCCAAAATGACCAATCTTGGTCGGTCTTGGCCGATCGGGGTGTAGGTGGTAGGCTGGTGTTCACGCTTATACCTGACTGTCCCATGAAAACGTGATCTAAGCCACTCAAATCGTCCGGCGAAGTTGAGTGGTCGAGATTAGTTTGCAATCGGGAAGTGTGACCACGCTAGTTTGGGCGGACGATTTGGGATAACCAGGCATGGTATGCCTTGTCCGATCGAGGTGAGGGGATAGATGGTCCCACGGTGGTCATGTTGGTATGACCGGACTGCTTAATCTAATCTTGGACCCTCCATTCGTGCCGGAGAAGATGGACGCTCGTGATGCTCAAAATCCCTAATTTTGGGTTTCACGACCGTGCGTCATGCTCTATTCAGGCGTACGAATCGGGATGACCAACCATGGTTGGTCCTGACTGATCGGTCAGGTATGTAGGAGGGCCCACAGTGATTGTGTTGACATGCTCTGGGCCCTTTGAATCTACATCTACACCCTCCATTTATACCGCGAAGATGGATGGGTGAGACTTGTTTTGCGACACATGTAATGTGCCGCAAACCCTTATTTAGGGTGTTCCGTCCATACCTTTCGGTTTGGACGTTTTGAAAAGCTATGCCAATCTTTTTGGGAGGCCGACCATGCGGGGCCGCGTTGGTTCGGCAGCGAATATTCCATACCCGCTTGGGGGTTATGGAATTGATCCGGGCCATCCAATCATCTTTGGTGAAGTTGGATGATCGTGATCATTTCAGGCCCGATACGGAAAGTCCGGATGCTCAATCGGGCTAGTATAACACACTGAGAGTTGCTCAATCGGGCTAGTATAACACACCGAGAGTTGCAGCCTGTACGGGTATTTCATACATGCTTTCATTATAATGCTTGGAGATTCGTGTTGCTCTACTGAGAGTAAAACTCGGTCGTCATGCCGCACCGATAATGAGTACATGAAATACAAAGGCCGGTTACGCATTAATTAATAATCTTTGTAAATTCATAGGGTATATGGGATTGTTGCTACATGCTCCAACCTGGATGAATTTCGCGTATTTAATTCACGAATGGGATTGTTGTCACATGCTCCATTCTAGGTGAATTAGTAAAGTGAAGAAGTATTCAACACTTATTAATGGCTTTATCTTTTACAAGATGTTAGCGCATAATTTTCTCGGGGTTTTTACAATTTTAACCTTAAATGAAAATCCACCATCAACATTAAGTCCCCGCCTAGCACATAATGGTTACACTATTGTGGGGTAGGCATGAGATGGTGACAAATTTGTACACTAAAATGACCAAGCTAAAGTGAATACATATTTACCGGATAGGTCGACATCGTCAGGCGTTGCCCTGGAACTGGTTAGTCCTGATTAAGGTTGTGAAGGAATCAAGACTTGATCTGGTGTGTCGCTTTGGTTCCCTTTGTACATATCTGGACAGAGCTTGGCCCCTTCCTTGGGTCAGGTGTACTCCTTTTCGTCACACAGCAACTTTCCTCAGATGTATCTGATAAGCATCGTTGATTGCTATCCCGAATTAGTAGCCTTTATAGGTAGCAAGTAAAGACTTCTTTTCTCCTGGGATTCTGTCAATTTGCGAGATTATAAAGAATCATCTCACGTAATCGTTTATTCTATATCTCAGGTACTGCTCCACACTTATCTGATCTTCTGATTGACTGATCGATTGATTGATTTTTTAATATATTTTTTTTGTGCTCATAACTTCTTCTCCTTTGTCGTTTATCATGGAAGCGGTGGACGATCATTCTGTCACTTCTCCAGAAAGAAGCTTCGAAGTTGACAAGCCCGAAACCCATGCGCACGAAGAAGTAATGGCTAAAATCGATCTTCCACTTCGCGAAGTCGGCCGTGCTATACATGGGATGTCTATCTCGCACCTGCGTATTGCCAGGGGACGCATCTGTGCACTTTCAGCTGCGATTGACATGGAGGAGCGATGGAGGTGCGAGGAAGCACTGCAAACACTAGTAAGCGCAAGGGCAGAGAGATTTGCAGCGTGGTTGAAGAGGCGGAGGGTTGAGCATAAATGACCTCTGAATGAAGATAAGTGCGATTAACCAATCCAGGATGGCGTGATAATTCTTGATTCTGACACAGACGAACCTGAACATTTGAAAGCAATCGACACGACTCCTAATGTTGTTGTGTCCTTTGATGCTCCCGTTGATGATGTTGGGATGGAGTGCGTTGCTGTGGAGATGTATGATGCAGAAGTTGAGGTAGATCCGAAGGGAGGAGCATCAACAGGTGATGGCGCTGAAGCAGAACCTAACGGTGGTGCAGGCGATGTTGACCCTCTTGGCGACTAAAACCTCTTTTCTTCTTTTTCCGCTTTCCAAGTATATTCCGTATATTTGAACATCTTCCTTGTACTCAGTGGCAGCCGAGTTCATGGTTTTATTCTATTTGATTATTTGAATAAAGGTTTTTTTTTAATTTTTTTATAACCCTTTGTCAAGACTGCAACTGAACCTTCTCAGGCGCAAGGGTTCGCCTTCACACGTAATTCTTTGTCATAAAAGAAATAATGCCATAATGGAATACCTACGGACCTGTGTTCTTGATGCAAGATCTTCCTGGCCTTGCTGGGGTGAGTGACTCAAAGCTTCTTCCCTTTCTGCGCATATCTTTTCCCTCAACTCTTTACAGGATGTTTTTTGTTTAGGGTTTCTTTCCTGACCTGCTCTAGTGGGTTGATTTAGGATGGGCTTTGTGTCTTTAGTGGTAAAGAGGTTCTCAGGTGGAAATAACACTTCAATTATTTTGAAAATTGAAAAATTGAAACCCTAATTATGAATGCAAGTATTGCAATCATTCTCTAGAGGAATTACAAATATGATGTGAAATTGTAAAGGGAAATACGCCGGAGGAAGTAGCACAGCGCGTCTTAAAGCGTGTAGGATCTTTGGAAAGTGATACCACAGCGTCCTAAGTACGGTAGGGTTTGAGCCATCGCGAGTGAATTGTTACGCCTTCTAGCTTGTCGGGCGTTGATGAGTTTGCGGTAGCCGCCTAGGATGACGTCTGCTACCAGGTATGGTTCATCCTCCTTCTCTGTGGCTGAATCGGGTGAGGTAGCCATTCTTACCATAATGCTTCCGACCTTGAATGCGGTTGTCTTCGTTACTAGGTCCCCAATTCCAAACGGGTTTGGGCGTGTAGACATTGGGGTCTTGGTTTTGTCGTCTTTGATAGAGACAGCTTCTAGACTTCTGATGAACTGTTTGAAGGGGTCGGCCTCCCATTCGCATCTCTTAGCCAAGGTCGGTTTTTTGGCTAGAGCCAGTCCCCAGGACTTGTCAGAATGGAGGGCGATAAGTTGTAAAGAGGGTTGCGCGATGAGACTTACTTGAGATCGGAACCTTTCAATGTATGCTGGAAGGCTCTCTCCGGGAAGTTGTGTCACATTGGCAAGTCGCTGGTGTGGCAACAGACAGTCATCAGGTCCAGAAGGCGTGTTGGAGATTCTTTCAGGTATCGAAACCGGTAGAGGACGGACTTCTAGTATTGCTTTGTTGTCATGCATCTAAGAGCGTCCTAGGATCATCTCCTAGTTGGGATGATCTTTGAATATGTAGAACTTTGCTTGTGTCGAGGCATCATCCAATTTGACTTCAAGATCGATGTATCCATATGCATCTCTGAGTTCTCCTTCTGAGTCTTTAACCACAGTTGGGTGACGAGTAGCTTCTTGCTTTAAAATCTTTGCTGCTCTCAAGGTCTTGACAGTAATGATGTTAAATTCAGTAGCCGTATCAATCAACGCGCTATCGAACGTAACGTCTCTCAAACGAGTGACAGTTAGGAGTCCCCAGTTTCCTTTGCTCGCGTCCCTCAGGAAAGACTGGGGTTCCTGGACTGCTTCTGGATACAACCGCCTGCCTGACACAACGTGGTTGAGGACCGCAAATATGTCTTGACGCTGTCCTTTGGAGAAATACAAGATTTCACACAAGTGCTCCATCATAGATTGTACAGTCTTGCGAACAGAATCCCCAGAAATCATGTAGTTCCTGATAGGAAGAGGGTCTCTATGAACACCTTCGTTTCCAAGCTGGAGTTCTCCTGTCTCTATATTTTCCCTCAATATTTGTTTCAGCCTGTTACAACCTTTGGTTGGATGATGGACGAATCTATGGTAGCAACAGTATTTGGGATCCGCCATGTCTTTCTCAGTTGGAGGACGTCTGATAGGAGGCAGCTTGATGGCATCATCTTGGATCCACGCTTCCAAGAGTTCTATTACTTCATTCATGGGGAAAGGAAAACCTGTATCTTCGGTGTCTCGTGTAGGAGTTTTGTCCGCTCCTTTTCGAGACGAAGTCTTGTGTGCCGGGGATGCACGCTTGGTTTGTTGTTCCGTCGCTGAAGCTTTCCTTTTTTCTCCTCCGCCCACTACACTCACAGAAGGACCAGTGTTGTATTGCTTGTTCGTGAGACGCCCGCTTCCTCGACTTTCACGTGAATCTTCACTTCGAACAACTCTGGTTCTTTCTAGCAGTGCTGGTGCAGTTGTTGTTGATCATTTGGCAGCTTCATGGAGTTCAGAGAACGTTTGAAATCCCAGATTCTCTAATAGAGCGCGGTATATGGGTATCATCCCATTGATGCACAACTCCACCAATTGTCGTTCGGTGACGTTCGGGTCATGACAATCTAGCGCTTGGGTTCTGAACCTTTTAACGAAGTCGTTAGGATGCCTGTGATCCGCTGAAGAATTCTTCCCAGATCTTAAAAGGTGATCTGTTCAGACACGAAGAAATACTTTCTGTAGAAAGCACTGACCATCTCGCTCCAATTGGATATGTTGTTAGGCTCGATGTTGTTGTACCAGGTATACGCCCTCCCCGTAAGTGACTTCGAGAATTCTTTTAGGCACAGAACATGATTGTATTCATGTTCCCCCACGGTTCCAAGAATCGAGAGACGTGTTCACGAGCATTACCAGTACCGTCGTAGGGGGAGAACTGGGGAGAGGTGTAACCTCTTGGAAGAGGAATTCATTGTACATCTTGAGGGTACGGTGGCAGATGTTGGTGTATATCTGTTCGGTCCCCTTTTCCTCGATTTTGGAGAAGTCGTTCCAGATCCTCGCGTGTGATGAAGTTGGATGGCTGGTCCCTCTCCCTTGGGCGTTCAGGAGCAACACGAGTTTCTTCATTTATGCGGGTCCGAGTGGAAGCGCCTGCTCCGGGTGCGGCCATATTCGTTTGAGTCTTAGCAAGAATCTCCTGCTTCTCCATCAAGTCTGCAATGGTAACAGGCGTTGGTCTTCCTCTAGTCCCTCCGGCTCCTTGTCTTGATGAGGGGGTGAAAGTTGTTGCTCTGGTGACTACCGGAGGTGTTACACTTGAGGAGAATCCGGGATTTGCGGCTGCTCTCGGCTGCAGTGATGGGAGGTGTTACACTTCTTTGGAATATTTCCTTCTACGCTGGTGCTGATGGTAGAAGTGACGGCTCCACGAGATGTATTGACCACGGTAGCTCCACTGACAGGTACTTCGACACTAGGGTTGTTATCCACACTAGCTCCATAAGAATTGATTGCTGATCCAGACCTTAATTCCACCATCCTGAAATGAATTGTTGATTGAATTGATTCTAAGATCTACCCTTTTTGAAATTGATAAAATTGAATCGGATTTGGAAGAAATTGACTTTACAACCGAGAGATTAACCTCCCACTATGGTCGCCAATTGTTTATGGGTGAAAACTATTTCTGCCGGTTTTGGTAATTTGGGATGTGTGGATGAGAAATGAGTCTAAACCTTAAAAAAATCCACTGCGCGGTGAGTGCTTGTAGATTCGAGAGATCAATCTGTGCAAGTCCAGCCTAAACCAAGAAATGGCCGTTCCAGACTTGTTTCGGTCACAAAGTGAAGGAGATGGGGTTGATCTTAGGGAGGGAAGTGAAGAAGATGTTGAGAATGTAAAGGTATTGGCTATGAATGACTTGTATCAGAAAAATGAACTGGCTTTCAGGGTGTAAGCTATCAGTTCCGGTGTTTGAATACGATTGTATCAACACTTGCCTCTGTTGTCTGGACTTGTTCTTTTTTAAAAAAATTGGATGCAGAACCTATTTATACAAGTATTTTATCCTAACCTTCGTATCTCGTGGGAAGTGGAGAAAGTGGGGTGATGGAGTAGTGGAGTAATGCGTTAGTGTCACACGACCAGGCTTGCCCACTTCTCCCATCATCACTTAACCGTCCATGACTTCCTGACACGCTCTTGTGATGGCGCGTTGTGCGCTGCACGTTGTAAACCGCCAGACCAATACCCCGCATATGTATCCCGATTTGTGACATGATTGATGTCTGGAATGTGTGAATCGTGGGACCCAAAAAAAGTAGCATGTAATGCTAAATTGAATAACTGCGTTATTCAGGAAGTCGATACTTGTGAAGCATCGTGTGATTCTATGCAGGTACTGCATCGAGTATACTCAGCATGTATGAAGCATCACGGTTTGAGCGTCTAAAAATAGCCTAATGTCCATCTTACTTCATGTGATGGTTTGGAAGTTGCGCAAGCAAATCCTCCCTTGACCGACCACATGGTGTGGTAGAGTGAAGGATGGTGATCACCATGACGCCGCACTGACCAATTAACTCCTGACCAGGCTGTATAACCAAGCGGTGAAGTTGGACGGACGAGATGATCTTTGAGACACTCATCTGTGACCTTCAATGAAATCAGGGTTTTAGAAGAGGTGCGCAAGCATCCCTCTTCAGCCTGGTCAAATCCAAGCTTGGGATACGATTTTGGCCAGGCCGATCGTACATGCGTGTAGACGGCATGATGGTGTAGGCGTACATACCCAATTATCTCACGGAAGTGTGATCTGGGCCACTCAATTCGTTCGGCGAAGTTGAGTGGTCGAGATCAGTTTGCTACAGAAAACTAGTGCCGCAAAAGCCGCGCATCGTGCCAACTTCGGGCGTGCGTTCCAAGATGACCAATCTTGGTCGGTCTTGGCCGATCGGTCTGGCGTGTAGGTGGTAGGCTGGTGTTCACGCCTATACTGATCGTCCCATGAAAACGTGATTCGAGCCACTCAAATCGTCCGGGTGAAGTTGAGTGGTCGAGATTAGTTTGCAATCGGGAAGTGTGACCACGCTAGTTTGGGCGGACGATTTGGGATAACCAGGCATGGTATGCCTTGGCCGATCAGGTGAGGGGATAGATGGGTCCACGGTGGTCATGTTGGTATGACCGGACCTGCTTAATATAATCTTGGACCCTCCATTCGTGCCGGAGAAGATGGACGCTCGTGATGCTCAAAATCCCTAATTTTGGGTTTCACGACCGTGTGTCATGCTCTATTCGGGTGTACGAATCGGGATGACCAACCATGGTTGGTCCTGACTGATCGGTCAGGTATGTAGGAGGGCCCACAGTGATTGTGTTGACATGCTATGTGCCATTTGAATCTACATCTACACCCTCCATTTATACCTGCAAAGATGGATGGTTGAGACTGTTTTGCGACACATGTAATGTGCCGCAAACCCTAATTTAGGGTGTTTCGTCCATACTGCTCTGGTTTGGACATTTTGGAAATCTATGCCAATCTTTTGGGTAGGCCGACCATGCGGGGCCCGCGTTGGTTTGGCAGCGAATATTCCATACCGCTTGGGGGTTATGGAATTGATCCGGGCCATCCAATCATCATCTGGTAAAGTTGGATGATCGTGATCATTTCGGACCGATCTGGACAGTCCGGATGCTCAATCGGGCTAGTATAACACACCGAGAGTTGCTCAATCGGGCTAGTATAACACACCGAGAGTTGCGGCTGACGGTATTTCGTACATGCTTTCATTATAATGCTTGGAGATTCGTGTTGCTCTTTGAGAGTAACACTCGGTCGTCATGCCGCACCGATAATGAGTACATGAAATACAAGGTGGGTTACGCATTAATTAATAATCTTCAGTAAATTCACACGGTATATGGGATTGTTGCTACATGCTCCAACCTCGGATGAATTTCGTGTATTTAATTCCTGAGAATGGGATTGTTGTCACATGCTCCATTCTAGGTGAATTAGTAAAGTGAAGAAGTATTCAACACTTATTAATGGCTTTATCTTTTACAAGATGTTAGCGCATAATTTTCTGGTTTTTACAATTTTAACCTTAAATAAAAATCCACCATCAACATTAAGTCCCCTGCCAAGCACATAATGGTTACACTATTGTGGAGTAGGCATGAGATGGTGACAAATTTGTACACTAAAATGACCAAGCTAAAGTGAATACATATTTACCAGATAGGTTGACATCGTCGGCGTTGCCCTGGAACTGGTTAGTCCTGATTAAGGTTGTGAAGGAAGCAAGACTTGATCTGGTGTGTCGCTTTGGTTCCCTTTGTACATATCTGGACAGAGCTTGGCCCCTTCCTTGGGTCAGGTGTACTCATTTTCGTCACACATCAGCTTTTCTCAGATGTATCTGATAAGCATCGTTGATTGCTATCCCGAATTAGTAGCCTTTATAGGTAGCAAGTAATGACTTGTTTTCTCCTGGGATTCTGTCAATTTACGAGATTATAAAGAATCATCTCACGTAATCGTTTATTCTATATCTCAGGTACTGCTCCACACTTATCAGATCTTCTGATTGACTGATCGATTGATTGATTTTTTAATATATTTTTTTTTTTGCTCATAACTTCTTCTCCTTTGTTGTTTATCATGGAAGCGGTGGACAATCATTCTGTCACTTCTCCATAAAGAAGCTTCGAAGTTGACAAGCCCAAACCCATGCGCACGAAGAAGTAATGGCTAAAATCGATCTTCCACTTCGCGAAGTCGGCCGTGCTATACAGGGGATGTCTATCTCGCACCTGCGTATTGCCAGGAGACGCATCTGTGCACTTTCAGCTGCGATTGACATGGAGGAGCGATGGAGGCGCGAGGAAACACTGCAAGCACTAGTAAGCGCAAGGGCAGAGAGATTTGCAGCGTGGTTGAAGAGGCGGAGGGTTGAGCATAAACGACCTCTGAATGAAGATAAGTGCGATTAACCAATCCATGACGGCGTGATAATTCTTGATTCTGACACAGACGAACCTGATCATTTGAAAGCAATCGACACGACTCCTAATGTTGTTATGTCCTTTGATGCTCCCGCTGATGATGTTGGGATGGAGTGCGTTGCTGTGGAGATGTATGATGCAGAAGTTGAGGTAGATCCGAAGGGAGGAGCATCAACAGGTGATGGCGCTGAAGCAGAACCTAACGGTGGTGTAGGTGATGTTGACCCTCTTGGCGACTAAAACCTCTTTTCTTCTTTTTTTCCGCTTTCCAAATATATTAGTATATTTGAACATCTTCCTTGTACTCGAGGTGGCAGCCGAGTTCATGGTTTTATTCTATTTGATTATTTGAATAAAGGTTTTTTTTTTTTTTTTTTTATAACCCTTTGTCAAGACCTGCAATTGAACCTTCTCGGCGCAAGGGTGCGCCTTCACACGTAATTCTTTGTGATAAAAGAAATAATGACATAATGGAATACCTACGGACCTGTGTTCTTGATGCAAGATCTTCCTGGCCTTGCTGGGGTGAGTGGCTCAAAGCTTCTTCCCTTTCCACGCATATCTTTCCCCTCAACTCTTTTCAGGATGTTTTTTGTTTAGGGTTTCTTTCCTGACTTGCTCTAGTGGGTTGATTTAGGATGGGCTTTGTGTCTTTAGGGGTAAAGAGGTTCTCAGGTGGAAATAACACTTCAATTATTTTGAAAATTGAAACCCTAATTATGAATGCAAGTATTGCAATCATTCTCTAGAGGAATTACAAATATGATGTGAAATTGTAAAGGGAAATACGTGGGAGGAAGTAGCACGAGCGTCTTAAAGCGTGTAGGATCTTTGGAAAGTGATAGCACAGCATCCTAAGTACGGTAGGGTTTGAGCCATCGCGAGTGAATTGTTACGCCTTCTAGCTTTTCAGCGTTGATGAGTTTGCAAGAGCCGCCTAGGATGACATCTCGCTACCAAGGTATGGTTCATCCTCCTTCTCGGTGGCTGAATCGGGTGAGGTAGCCATTTTCACCATAATGCTTCCGACCTTGAATGCGGTTGTCTTCGTTACTAGGTCCCCAATTCCAAACGGGTTTGGGCGTGTAGACATCGGGGTCTTGGTTTTGTCGCCTTTGATAGAGACAACTTCTAGACTCCTGATGAACCTGTTTGAAGGGGTCGGCCTCCCATTCGCATCTCTTAGCCAAGGTCAGTTTTTTGGCTAGAGCCAGTCCCCAGGACTTGTCAGAATGGAGGGCGGTAAGTTGTAAAGAGGGTTGCGCGATGAGACTTACTTGAGATCGGAACCTTTCAATGTATGTTGGCATGCTTTCTTCGGGAAGTTGTGTCACATTGGCAAGTCGCTGGTGGGGAAACAGACAGTCATCAGGTCCAGAAGGCGTGTTGGAGATTCTTTCAGGTATCGAAACCGGTAGAGGACGGACTTCTAGTATTGCTTTGTTGTCATGCATCCAAGAGCGTCCTAGGATCATGTCGTAGTTGGGATGATCTTTGACTATGTAGAACTTTGCTTGTGTCGAGGCATCACCCAATTTGACTTCAAGATCGATGTATCCATATGCATCTCTGAGTTCTCCTTCTGAGTCTTTAACCACAGTTGGGTGACGAGTAGCTTCCTGCTTTAAAATCTTTGCTGCTCTCAAGGTCTTGACAGTAATGATGTTAAATTCGAAGAGCCGTATCAATCAATGCGCTATCGAACGTAACGTCTCTCAAACGAGTGACGATTAGGAGTCCCCAGTTTCCTTTGCTCGCGTCCCTCGGGAAAGATGGGGTTCTGGACTGCTTCGGATACAATCGCTCGCACGACACAACGTGGTTGAGGCCCGCAAATATGTCTTGACGATGTCCTTTGAGAAATACAAGATTTCACACAAGTGCTTCATCATAGATTGTACGAGTCTTGCGAAGTAATCCCCGAGAAATCATGCGGTTCACGATAGGAAGAGGGTCTCTATGAACACCTTCGTTTCCAAGTCGGAGTTCTCCTGTCTCTATGTTTTCCATGAATATTTGTTTGACCTATTACAACCTTTGGTTGGATGATGGACGAATCTATGGTAGCAACAGTATTTGGGATCCGCCATGTCTTTCTCAGTTGGAGGACGTCTAATAGGAGACAGCTTGATGGCATCATATTGGATCCACGCTTCCAAGAGTTCTATTACTTCATTCATGGGGAAAGGAAAACCTGTATCTTCGGTGTCTCGTGTAGGAGTTTTGTCCGCTCCTTTTCGAGACGAAGTCTTGTGTGCCGGGCATGCCCGCTTGGTTTGTTGTTCCGTCGCTTTAGCTTTCCTTTTTTCTCCTTCGCCCACTACACTCACAGAAGGACCAGTGTTGTATTGCTTGTTCGTGAGACGCCTGCTTCCTCGACTTTCACGTGAATCTTCACTTCGAACAACTCTGGTTCTTTCTAGCAGTGTTGGTGTAGTTGTTGTTGATCATTTGGCAGCTTCATGGAGTTCAGAGAACGTTTGAAAGCCCAGATTCTCTAATAGAGCGCGGTATATGGGTATCATCCCATTGATGCACAACTCCACCAATTGTCGTTCGGTGACGTTCGGGTCGTGACAATCTAGCGCTTGGGTTCTAAACCTTTTAACGAAGTCGTTAGGATGCTCGTTGTTCCGCTGAAGAATTCTTCCCAGATCTGAAAAGGTGATCTGTTCAGATACGAAGAAATACTTTCTGTAGAAAGCACTGACCATCTCGCTCCAATTGGATATCTTTGTTAGGCGCGATGTTGTTGTACAGGTATACGCCCTCCCGTAAGTGACTTCGAGAATTCTTTTAGGCGCAGAACATGATTGTATTCATGTTCTCCCACGGATTCCAAGAATCGAGAGACGTGTTCACGAGCATTACCAGTACCGTCGTAGAGGGAGAACTGGGGAGAGGTGTAACCTCTTGGAAGAGGAATTCATTGTACATCTTGAGGGTACGGCGACAGATGTTGGTGTATATCTGTTCGGTCCCCTTTTCCTCAATTTTGGAGAAGTCGTTCCAGATCCTCGCGTGTGATGAAGTTGGATGGCTGGTCCCTCTCCCTTGGGCGTTCAGGAGCAACGCAAGTTTCTTCATTTATGCGGGTCCGAGTGGAAGTGCCTGCTCCGGGTGTATTGAAGGCATCTCTTGCCGGCTCCAAGGGTTGCCGTGAATCTTGTGGCAATCGTTCGGTTAAAGTTTTAAGGAAAGTGATTACCTCTTTCGCGGCCATATCCGTTTGAGTCTTAGCAAGAATCTCCTGCTTCTCCATCAAGTCTGCAATGGTAACAGGCGTTGGTCTTCCTCTAGTCCCTCCGGCTCCTTGTCTTGATGAGGGGGTGAAAGTTGTTGCTCTGGTGACTACCGGAGGTGTTACACTTGAGGAGATGACGGGATTTGCGGCTGCTCTGGCTCTGGTGATGGGAGGTGTTGCACTTACTGGAATATTTCCTGCTACGTTGGTGCTGATGGTAGAAGTGACGGCTCCACGAGATGTATTGACCACGGTAGCTCCACTGAAAGGTACTTCGACACCAGGGTTGTTATCCACACTAGCTCCATTAGAATTGATTGCTGATCCAGACCTTAATTCCACCATCTTGAAATGAATTGTTGATTGAATTGATTCTAAGATCTACCCTTTTTGAAATTGATAAAATTGAATCGTATTTGGAAGAAATTGACTTTACAACCGAGAGATTAACCTCCCACTATGGTCGCCAATTGTTTATGGGTGAAAACTATTTCTGCCGGTTTTGGTAATTTGGGATGTGTGGATGAGAAATGAGTCTAATCCTTAAACAAATGCACTGCGCGGTGAGTGCTTGTAGATTTGAGAGATCAATCTGTGCAAGTCCGGCCTAAACCAAGAAATGGTCGTTCCAGACTTGTTTCGGTCACAAAGTGAAGGAGATGGGGTTGATCTTAGGGAGGGAAGCGAAGAAGATGTTGAGAATGTAAAGGTATTGGCTATGAATGACTTGTATCAGAAATATGAACTGGCTTGCAGGGTGTAAGCTATCAGTTCCGGTGTTTGAATACGATTGTATCAACACTTGCCTCTGTTGTCTGTACTTGTTCTTTTTTTAAAAAATTGGATGCAGAACCTATTTATACAAGTCTTTTAGCCTAACCTTCGTATCTCGTGGGAAGTGGAGAAAGTGGAGTGATGGAGTAGTGGAGTAATGTGTTAGTGTCACACGACCAGGCTTGCCCACTTCTCCCATCATCACTTAACCGTCCATGACTTCTTGACATGCTCTTGTGATGGCGCTTTGTGCGGTGCACGCTGTAAACCGCCAGACCAATACCCCAGTATGTATCCCCCAGTTTGTGACATGATTGATGTATAGAATGTGTGAATCGTGGGACCCATAAAAAGTAGCATGTAATGCTAAATTGAATAACTGCGTTATTCAGGAAGTCGATACTTGTGAAGTATCGTGTGTATTCTATGCAGGTACTGCATCGAGTATACTCAGCATGTATGAAGCATCGCGGTTTGAGCGTCTCAAAATAGCCTAATGTCTAGCCTACTTCATGTGATGGTTTGGAAGTTGCGCAAGCAAATCCTCCCTTGACCGACCACATGGTGTGGTAGAATGACGGGTGGTGATCACCATGACGTCGCACTGACCAATTAACTCTTGACCAGGGCTGTATAACCAAGCCGGTGAAGTTGGACGGACGAGATGATCTTTGAGACACTCATCTGCGTCCGTTAATGAAATTAGGGTTTTAGAAGAGGTGCGCAAGCATCCCTCTTCAGCCTGGTCGAATCCAAGCTTGGGATACGATTTTGGCCAGGCCGATCGTGCATGCGTGTAGATGGCATGACGGTGTTGGCGCCCATACCCCATTATCTCACGAAAGTATGATCCGGGCCACTCATTCGTCCGGCGAAGTTGAGTGGCCGAGACGTTGCGACGTAAAACTAGTGCCGCAAAAGCCGCGCATCGTGCCAACCGGGCGCGTGTTCCAAGATGACCAATCTTGGCCGGTCTTGGCCGATCGGTCTAGCGTGTAGGTGGTAGGCTGGTGTTCACGCTTATACTGACTGTCCCATGAAAACGTGATCTAAGCCACTCAAATCGTCCGTTGAAGTTGAGTGGTCGAGATTAGTTTGCAACCAGGCAAGTGTGACCACGTTAGTTTGGGCGGACGATTTGGGATAACCAGGCATGGTATGCCTTGGCCGATCACGTGAGGGGATAGATGGGTCCACGGTGGTCATGTTGGTATGACCGGACTCGCTTAATCTAATCTTGGAGCCTCCATTCGTGTAGGAGAAGATGGACGCTTGTGATGCTCAAAAACCCTAATTTTTGGGTTTCACGGCCGTGCGTCATGATCTATTCGGGCGTATGAATCGGGATGACCAACCATGGTTGGTCCTGACTGATCGGTCAGGTATGTAGGCGGGCCCACATTGATTGTGTTGACATGCTCTGGCCCTTTGAATCTACATCTACACCCTCCATCTATACTGCAAAGATGGATGGTTGAGACATTTTGCGACACATGTAATGTGCCACAAACCCTAATTTAGGGTGTTCCGTCCATCTTCCTCTGGTTTGGACGTTTTGGAAAGCTATGCCAATCTTTTGGGGAGGCCGACCATGCGGGGTCCGCTTTGGTTCGGCAGTGAATATTCCATACCTGCTTGGGGGTTATGGAATTGATCTGGGCCATCCAATCATGCTGGTGAATTTGGATGATCTTGATCATTTCGGACCGATACGGACAGTCGGATGCTCAATCGGGCTAGTATACACACCGAGAGTTGCTCAATCAAAGCTAGTATAACACACCGAGAGTTGCTCAATCGGGCTAGTATAACACACCGAGAGTTGCAGCCTGTACGGGTATTTCGTACATGCTTTCATTATAATGCTTGGAGATTCGTGTTGCTCTGCTGAGAGTAACACTCAGTCGTCATGCCGCACTGATAATGAGTACATGAAATACAAGGCTGGTTACGCATTAATTAATAATGCTGTAAATTCACAGGGTATATGGGATTGTTTCTACATGCTCCAACCTGGATAAATTTCGTGTATTTAATTCACAGAATGGGATTGTTGTCACATGCTCCATTCTAGGTGAATTAGTAAAGTGAAGAAGTATTCAACACTTATTAATGGCTTTATCTTTTACAAGATGTTAGCGCATAATTTTCTGGTTTTTACAATTTTAACCTTAAATAAAAATCCACCATCAACACATGGGCATTACGACAATTGAAATTATTGTTCCCGAAAAATCAATTTCCGAGGGTCATCGTAATCGATCAAGATGCCGCACTAATGGGTGCTATATCTGATGTATTTCCGGATGCACAAAATTTCCTATGTACGTATCATATAGGTCAAAATGTGACAAAACATTGTCATGCTTTGTTTGAACCCTCTAAGGCGGATATTAAGAAGAGAATGATTGCTCAACTAGAGGAAGATTTTTGCAAGAAGAAACTATCACCCGAAAAAGAAGATGAAAGAGGAAAGATTAAAGAGCGAGTGGACAAAGAACACGATGAAAATCATAAAAAGTGGTTGGAATTTTTAAAGGATTGGGAAAAAGTTTATTGGTCTCTTACCGAGGATATATATGAAAAGAGATTGAATATGTTTAGTGCTAAATATAACGAAGTGTATCCAAGCGGCGTCTCATATTGTCGGGATAAATTGTTGGATAAGTACAAGTAAAAATTTGTGTGTGCATGGACAAACCGGTATAGGCACTTCAAAACTGAAGCAACTAGTGCAGCGGAATCCGCTCATGGTAGATTTAAAGATCTCATCCAGTCCGAGCAAGGCAACGTGGTTACGATCACCGAGGCAATGTAGCAATACTTTAAGGCTGATATTGATAGGATCAAGAAGGCTTTTGAGAAAAGCTCAATGGAAAGGATGACTCAATTTCTTCAGTATACTAAGTTGCTCCAAGGAATAGAGTTCAACGTCTCTCATTGGGCAATAAAACATATGATGAGAGAAATGGCATATGAGAAAAATTATGGAAAACCAGGTGATGTGTGTATTTGTCCAGACATGTCTTTATTGGGGCTTCCGTGTCGTCATATGCTTGTGAAGTACAAAGAAGTTATACCTATTGAGGTTATTGATCCGTTTTTGAGGCAACTATCTTTTGACCCTCCCCCTACCGAAGCTCCCGGACAATCACCATGGGATACAAATGAAGTAAAGGAATTCTACAAAGCTTACTCACGTGGCAACTCGGCTAGCCGACAAGTATTGTTGAGCCAACTAAAGCTAATTACTCGCCCATGGATCAAACCAAGTGAAGAGCCAGGAAAGGGAGATCTGATAGGTAGACCACAAAATACATTTTCAAGGAGAATACAAAGGAAAAAGTTCAAAGAAATGACTCGACGTGAAGAAGAACTCGCGGCAAACAAGAAACGAGATCTATTCGCAAGTGAGATTTCGGAACTCCGATTCGCGGAAGAGCCGGTTCCAATTAAAAGGGGTAGACCGAGGAAGGAACCGTTAACAAGTCAACAACAAGCGACGGTTTCCATATCCACACCAAAAACCGATGGATTGGAGGTTCCAAAGAAAAGAGGGAGGCCACCGAAGGTACCAACGTCAATCTTGCAAGAACAACAAGTTGAGCATTCCGAAGCCACACCCATAGTCGATGTATCGGAGGTTCCAAAGAAAAGGGGTAGGCCACCGAAGGTACCAACATCAAGCTTGCAAGAACAACAAGTTGAGCATTCCGATGCCACACCCATAGTCGATATCGGAGGTTCCAAAGAAAAGGGTTAGGCCGCCAAAGGTACCAACATTGAGCTACCAAGAACAACAAGGTGAGCATTCCGAAGCCACACCCATAGTCGATGTATCATAGGTTCCAAAGAAAAGGGGTAGGCCGCCAAAGTTACCAACATTGAACTACCAAGAACAACAAGGTGAGCATTCCGAAGCCACACCCATAGTCGATGTATCGGAAGTTCCAAAGAAAACGGGTAGGGGTAGGCCAAGGAAGTATAATCTCCCGTCACATACCGAAGACATTTGGAGTGTAGAGATTGCAGAGGATGGTTTGGATATCATTAAGCTAAAAGTTGGTAATATGACGATATTTAAGGATTCGCAAATGGGTAGGACTTATAGACACTACCATACGAAGATAGAGTCTTACATAGACCAACTTCCTGCGGCAATTCGTGAGTTTATTGTGTATACGGATGATGTCGATGGTGAAGGAAATTGTGGCTATCATGCTTTGACCGAACAATTAGGAATCTTTGACACGGCGGTTAGTAGAGGTATGACACCATGCAAATATGCTAGAACGAGGATGGCCGAACAACTTGTGAACAAGAGGAGCTTTTATGAGCAATTGCGTGGTGAAGGCGAGAGGTTTGATGATATGTATGCTCGAGTATTAGGGCCCGAGCAATAGATGAAGTTTCTTCCTTCTGAATATTGGATGAGCATGCCGCTTTGGGGGCATCTAGCGGCGGATACATTTAGATGTGTTGTTCATTATTTTACGCCCACCTTAGAAGTAACATTTACACCAAAGTGGCAAAAATGCGAGGGATCCCTTAAGAAGAGAAGAGTTGTTTTGGCGTTCGTGAACGACAATCATTTCGTTATTCCAAAACTCAAGGACAATTGTTGCCACCTGTTTGTGGGATGGTTAAAAACAAGGACCTAGATCCAAATATCTAGAAAGGATGGATGGAATTGTATGAGGAGAATCACCAATTTTGGGATGCGT
Organism: Papaver armeniacum; assembly: GCA_023531295.1. Taxonomy (NCBI): domain Eukaryota; kingdom Viridiplantae; phylum Streptophyta; class Magnoliopsida; order Ranunculales; family Papaveraceae; genus Papaver; species Papaver armeniacum. The sequence goes on from JAJJWW010018424.1 coordinate 77,233, forward strand.
TGGCCTTATCAAAGAAACCTCTTGAAGAGGAGGAGAGGCAACTTCATACGTGTGGAAGCAATGATGAGTAATTTGGATATATGTGGTTCCGACATACGCAACCTTTTGTTTTTTTTGGAAGTTTGAATTGTAATCATTAAACCATATGCTATGTACGTGTCAGCATGATTTAATTCAAGCTTTGCAATGCTGGAACTTTTACCAACATAAAAATACTTTTCTCTTTTATGCCGGCAAATAATCAAAAGTGCACAGAGATATTAGTTTAAGTTCCGGCATAAAAAATAACTTCACGACAATGCCGGAACTGTAACAAGATTAATTATTCGTAAGGGAAAGATAGAGTACCGGCACTACATTCAAAAACGTATCAATGCCGGAATTCTAAATTTCTTTATTCTTGAAAGAAAACATATTTCCGGCATGGATGTTACAATTTCAACCATGCCGGTTTTGAAAAAGAAAAACACAATGTTTCATATAGATTAACCAATATATTATGTTCTAAGCCAAAAACAAATGAAATCAACATCTCAAGCCATTTAGCAAGACACATAAAATAACATAAGCAAAGACTAGATTGTTTAACAAACCATATGTAAAGTTAAGATGTTCCAAACCGAAAACAAATGAAACAAAGATTTCAAAGTTTAGCAAGACACACACATAAACATAAACCGACATTAGATTGTTCAAAGACATATCTAATACTATAAAAGAAACATTAACAAACATCTTAGATCACTCGGTCCTTGGATGCTTGTGAACCCTCTTTTTCTTTGGAGTCCACAAGTCCTTTGCATTTGGATCTTTAATTTTGTCTATCTTCTCATCAACTGTCTTCATTTCTTCCGGGGTCAGCACCTCTCCTTTCTTGATCTTGCATTTAAACCAGTTTCCCAATTTTCCTAGCCGCGAACGATGTTGTTATATATTCCATTAGTACGTTATCTTTAATAAGTTTATAGGTATACATTCAAACGATATGAAGTGAACCAGAATTACGTACCAACAAAAGGAGAGTTTTTTGAAGTACGGATACAGTAGGTTCTTCAAGAGTTTCTGCTTGTGGAGGCACTATTTCTTTGGCCGGGCGTACAATATAAGGATGTGAGTACCTCCAATGACCTCTGAGGAAGCTTGGTTCCGACTCATAACCGTTTTCCGAAAATTCCCAACCAGCCCTGTCCAGTTGTTTTTCTTCCCTTTCATTCCAATGTGCAACTACAGGAGTTGGTTTGTAAACTACCAGTGTATGATGTTCACCTGATACGCATTGAGGTAAGAAATGAGAGAATTTGGCATCAGATTCACCCTTAAGTGTTTTTTGTTTGTACCCAAGTTGGCGCATCACACGGAGAAGGTTATGCATAACAAATCCTTTTGGATGAAACAATGGTCCGTTGTAAAACGCTACATTGTCATGCCTTGGAAAGTGAACTCCTCTTTCGTTCTTATATGGGTCAAACACAACATCTTGGACAACGTTAGATGTCCCCCTCATGGTGAGTAACCGAGTTCTTTTATTGGGCTTCGGTTTATTGTCGAAAACGTATTTCTTGGCTATAGAAGTCCGTGGATCCAAACCATATGTTGATGACTCCAAATATGTGTACTCATTGAACAATGTTGGGAAGTGTTCATAAGCCCACACCTACGCAAATGAAAGATCGTTCCAATGAAATGTATGTATAAGAAAAGAACTAATTGGAAAACAAAATAACTAGTTCACATTACCTGTAATACAGTGAAATTCCCATTAAATTGACGGCAAGTTGCCTTAGAAGATCTACGCATCTCCGCCAAAAAATGTGCCAAGAAAGCAGTGCCCCATGAGTACTCATGAACCTCCTCCAAGGGATCCAAGTATTGTAAGTTGTTCATATGCACCAAGTTACCATTAGAGTCAGGGAATATTGCGATGCCAAAGAGGAACAAAAGATAAGCAGCACTAGTTTGCTGAATTTGTTCGGCATTCAATTCCTTGCCCATCGTATTCCCAAACAACTATTTGAGCTTAACGACTTTAATAGTCTTTGTCATGGTATTCTTTTTCACGTACATATTTGCTTTTGTCGTTTCCTCATCCCAACCAAAAAACTTTTTAGTCAGATCATATATCTTGGACCATTCTAGGTTCTTACCATCGTCATCTTTGTTAACGGCTTTTCCTCGGATCTCTAAACCCAATATTCTTTGGACATCTTCAGGGATAATGGTCATCTCGCCAAAAGGAAAATGCATGGTATCAGTCGAAGCATAAAACCTCTCCAAAAAGCAATTTGCCGTCACTTGATCAGTGGCCACATTGTATTCTACCGCGGGATACAACCCAGATGCTCTTACTGTCGCTTGAACCTCTAGACACTCCCCTTCCAAATCCCATGTATCCATTTGTTGATGGTGGCAAACACGGAAGGCTTTCTTGTGGTCCTATAAAAACACACCAAACAAACTTTAATTCACCTGATAATATATAAATAATATAATAACAAGATGCAAACGTCTTACATAATTTGAATAGATCCAACGAGCCCAAGAGTCCTTGTAGTCAAATAAAAGTTTGGGATCTCTCGGCTGACCCCAGTGTTTGCCATCACTGCGTTCTGGAATCATGTCATATAGTTTTGGGAGGTGCTTTGGTGGCTTCTTTTCATCTTTGTCATCGTCTTCAGGTCTAGGTTGTCCTCATCCATGTGAGGATGAGCCACCTGCTGCATCAGGAGGTACATAATTCTCCCACTGAACAGCATCATCGCTGCTTGCGTCTTCCTCCTCCGGGGGATTGTCACGGATAGTGAGCTTACGACGTTCCGGATCATATCTACTACGTCGAGATCGAGAAGACTTAGGTTTTTTTTCATCAACAGCTTTTACCTTTCCTTTATTCATTTTTGGATCTTTTGACCTAAGTTTAAAGAAAATAAGGAAACAAATTTTCGGCATGGTCAATGAACATAACGCGTATGCCGGCACTAATCCCGGCATTGTATACTAAATGAGTTTTACGCCAGTTTATCAGTTCCGGCATCTTATGTAAATGAAATCTAATGTCGGTATTAAGAGAATTGTCTACAGAGATTTAACAAGATAGGGTAAACAATACCGGCATGGCTAGTGAACATTACGATTTTTCAGGGTTTTTCTAATAACTAGCATGCAATAAAAGGGGGATATAAACTAAGTTGGAATTTCAACTTACTCAATATTGGAAGTTCAATTCACTAAATTCAATTTCAATTTCACTATAATAATCATGCAAGTTTCAATTTGTGTTTTTTATATTATGAAATAAACCCTAAGAATGCTTCAATAAACATAGACATCACTTACCTCATCATCTCTGTTATTTCCTCATCATCACTTATATCTTGTTCAATAGATGCTTCTGATTTCGATTTACCACGAGGATTAGGTTTTGGTTTTTCAGGAGGTTTGCGAGGACCCATTATTCTTGGGGTTTGAAGAATTGAATGAGTTTGGTTTGGAAGATGAAACCAAATAATGGAGTTTAGGGGTTTTACAAGTTCTCTTGGAATTGCTAAGTGAAAACAAAAAAATAGAAAGATGGAACCGTTTCCATTTTATGTAGTAATGGAGTTTGTAACCGTCAAATAAAGAACCAAATAAATGGAATGAGGAAGTATGTGGCGGTTACAATGGGGGATAATTGGTGCGACAGTTACAATGGAAAAGAATAAGGAGTTAGAGTTAGTTGTTTCTTTTTTTACAATGAGGGATAATTGGTGCGACAGTTACAAGCCTCAGAATTCTGGCACCACATACATGCTACATTTAACGGCGGAACACTGTCTTGCTACATTTAACTCCGGAACACTATCTTGACACTCAATTGTGACGGTATTGTATTATATTAACGAGCCACCACAAGGTTTTAAGCAAACAAACCGACCCAAAATGGCCTTCATATTAATAGTAAGGAAATAAACTAAAAAACATTAAACACATAAACAACGTAACACATAAAATGAAACATCTCAAGCCAATTGCAACTAACATCAGTTCTCGGAACGAGATTCAAGAAACAAAACAGCTTCAAAATGCCTAAAAGGCTCTTTGAACCACTTGAAATACGCTTCCTGAGCTTCATACCTATTCCCTCTATATCTTTCAAGAAACTCGTTGTATTTGCGACATAATTTGATGAGTGCAGTTATTCGATTGCGTACAACAAGATCACTGCATTCTATTATGTGTTTCTTACAGTCCAACAAGTTATTCATGGAAGAACCAAATTCTAACTAGACCCCAAAAAAGAACCGAAGAGGCGGTGATCTTAGGCAAATCCGATACTATGTAGTAGTTTTTAATCCTTTGGGTTTCTTCCTCAACATCCGCTTCTATCTTAGCTTGTTTTTGACGTTCATCCGCTTCCTCAACCACCGCTTCAATCTTAGTTAGTTTTTGACGATAATGTTCAAGCTTTGCTTCCTCTTTTTCTTCTCTTTTCCTCTTAATTATCTCTTCTTCCATTGCGGCAATAGACTTGGTGGTTTCTTTCGTCCTTCTTAGTTTTTCTAGTATTATGGCAACTGAGTTGGTGGTGGTTGATGATTGATTTCCTATCACGGTGCACAATATGTTCCTCATACGTTTTTCTTTTTTGAGGGAATTGATGAACTTGGTAGTTGGTGATTGATAATCCATCAAAGAGATGTCTTGGAGCTAACATTGTTTTTTTTTTTTTTGAGGTATCAAGTGCAATGGGTGTATCCATTCCTTTAAATAGATGAGGACATAACGGCTCTTTTCCACTTTATCATCCCGGCATTGTCAGTAACTTAGATCCCACGCCGGCAATGCTCTTTACTGGTCTATGGTTTAAAAAAATAGCCCTTAGGCATTGAATGTAGTTTTCCGGCATTAAATGTAGGAAGTACAACCATGTCGGGAATTGTTGCCGGCACACTAAAGTTTATCTATGCAACGCCGGAATATGGATTATTGTAGACAGTATTGTAACACTTGGTTCCGGCATGGAAAAATATACAATATCTATGCCGGGATTCTGATGGTGTTGTATTATGTTAATAAAATAAAATAAGCCGGAACTATAATTTATTTCAAATGTAATCCTTGTCGCAGGAAGCACGAATGCACTTAGCACGTGCATCAAGCCTTTAAACCACTTGGTGACCCAAGTGGACGAGTTATAGTCCCGTGAGGGTTTACATAGAGATGTACCCACAAAACCTTACGAAATACCAAACCGAATACCCTAAAAATCTAACCAAATACCCTAAAAACCTAAGCAAATACCACTAAACTATCAATCTTCTTAAGAAGAATCCGTCTCCGATCCACCCAGCTGGTGGTACTCCGTAACTTTGGTTACAATATGGTTCACGTTGGCTTCAAACATGAATGTTTCTCCCTTTTCTTGCAAGTAACGCGTTTTCACGGCTTCATGCTACAAAAACAACACACAAACTTTGTTTGTTATATAAAAATTGAAACAGAATAGATTGTGTTGAATTAATCATAAGTATAATTACGAGTTGTTAAGGGGACAATCTATTGTGGGTAGCGTGGTCGATCCGGTGTTTCATTTTTAGATACTCAACCACCGCATTTAAGATGATGTCGTGTCGTTTCTCGATTTGTTGAGCAGTTCTTCCTTTCGAGTTACCGTAATCGTGAATAAACTTGTTAAAAATCTTCAACCACATGGAATCCCGCGTGTTGTTATCTATAGTTGAAGGACGAGTTTCGGCGTATCATGCTTGGGTGATTGCTAAATCATCCTCGGAGTCAAACGATGCCATTTGTTGTATGCGGGATTAGGTACTATACTAAGCTATTTATAGATGATTTTTCTAGGGTTTAGGGTTTTCCTAAGTTCAGAGTCTCAAGGATATATATATATAAAAACACACGAGTTTTGGGCTTTTGGGTCCAAGTAATGGCTCTCTTTATATAGAGAAAAACCTCAACGGCTAGTATTTTTGAAATCGCCCAAACTACCGGCATTCAAATTAATGTGACATAGGACGTCGGCACAACGTTCCGGTATGAAATACAGTTAAATGTTTATGCCGGTACAAGTGAATTTCTTCATAGAGATTATGCCAAATATGTAACCATTACCGGCATGGTTTAACGCCGGCACACCATACAGGCGTTGAATGTATAATTGCGGCCATGCCGGTACTGGTGAATTTCAAAAAAAAAAAACGGCTAATTTTTTTTGAAAAATATGACCGTTGGTGCTTCATTTCTATATAATACCCCCAATTCCTTTGGAAAAATCTAAACAAAGCAACCACCAAATAAAAAAATACTTCTCTCAAGAAAGCAAGCCTCAAAAAATAGATCAATCAAGCACGGTTCAAGCTTCACAAGCGATGGGAGATTCATCATCAAGCTCTATTTGCAAAGTAAGTAGATTGAACATTACTAACAATATATGGACACTTAAAATCTTCACTACTATGACGCATAACTAATATAATCTTCTCTTACAGAATCATCATTGCACGTGTCAAATTTCCAAGTCACCGTCTCATCTAGCCATGGACTGTCCTTTTATTTATTCAAAGTGTAGAAGTTTGTGATGGGACACGCCGGTTTTGGATTGCAAAAAGCGACGATCTTGAAAATGGAAGAATGTTTCTAAGGTGTTTGAATTACCCAAAGTGCGATGAATTTCAATGGTTTGACAAAGCTGTTGAACTAGCAGAGTCAAGAGAAAACCACAAGGGCCAATGCAAGCCTATTGATGGATGCTATATGAAGGAAAAGGAATATGTTGAAAGAGAAGATGAACCAATTAAGATTGTCCTCGGCACCGAGATTCCAGACGATGTCTTCGAAGATATACGCGAAAGATTCAAAGGCTACGCAATTATTGAAAAGGGATGGAAATAGATTATGAGATCCTCTATAACCAAATTTAATCCATTCCATGTTGTTTAGTATGTTTTAATTTAATTTTCTAATCCAATGTAATAAATTACTTAGGAATGAATTAAGAAAGCGTTCGTGAAGAACTATCACACTGCAGTTAGGCATCCAATCAATCAAGATTAGAGTGCCGGTTTTGTAACCAAAATGAAATTTTAAAAAATACAATTCCGGCATAAATATAGATAGCGCATCCACGCCGGTATTTGTAACCGGCATGAATTTAGATAATTCTTTCATGCCGGTACCTACCTATATCTATACAGGAACATGGAATTTTTAATCTTTCTATTCCGGTATGGTTTTGTAGAACAATTTTTGTGCCAGTACCAGTGATCGGCATAGAATCGTTATAATATTTCATGCCGGAACCTGTACCGGCATCCTAGTAACCTTTTCCATGCCGTCAAGTTTTGTAAATAAAACTTGCAAATATAACAATTCACTACAAATTTAAATTTAAACATGTTCAACCTAACAAAAAAAAACTGGATCGTGCTTAAATGTTCATAACCCACGAATCATAAACCAAAAGCAAACCAAACTACTAAAGAGTAAACCATGAGTTACAAACGAAAACAAGTTAGAAATTGCTCAAGACGTAACAACCACCATCCAAATGAAAGAAACACAACTGAAGAGCTAATCACTCGGTCCTTTGCTTCTTTTGGGCCACTCTATTCCTCGTTTTCCCGAACAAATCTCTTGCACTACGGTCGGTTTATTCAATTTTATCAAGCTTTTCCACGACTTCCTTCATCTCTTCAAGGGATAGCACCTCTCCTCCCGAGTACTTGCAACCTAACATCTTCTTCAACTTGCCAAGCCGACGCCGCTAGTTTCATACATACAACACATAATTAGTATATATATGCTAATATAAAATTATGTATACATTAAACGAGTAAGCAATTAACAATACTTACTAGCAATCCAACGGTCTTATTAAGTTGGCTCGTCGTAGGTGGTGCCGCTATAGGAGTTGGAACGGGAGGGTTTTTCTGGGGTGGAACTTGGACATCTTCAGGCCGCACAACAAGTGGATGTGACCATTCCAAATAATCACGAATGTAGGTTGGGTCAGCTTCATCATCGTTGTTCGCAACCTCTCAATTAGTAGTATCTACCAAACGACGTGGTTCCCTATCCCTCCAGTATGTTGGTTCGGGAGTTGGATCATACTCTACCCTCAACCTTGGGGAACTTGACATGCAACGAGAATAATCAAGAAGGTACCTTTCATTAGAGGTTGTCATGATACTAGGTAATTGCTTGAATCCAATTTGCCGCATCACACGCCGAGGATCAGCCATAACGTATCCCTTTGGGTGGAACAAAGAACCTTGGTATAATGCAACGTTATAAAACCAAGTGTATTGACGGTTATCTCTAGCCTCCTTGTAGGGGTCGAACAAAACATCCTGGGTAGTCATCGCGTCAAGAGCCAGTCTTATTTCTATCAGTCGACCATTGTTACCGGGCTTCAGATGGGTGTTGAACTCGTATTTCTTTGCTCTAGGCTCCTGGGGGTCAACAACAAGATTAAACTTCAAAAATGGGTGGTCCTTGAACAATGTTGGGAAGTGTTCATAAGCCCACACATATACAAATTTGAAATGATACATATAAAAGTCAGTAAATTTTGTTTCTAAATACATAATAAGGATACACGTGAACAATATAAATAAGAACATAAGTTTAAAAACAAAAGTACCTGGAGTAGAATGAAATTCCCTACGAATTGGTTTGTAACCGCCTTAGAGGCCCTTCTCATCTCCGCCATCAAATGTGCCATTGTCACGGTGCCCCATGAATAGGTAAAGACCTCGTCCAACGGATCCAAGTACTGAAGGAAGTTTGCACTAACCCTGTTGCTACTAGTGTCAGGGAATACCCGAGTTCCCAAGATGTATAACAGGTACGCAGCGGCTGTATAACGAATCTGTGCGGGGTCCCATCCATCCTGCACACTTCTTTTCTTTGTGTTTTCAAACTTCTTCTTAAGCAGGGTCAGTTTGAATGTCTTTGTGCTACTAACCTTAGATACATAGAAGCTTTCCACGGACTCTTGGTAGTCCCAACCAAACAACATGTTAGTAAGCTCATGCAACTTCGTCCATTCTATCTCAAGGTCACCTCGTTCTCGCAATTGATTTTAGGTAATATACAAGCGTAGAATGTTTTGAGCATCATCTGGGATCAAGGTCATCTCTCCAAACGGGAAGTGCATGGTATCAGTTTCACCATGATACCTTTCGACGAAGCAATTGACTGTGACAATATCTGGCTTCACATAATTTTCAACCAAAGGATATAGACCAGATTCATTTATTATTGCTTGGACATCATCATGCTCTAGAGACAAATCCCAATCAGCCGCGTCTTGGTTTCGGCAAATACGCACAGCCTTCTTATGATCCTACAATTAAGAGATAATACGATTAAGAGATCTTAAGAGATTTTGCATAAATACAATACATATGCACGAGATAGAAATTCTTACATAGGTATGATATATAGTACAAGACCATGAGTGCTTGTAGCCAAATAGAACCCGCTGATCAAAAGAAGATGCGCCCAAAATTTTACCACGTTCAAGGTCGGGTATCATGTCATCAACATGAGGAAGGTGCGAACCTTTAACTTTTAATTTGCCTTTGCCTTTGCCTTTCGCCTTTCCTTGTGCGGGTTGTTGACTTGGACCACCTTGTTCAACTACTCCTTGGTTGTGGTTTGCTAATTGAGTTGGATCAATCTCATTGTCTTACTCCTCACTTTCCTCTTCATCTTGCTCATCTTCCTCATCTTCCTCCTCAACAGCTGCAGTAGGTTCACGGATTGCAAGAATACCACGATCACGACCAATATCCCAAATATCCCCTCTTGTCTCAAAACCCAAACGCTTTTTGTTATTCCCTCGAGGAGGCAGAGACTGAGGAGTATCAAGACCATCCTTCATTTTTTTCTTAGTCGCAGCAGCTTTAGCCTTTCCTTTGTTAGCCTCCTTTGCTTTGGCTTCCTTTGCTTTAGATCTATTTCAAAAGAAGCACGAAATTAATATATTAGACAACCACTAACTTTCATTTCTAATACCGGCATACAATAACAAAGAACAGACCATGCCGTGAGCTAGTTCCGACATACACGTATAATAAACTTCCATGCCTGCTTACATAAATAAATGTCGAGGATGCCGGTATAGTATAGGAATGTTCATGGATAACTAAACACCACTACCGGTGTTACATAAAATAAACATCCATGCCGGATTAAAATAAATAAATGTATAGGATGCCGGTAAAGCCTTGGAAATTCCTGGAAACTTAACACGACTACCGACATATCCGCATAACAAGAATCAATGCCGGTTTAAAGTACCGGCCTGCAAAATAAAATGTCGAAGATGCCGGAAGAAATTTTAAAATTCCTGGATACCAAAACTAGAGTTCCAGCATGAATTCTAAAATACAGTTTATGCCGGTACAACTCACTAACCTATTGTTTTCTGTATATTAGAATTTAAATACCGGCGTGGTCTTCAACCTAGATTGAGTGCCGGTACCTATTTGAGGTGTGGTATTCATACTAAATCGAATGCCGAGACTTCTACCGGCGTGGTTTTCATCCTAGATCGCATGCCGGTTTTAACTACCGGTGCGGTATTCATACTGAATTGAATGCCGGAACTTTAGAAACTCAAAATTTGCAGTTAGGGTTTCGCGATTTTGACCTAAACTCATAGCTACAAATCGAGTGAAACACTAATTAAACAGATCAAAATGACTAACCTTCTCACAGAAGCCATCTTTGCTAGTAGTTCATCGTCCGATAACTCTGCTTCTTTGTCTTCTTCCTCTTGAGCAATCAAACCAAGTCTTTTTTTTTTTTAATTTCTGTTAAACAATCGTTCTTGGGTTCGATTGACTTGGGTTCGATTGGGAAGTTATTTTCTTCCGTGGAGGCATGGTTATGATTCGGGTAGGTTAATCGACGAACAAATTTTTGATTTAACGATTAATCGTCGATGAAGAACGATGAAGAAGATGAAAAAAAATTCGGAACCCTAACCCTCACGCGACTATGGCGGTATACAAATGGGGGATAACTGATTTTGTGTTTGGTTTTGATTTTAAGTTTTTTATTTTTTGGGTAGGGTATAACAGTCTTTTCATAAGTTTTTTTTATTAATCTAAGGGTGTTTTAGTATTTTCATACCCAAAAAACACCCCTTAACAGGCACCTAAGGTTGGGGGAAGTAATTCATATCCCCCGATTAGTTTTGATATCCCCAATTGCGCGTTCTTTGAAATATATTAAGTTTTTTAGAAATTTTAATATACTTTTAAGACAATTCCATTTCTGTAAATATGTAATATTTATTAAATTTACGTGATATAGTAGGACTTCGAGCTTCTCCGATGGAATGTATGAAGATGACATAAGATAGACATTCATATTTCCTAAAATTCTTCTCTAACCCCAACTTCTTAAATCAATGTGAAGATGACATGGCTTAATTTTTGTTAGACATCCTCAAGGTGAATGTCAAGCTATCCTAAACCAGACATTCACCTTGAGATGTCAAGCTATCTTAGTAAGTTTTTGCTTAAATAAGTTAATTCTAAAATATTAAATAACCATTTTTAAGTTTAATAAACTCTTAAAATTACTTAAAATAAAATTTACATTTAATTAAAAATGATCACAAACTATACCATAGTAAATGAGTTATTTTTTTCACCTAACAGGAAAATTGGAATGAGGATACGTTGTTTGTGTTGCCACTTAGAAAACACACATAACAACCATTGAAGAAGCTCTTAGTAATTTAAACGAGGACAACTTAATACCTTAGTCGGTATCATACCAAAAAGCACTACAATATTTTCTTTATAGCATTAGTTATTAGATACGAGGGTAACCCGTTGAAGTTGCACTTAGGCCAAACACTATGGTATCCCTTATTTGAAACGTCATGAAATGAGTCAAAAAGTCATCTCACTATGAGAAAAAGCATCCTTTAGCTAAACAACGTGGAAACTATGCTTCCGTGTAAAATAGTGCAAAGAGGATACTGAGTATCCGTTTAGTAAAAAAAAAAAAGAGTTTTAATAAAATAAAAACAATGAAAAATAGATGATTGAATCGCTAGTTCCTCGATATAATAAGAAGTTGGGGATACTAGATCAAATCAGAATTCTTTTGGATGAGAATCTGCTATATAAGGAAGACCTTAGTCAAATAGGTCAGTAGTTGGTGATCTTGGAGAAGAGAATACAACGTCAGCTCGGTCAACATGTGCAAGTGGAAAAGAGTATATTAGCGTAGAATAGAGAATTGTATACTTTTGCACAAGTCCTCAGTTTCCGTAAAGTAAAAAATCCCACGAAAATTCAGTAAGAGTATATTAGCGTAGAATAGTAAAAATTCAGTTTCCGTATGATTTTTCTACGCTTCAAATATCATTAAATGTGATCAATTTTGAAATGTAACCAAGGAATATCGCAATTTACACAGAAGACCATAGTTAGATTTCGCAACAATTAAGCTGTAGTGAAGCGAAATAGCGCATCATAGTGCTTGGCCTTGGGACAAATTGTATACAAAATTATGAAAAAGAGCACCAAAGATGGCTCTACTTCCGTATTCTTTAAATATGAAAGTTGTATTAAACGGTACTACCAAACTGCAATTCTTTGCCAGTACAAGTCTATCGTCGATTTTCAGACTTCACTCTTTTCCCGCTACACAATTTCGACACTCTAGCTTCAAACCAAACATATTAGGGTTTCACAAAGGTTTTAGTTGCAGAGCAATGGCCGGTTCTTCTTCTTCATTATCTGGTCAAGCAAAAGATGAAATCAGTCTCACAGATAAAGAGAATCAAATATTTGAAAGATTATTGCAAGTTCTTCGTCACTTTAATCTCCAAACACAACTTCGTGTTGCTGGCGGTTGGGTTCGTGATAAGGTTAGATGTCAAATTTGATTTGTATATTCTGTGATCATTCCGATTAGGGTTTTACAGTTGTTATGTTTGTGAATGATTTGAATATTTACAGCTTTTAGGGAAAGATTGTTCTGATATTGATATTGCATTGGATGATATGATGGGAAAAGAGTTTTGTGAAAAGGTTAATGAATATTTATCGTTTGCTGGGGAAGAGATTCAAGGAATTGCTGTTATTCAATGGTTGTTACTGGCCAAACTCTTATTACGAGAACTTAATTTTGTAACATTCAATTGCTTGCCTAATTAGTTTTTTTTTTTTCTTTTTCCCCTTACTATGTGAGTGTTTACATTGCAGCAATCCTGATCAGTCGAAACACTTGGAAACAGCAAGGATGAAATTGTTTGGGGAATGGATTGATTTTGTAAACTTGCGATCCGAAACGTATAATAAAAACAGCCGCATTCCTACTATGGTAAAAAATTGGTTTTATCAATTAGAGTTTACTATTTATCTTGATTAATTTATAATTAAATGTTTTTGATATATAATACTGTATATTTATTGCCCAATATTATGTAGTGTGTTATCTTCTAATAGATGTTTAAATTGCTAACTAGTTTGAATGTTTCAAGAGCTTCTGGAGTTGTTTGTAACAGTCATTGTTAGCGTTAACCTTTTCCCAGTGACGGGTATTCTTGAAAATGCATGATTTTTATTTATAATGTTGTTGAGTTATAATGCGCACGTGTATCCAATGTTCGACAGGAATTTGGTTCTGCTGAACAGGATGCATATCGAAGAGATTTGACTATCAACAGGTAGTTGCTCTAAATGGCTATATTGCTTCTTTCCTTGGAATAGCCAATTATGCCCATGAACTGATGAGCCTCACATGAACAATGCTCCATCTAACATCGTGTGATTTGTTTATTGTAGTTTCTTATTTTAAAAGTATGATTTGTCTTCATGCTCACCCCGGACTAATTCATTATCAAAATGGACTTTTATTTTTGTTCTTTGGCAGTCTGTTCTACAATATTAACAAGAAGTCAGTTGAAGATTTTACTGGACGAGGTTAGAGTTGATCAACTTGCACTACATGGGCTCATGTATTATTCCTTGTTGAAACTACCTGCAGCGTTGAATGTTGTTCTTTATTCAGGTTTATCAGATCTAAGATCTGGAAAGATCGTGACTCCGTTACCTCCAAAGGAGACTTTCTTAGACGATCCTCTACGAGTACTTCGTGCTATTCGATTTGGTACCAGCTCTACTCCTTTTTGTTTTATTGTGTCTTCACTATTTGTGTTGGTCGATGCTTATATAACTGAATGTCTGACTCCTAGTTTATAATACCAAATAGGAGCATAATAGAACTCACAGATGTTTGAGTGTCTGAATATCTGATCATTTAACAACGATAATGGCATGTATTGAAGTAGTATTCAATCTTCTTTATTGTTGATTCTGTTACATTTAGCCGTTTGTGCTATGATGTGGATCATTTGATCTGTTTCCCGCCTAGAGTGCACATTTATGCAATCCTTTCAGTAAGACTACCTTAGCTAAAATTTCGAACACTATATTTCATTAATCATAATGTGTTAACAGGTGTATTGGTGATGCATGTCAAAAGAAGTATAAATAATCTGTCATTAGTGTCTATTGTGTGTACATAAAGTAGTTTGAAATTTCAGCATAGAGAATCATGTTGGTACCTCACTCAAATTGTCTACATGTGCACTTCTGTTTCTATTGGTATTTGATAATCATAAGCATTCCAGGTGCAAGGTTCTGTTTTGAACTGGATGAAGAGTTGAAGGAAGCTGCAGCTAGTGATGAGGTTAGAGTTGCTCTTGCGGATAAAATCAGCAGGGAGCGCATTGGGCATGAAGTATACTCATCTTTTGGCTTATGTCTGAGACTATGCTTTTCTTCATACAAATATCTATGCATCCATGTATTGATTGTTTCCTTCCCACTTTGTGCAGATCGATCTCATGATTTGTGGCAAACACCCAGTTCAAGCAATGACCTACATATGTAGTTTGCAACTATTTTGGGTTGTTTTCCCTCTTCCCTCCAATTCAGAGCCTGCTGTATTGGAAGGGTGTGACAGGTGCACTATATTGCTAAAAGAAACCCTGATAGCTTCCTATTGTTGAAAAAGTTCAAATATTCACTCTGATCTGGTTCATGGGTGCAGCCAAGTGCACCACATTGTGAAGAGCCTTTGTGATGAATTTATGTCGTTTGGCATATTGATAGCAAGCCGTTTTGTGGATATTGTGCATTCGCTTACCTTTGCCATCCATTTCACAGGCTCTGCATCGCTTCTGTGGATGCTGCATGGAATCTCTTAGAATTAATTGGATGCACGGCTTTTACTGTAAGTTCCGCAGAATAAATCTTTCCTTGTTTTCATGATATTTATCTCATCTTGGTATGAATACTGAGCAAATCCAGAAACTGAGATTCAATGACAACCACAGAGAGTTCAAATATGGATGCACGTCGACTACTTGTTGTTGTATAATTAAGTGCTGATTTACTCATCAATACATACAACACCATGTACCAAGAAATATCTCATACAAACCTGGGACTTCTTTAGATTCTTATGTTTGGTTGAGTGTTCCATATGGTTTTATATTAAAAGCGCCGATGTTGTATTACCCAACCTGGCGTCTTAACTGTGTCGGTTGGTAATATAGTTTGTGAGGTAGATGAGTTTCTGATACAGACGCACGTTGTGGTCATCAGTAAACACATTCTAGTTTCTGGATTTTATGATGTTCCTACCCCGGTATTAGCATGTGTTAAATTTTGCATGGTCGCTTTTGTTATCTTTGAGTTATTTAATGTCTCTGGAATAGTTACTTAGGGTTAAACCTTTGTCGTTTCATTTTATTGTAGGATGAGCAAAGAAGGCTGTACTTATATTCAGCACTTTTTTATCCTCTCAGAGAAATTGTTTACAGAGACAACAAAGGCAAAAAGGTAAGCGTGTTTATAGATATTATTACATATTTACATATCGTTTATTCTCACTGCTGGTTTAACCATATTGAATTGTTACATTTATTTTTCTCAGTTCTCTTACCATGTTATTCTAGAGAACATAAGTGCGATAAGTCCATATAGAGTATTTGGTGGTGATTGTCTTAATCCATCAGTGGGCCCTAAGCCTTTACTGTTTCATAGGAAGAGCAAGTCAAGTTGGAAAATTCTGAGTAAGCATGCCAGCATGAAATGTATTACTCCTATTCTTAAGAAAAAAATAAAAAATTACAACACATGTAACTGCAATCGGTAATTTGTTGGAACCCTCAATGTGTCGTAAGATTTTGGTTCATTGTCATGAAAGATTTGGTTCAGTAACAAGATCAGTAGTATCTACTATTTCACTTATAATTAGATTATTTCCTTTTTGATTATCATCCAAGCGTCATTGTATTGTTTTCTAAGATTTCTCTTGCAATCTTCATTTTAATGAGCATAATTTTCCTGTTCTCCTCAGATTCCTGTTGCAAATTACATCTTTCTGAATTCTCTGAAGCTGAAAGTTAACGACTCGAAAATGGTCAGAGCATATTTTCTCTTGTTGTGCTTTTCTGTTTTTCTCTTGGATGGTAGTTTGTATATCTTACACGTGGTTTGGATATGTATGTTTGTCAGCATTCTATAGTTTTTTC
This sequence comes from Papaver armeniacum, assembly GCA_023531295.1. Taxonomy (NCBI): domain Eukaryota; kingdom Viridiplantae; phylum Streptophyta; class Magnoliopsida; order Ranunculales; family Papaveraceae; genus Papaver; species Papaver armeniacum. Next base: position 93,806 of record JAJJWW010018424.1, read on the forward strand.
TCGCTGCTGGTCTTTATATATTTTCTGTTGTTATCTGATGCCATCAAACATGTAACTTTTATGTTGCTAGGTTATAAGCTTACACAATGCATCAGAAAGTTTCATTTCGTTGATTCCTTCCTTGACTGAAATCAAAACTGCTGAAGCTGGTAATCGAAGAGAAAAATTTGATGTCACAGTGACTTCAAAACCGCGAATATGTGCAGGTTAAGAAATACTAAATGCTCATGATTTGCTTACCCTGAGCTAGTTACTTGACATATATTGCATATGGTTCATGGATTGGTGGTTTATTGGATGATCCCTCAAAATGGCCTCATTAATACAAGGCCGTGGAAATAGAAGGTCTACAAAGCAGTAAAACCACAGCCCTGCGTCTTGCTTCATTTTATGCATTCAAGCCTGATTGTAGATCAACATTATCAAATGTAGATAAACATCAGATATGTCTGCTTTTTGTTCATTTGTGTGCTGTTATCTGACATCCTGTACATATTTTTAGGATTGCTTTTACGGGAAATCAAGAGTTTCTGGCGTGTTGCCTTGTTGATCTCCACATTATCATACCCCATCGACTTCGATCGTGCTGAAGTTTCTGAAGACAAGCAGCTTGAGTTAGGCTTGCGTAGAAACTTGTTTACAACAGTTGGAAGTGCCATTGTGAGACTAGGTATGTCTACCGACTCACTTACACGTATGACTTAACTGCAAAAAAAAAGGTGGCAACCTACTCTGTGTAATTCACTTCATCTGGTCCCAGTATTACAAGGCTTACAAACTCATGCCATCCAGCTTGAGGCATGCACATCCCTGTTTTCAATTACTTCTTTTATGTCATAGAAATAGAATGATAAATTGAGCGTGCTGGCATGAAATAATGATCCGATTTCCAGCAATCCTTATATATACGTATGCCGATATTTGCTATTACAACCAGATCAAACCAGTCAAGCTTTACCTTTGAATGTCGGCTCATCACATGTCATAGTTTCTGGCTCTTACTAATTCTAGTTGGAATAGCAGCAGTCTATGATATTACCAATTGGTGGGTTGCGTCTAGGCAGGCTGACGGCCGGTGTAAAAACTTTTGTCGCAATTTTGGAGATAAGATCGTTATGCGGTTTATCTCTGCTCTACCTGATACTTGTTACTGGAAAAAGATCTTTGGTCTTGGTCTTGGTCTTGGTCAAGAGAGAAGTGCTTGTATTTTTTTCCTACTTCTGGTGTACATATGTTTACAATCACCAATGGTCTTCTGTTTAACTATTCAATGGTGTGAAGATTATATTCTTTAATGCAGGTCTCGAAAATGTGTGGGAGATGAAACCATTGGTGAATGGGAGGGAAATCATGACTGTTTTACAGCTTAAGACTGGAGGACCCCAAGTCAGTGAATGGGTAAGAAATTATTGCTGCACCAGTAACTCTTTTCAGAACTTGAAATTCACATGCTGATTTATTATATTTTTGGCAGCAACAAAAATCTCTCGAATGGCAGCTTGCCGATCCCAATCGTACTTCCGAGCAATGCCTTGATTGGATGCAAGAAAGTCATTCAAAACGTTCAAAGTTGGGGTGACTGTTCAATCTGTTTGCATTCTCAATTTTCTACTTTCTTTGGTGAAACAGCGTGAGTGGGTGAACTCACGGGGTCAAATGTATACAAGAATGCTATATATCTTACTTCTTTCTTGATAGGAAATGCTGTATAGTTCTCACTCTTTTCTAAAATTCCATCATACAGCAGATGGTAGACGATGTAAAATCTTGTTACTTCCAATATGCTGATGCTTCCTATAAGATCGAATATTTTGGCTGATTCATAACTGAGTTTGTTCGGTAATATTTTCTCTCTTCAACCATCTCTCTGGCTTAATTTTATTGCAATCAGAACCCCAAACATTTTCCATCCTGCTTAAAAACATTACCTGGCCCGTTTGACCCGGTTTAGGCTGGACAGTGGACAGTCGTACACCCCACTAATGAGCGCAACATCAACAAAATTAGACAAGAAAAGCTATTACGATATTTAGACAAGTAAAGCTATTACGATATTGAGTTTGCTTTATGTGAATTGTGAAGTTGTAAACTTTCGTATTTGCCAACAAGATTCAGAAATCCACCAAATTCACCAATTCAGTGCCTAAGCAGTGTGAACACTGTGAGGGAGACACCCTCATACAGCATAACAGTAGATTTTTAAAAAAAAAAAAAAAAAAAAAAAAGGTTTTACCTATTTACCACCCATATTTTTCCTATTTACCACCCATCTCACAATTTCTAAAGTAAAAGTAGTTTCAATTCTACCTTTTCCTATTTATCACCTACAAAAGTCAAATTAATTTGACTATAACTATTATATTATATAATCCTTATCCTATCTTCTTCTTCTCCGTTAATCTCTCTTTCTATAAAAAAAAACCATTAAAACTAAAAACTGCAAACCCTAGGGTGCATTATACCACACCAAAAAATCATTACGTTGTTATGTTTTATCATTTAATTCATCGATAAATAGACGAATTAATCGGTGATTAATCCTTAAGCCATTATTACGGAGGATTTCATTATTGAAAACTTAGGTCAAAATATCCAAACTTTAGATGAGTTAAGGTTACAGCGGTGCCAGTAAAATTTCTGAATTTTAACACTCGCTACATGATTGACTGTGTTTATACAAAGAAAGAACAAGACATTTGATTTGCAACAGAGGTTTGACTTTTCAAAACTAGGTTTGAGTACTGCAAACTAATGTGCCAGTAAGTGCAAAAACGACTGCATAACTTAGCACCTGAAAGCCCTATGTCGTTCCTCGACAAGCTAACATAACGCAGGCAAGGTACGAAGGTTAAGACTTTTAAGCATTACTAAAAACCACCAGTAATCTCGTGGGCTACAATGATGCAGGGGAGAAACCAATCATACAGAGATTGAAGATGTCGGCCGGTTGGTGGAGATGGAGTATTCGAGTAGAGGAGGGTGGAGATGATGAAGAAGACGAATTAGATTCTAGAACTATTTCATTATTAACTATTTGCATCTCTCCAAATAGTAAGAGTTGGATGAAATTGTCCAGGTGCGGGTCGGCTAATATATGATATATATCTATACGTGCTTATATAATTGATATTGAAACTAGCAACTCTAGATCCTTGTTTGCTGTCTGAAGGCATGCCGACATTATCTTTTGTGTCATGTGATCCTTAGAGCGTCTGTAAAACTATGTATGCGTATGAAAGTTTTGTACATGGATCATCCCCGCAGACAAGCGCTAATCTTATCATCATTGTTGCAATTGAAATATTATCCTTAGAGCAGAATATCATTATTGCTTGGATTTCCCGTCCAAGGGGTCAAAACAAGTACTAATTCTGATGTTAGGGTGCTAAGCATTTTTATTTTATTTACGGAAAACTACCAAGTGGATGCATTTGACAATTTTTCAAATTTTGATTCATTGTTCATCTCAGGACCTGATGTAGTTGAAGCTGCCAATCCAAATAGTCGTGGAATGGACTAGAAAAAAGGAACAAGTGGTGGTGATTTTTGGTGACCGTAAGGGTGCTGGCCCGTTCAAATTGCAAACTGCCCACAGAAATTATTTAGGTGTTTAGTTGTCGGGTGGTTATAGGTACTGGGTTTAAATAAAAAGTCAATGAGTAGTAATTAGGATATTTAAACTTTAAATGGGTGGTAAATAGGATAACTAAGGGTGGTAATTAAGGTGGGTGGTGAATAGGAAAAATATGGGTGGTGAATAGGTAAAACCAAAAAAAAAAAGGGAAGAAAACCAGAATTCAAGCAAAAATAGAAACTCTTAAGCCAGACTTACAGTAAACTGCTCCAGGGTTATGCTTCCCAGATGCTTTGCTAAATACCATGCACTATCATACATTAGCGATTGTCCATTGGGGGTAAGTACTGATAGGAGGAAGTAAAACAATGACTTATTTAACAAGGATTAATTGGGGGCCCTAAAAATAATTGGGGGCCTCACCAGTTGGTCTCCAAATAGCATTTTGGGGTTACCCCTTATCCCAATTTTTCGAATTGGCTAAACTACCCAAACCATTAGTGATAATTGAGTTGATTAGTTAAGTTAGATTAGTTGTTAATTAGTTAAGTTAGATAAAATCAGTTTTAGGGGAAAAATTTAGATAATAGAAAAATTGTGTTTTTTGTGTTGGATAGAGAGGAAGAAAGTGAGTTTTGGGGGAAAATTTAGGTTATTTGAAATGAGTGATTGTAGTGGAGGAAATAATGTAGGTGAAGATTCAAACAACATACGTGATTGTGTTGATGGTGAGATTGTCTCATCTAATCCTATGGATTGGATGTTTGATGAAGAGATGTTAATAGAGGAAGCTATGAATATTGGTGCAAATGAAGATCCCATTGCTCAAAATGAAGGAACCAACCCTCAAAATGAGGAACCCCAAGCTCAAAACAATCAGGTAAACTTCCTATACTCTTCAAATCGCATGAATGGTGCTCCAAGTGGTCGATTGATGGTCACTATGGAACAACTCAGTGTGAGAGTCGTTTGGTCGGGTGTATAATAAACTGACGACCCTTCAGAGTCGTTAGTTATTTGTCACATTCATAAACGATTCTCGTCTGCAGTATGAAAAATCGTCATCCAGGTTCGAAAACATTGACAATTCTAATGTGTAGTTATGAAAAATCGTCAATCATTTTTGAAAAAATTGACGACTCCCTTTTAAGGTCATCTAGAGTCGTTTGCTAAATATATTTATAACCCAACGACTCAAATACCTTTTACTCTGGAGCTATCACTCTAAGGGTCGTTTGTTGAGCATTACTATAAACGGGCGACCCTCTCATTTAAAATGAGAGTCGTTGTTACATACGTCTCTATTATTGACGACTCATTTTTTTTTTTTTTTTTTAATAATTTCTGATTTCATAGCAACATTTCATTCAATCCTAAAAGTCATACATCTTTCATAGGGTTAAACACAATACATGATAACGATGGACTTCCACACTCAATCATAAAGCATGTAATTATACACGGTTCCATGGAAGATAAAGTAGCAATCGTGTAACTCAAACTTTTTCCCACGAAGTACCTCGTAGTATGCATACGCCTTCTTCATCTGTAAACACAAACGCAAACATACTTAGTTAGTATCGATCAAAGCTTTGGATAAGTTTTACCTCTTGTTTAAATACTTACTCTTATAGTACCCATCATATTCGGAAAGGCTTCCCTTATGGCCGTAAATTCTCTTTTCAAAACATCACACTCGAATTTTATCTCTTTGAAGCGTTCCTTGACTTGTTTCAAAGACCTTGAGTTGCGATTTCCGTCCAACGCCACAAAAACGATGAATACGCGGTTCCACCAAGCATCCGATGTTTCATCAATGTCTTTGTCTAGAGTTTCAAAGTGGTTTGTGACTGTTTTCCAAGCTCTTGTAATGGCACAGTTCTCTTCGGAAGTGTAGGGAGTGATTGTGTTTCTCTTTTTTCCCTCTTGGATGATGAATAAATGAGAAGGAGAAGAGAAGGTTGATAATTATAGTGTTGGTAATGAAGAGGTGAGATATGGGTTTGTATTTATAAAATTCAACGAGCCAACTGCCTCAACCACATTTGGTAGAGTTCAATTCCCCAATAAATGCTGGTAGTATCTTGGGTCGTTAATATGTTACATTTACAACTAAATGACTCTTAGAGTCTATATATTAGGTCGTCAGGTTGGACATATAGAAATGAATGACTCTAGAAGAAAACTTGGCAGAATGTGTATATATATATATGTTAGTCCGGAGTCGTTAGTTTTTGTTTGGAGTCGTCAAATGAATTTAATGTGTCGTCAATAAACTTTTTAGCAGATTGACGACACTAGTATAATGCTCATATTTGTGTCACAAAGGTCGTTAATCTGAACAATATTGGTTGACGATTCTTTACGGTGTCGGCAACCTGCAAAAGATTGTTAGACGACCCTTGTTTGGAATATTTATTGTTGAACTAGTATTATTGAATTGACGAGTCGTCATTTTGGCATATAATATCTGGACGACCCTCTGGTGATGGTTTTGTGATTTGTTTTTTAGTTGGTAGTACGACAAAGCTCCCGGCCAGTACCTGTATCTACCATGGGTCCGGATACCTCCCAACACTATATGACTGATTTGGTACGTTTACCTTAACCGAATCGGTATATTTATATATTCAAATAATTTTATTAGTGATCACATGGTTGTCTAATGTAATTGTTTGCTCAATGTAGACATGGAAAACCAAGAATGACATTAAGGAATGTCTTATCCCTAAGGCAAACGAGAAGATGTGTGTGGTTGTTCAAAGTAGACACGTCAATTGTAACAAGATGGAAATGGTATGCGAGAGAGCGGGTAAGAAGGGAGAAAGTCATAAAGGCAAGAATTACAAGTATGAGAAGAAGACGACTAGGGTCTTCAGTACAAAATCGAAGAAGTGTGAATGCCCGTTCAGGATTGTTTTCAAAAGACATCATGAAGCCGATGTATTCCGATTGTATAGTATTCCCAACGGTCGTCACAACCATGATCCACCCATAAGTTTATATGGACACACTGCATATGCCCTGTTGAAACCACATCAGATGGATAGAGTTAGGCAGATGAAGGGATTTAGACCACTTAAGATCCTAAATGCAATAAGGGCGGAAGATAAGGATAACTTGTCGACCATTTCCACAATCAACGCCGCCAAAGAAATGATTAAGAGAACCGAATGGAATGGTAGGTTGATTATGCAACAATCAGAGTGGTTAGCGGAAACACTAAACTACGCCATGCAAACTAAGGTTGGTCCGGATGAGAAAGTGACTCATATTTTTCTTGCACATCCAAGGATGGTGGATTTGGTTCAGTGTTTTTACCAGGTTCTCTTTATAGATTTCACCTATAAGACAAACAAGTATAACATGCCGATGTTAAACGTGGTAATCCATACTTCGGATAAAAATTCATTCACTGTTGCATGGTGTTTTATGGAAAAAGAAGAAATAGAGGACTATGTTTGGGCGTTGGAACAAGTGAGGTTGATTTACCGTGGAGAAGAGACGCCGCAGGTTATATTTACGGATAGGGATTTTGCAATTATGAGTGTCGTTCGTCAAGTCTTTCCACTTGCTCAACAATTTCTTTGTACGTGGCACATCCAAACCAATCTTTTTTCTAATTACAAGAATCAAATCCAAAAGATCCATACTAAGAAGGGTAATCAACGTTCTAAGGAGGAAGATGAGCGTTTAAGTAAACTTTCCAAAGAAGAGCGTGCGGAAGAGAAAAAGAAAGAAAAGGAAAAATATGATGAAGAGGGGGATCTATGGAAAGTTTTTTGCGAAGATTGGGACTATTTGGCTCATTCGAAAACAGAGGTTAAGTATTATGCTAACTTGCAGAAGTTTATTGATGTTTGGAGCACGAATCATAAGAAGATGGCTGAGTATTTCCTGAATACATGGTTGAATCCTTGGAAGGAGAAGTTTGTTTATGCATGGACCAATAAATACAAGCACTTCAAAAATGAGTCTACAAGTCTTGCAGAGGCGTCTCATGGGCGTTTGAAGAAAATTTTGGATTAAAATAGGGGTGGGGTGGTTACGGTACAAGAAGCAATTCACGAGCACGCAGAGGATGACGTAAGAAAAATAGTCACGCAGATGGAGTTGAGTAAAGACCGTCTTTTGATGAAACACATAAAGGACAAAGCTTTGTTACGGTTGGTATCAAACCAAGTATCATGGTGGGCAATTAACTATATGATGGATCAGCTTAAAGATTTTAGAGCTAAAGCGGAGGCCGGAAAGGTGATGCAGACGAAGTGTAATTGTACAACCGATGTTTGGCTCGGACTCCCTTGTAAGCATAAACTTGGTGGGTACAAAGATTACATTCCTCTTGAAGATATCGATCCATTCTGGAAGCAACTTTCATTCATCCCAAAGCCCACGGGTTTAGCCGATGAAGAATTTGGAGACTTGGAGATTGGCAAGTACATCAACGAAAAATACCAAAAAATGAATTGTGTTGGAAGACACATTTTGGTTGCTAACTTGTGGCCTACAGTAAGAGCTTGGGGTTTGAAGAAGATCCAATAAAACAAAAACCAACCGGAAGACCAACAACTAAAATGTCATTTAGAGAAACTGTTAACAATGACAAGGGTTGCGATAGAGACCGATCACGTCATGAGCATGTCCAGGCGGAATATGATGAGTACGAAAAGTCTTTCATTCCTACGAAATGAGGTCGGTCGAAAGAGCAAGAAAATGAAGATATGGATATTGTTGAGCATGCGGTCGATACCCAGCAAAGCCAAACAAGTGGTATGGTGACGATAAGAGGAATAAAGGGTAATCCAAAGACACCGAGGGATTCGCAAGGAAGACCACATCGAGTTGCTTACACTTTATACAAAGAGTATACCGACCAACTTCCATACGTCATCTTAGATCACCTTATATCCACCGACGACGTTGATGGGGATGGGAATTGTGATTTCCATGTTGCAACGGAACGATTAGGGCATTTTGACAAGGCCGACGAACTTAAGCTCACCCAAATCGAATATACAAGGAAAAAGATGGCGGAAATACTAGTTGAGGACAAATTGTATTTGACAATGCTCATGAAAGGAGATCAAAAATAGAGGGAATTGAAATTTAGGGAGTTGGTTTCAAACGTGAAATGGAGAAAGGGGTCGAAGAAGGCAGGTTATAAGTTTTGGATGCAAATGCCTTTTGGTGGTCAACTTTTAGCGGACACATTCACTTGTGTGGTAATTGTATTCAACAAAGGCTTCCCCGGAGCGTCTTGTATGTACGTACCCTCAAGAACTAGGCGCGACGCGGCGATAAAGAAAAGAAGAATTGTAATGGCACATGTCAACAATAACCATTATATAGGTTTGAAGATTTCCGAAGAATGTCCTTTACCACGGGTGATCTATGGTGATTGGGGAGACTACACCAAGGAGTGGACAAACCAGTACGAGTATGGAATGAACATGTGGAATGCTTTGGAAGGAACACCAAGTACAATGCTTTAACACGTTGACATGTGCGACTAAATGTGGATAGAGTTTTTTTTTTTTTTTTTTAAGTACAATGCATGAGTAATTGGATTTTTGTATTATCACTAATCCTTAACGAATACAATGTGTTTTATCTTGTGTTATCAACTTATCATCATAAACCTTATTTTTAAATTAGGGTCGTTTACATTTAAGTAATTCAAGGTAACGACACTGACATTATCAACTTGAGTCGCTAGGAAAGTATTCAAAAGGTTAACGACCCTTGCACTCCAAATATAATGGTCTCATGTATGTTTTGGAAATTAAGGGTCGTTATTATGATATCAATAAACGAACGACTCCGAATTACATATATGGGTCGTTGTTGTTTTATTTGAAAATGAACGACTATGAACATTTTGTTGAACTTAGGTCGTTTGATTTCTAAAACTCAAACCTAACGACTCCAGATATATCCCTTCAACGGCTCTTTATGGAGATACCATTTTCCAAAAAAATGGTCGTTGGGGGATTTTGTATATAAAGATTAAACCAAGGTCTGTTTAATAGAACTTAAAACAATCAAAGTTTATCATTTTTTCAATGGCAAGTTCGTCATCAACTACCAATTCAATTGAAAGCATACTTAAAAGATGTAAGCGACCAACCAAATCAATATTGGCAATGGAAGAAGTGATACGCAAAAGAAGCATGCGACCTACCAAAAAACAATACATTGTTACGCCATATCCTACGAAGGAAGAAGAAGAGAGGCGCGAGGCCGATAACGAGGCAAAGAACAAGAGCATCTCCGGGAAGTATTCAAGCAAGTCGAGGAAGAGACCGAATGGGTTAAAAACTATTACATCGTCAAAGATCTTCCCGAAGAACATCAAGATGAGAGTATATTTTGGACTCAAGTTGGTTGGAGTCCTTTCGCTAATTATAACAAGAAACTACGCTATCATTATCTACCGTCCCATATTCGTGATAGGACGATTCACGTTATAAAATTGTGCACCAATTATAACGAGTTTCATCGAGGAACAAAGGGGATAGGCGTGCGGCCCCAAGCTACATATACCAAATGGAGAGGAGAGCGTTTTATCACATCGAAGCCGCAATGGTAGTTGCCTCTCGCACAAGGAAAAGGAATAACATGTAATGCAACTTTGATGTAAAGTTATTTCCTTAATGAAATAGATGTCCATTTTCGTGCCAACTTATAAGTTTGCAAAAAAAAAAACTTGACGACCCTCAATTTTTTAATTGTTTTCCCGACGACCCTTCAAACCAAATTGACGACTCATTTGAAGTTTTTTTTCCCTGGACGACCCTTTAAAAGTTTTAGACAGAGACTTGTTTCATAGTTACAAAAAGAAGTCGTTTATTAAAGACAATTAGAGTCGTCAGAACAGAGTCGTTAACCGTTCAGATATCTGTTAACGACCCTTAAAAAAATTTCGATGACGAGTGGTGGTTGGGTATACTGGTGAGTCGTTGGTATGCAAGTACCTGTGTTGACGAATCTAACACTTACTTTATTTCCTTAGGTTATGAGTCGCTGCTCTGCAAAACATTTCCTGACGACTCTAATTCTCATACTTAGAGTCGTCCATCTGCAAAACATTTTCTGCCGACTAAAAAACGAAAAGTTGTTACATTCTACATATTTTCACATCAAAAAAATATAAGCACAGCAACTTCTAAACAACATGCTAAGTTGTTAGGAAACCCAATCCACACAAGATACCGATAGTACGAACTAAAATACATAAGTTGTATTTAAGAACGACGTTAGTTAAAGTCGACAATACTAAAAGACATAAGTTGTAGATGTTAAGTTCTCCTCAATCACTATTACCACCTCGACCTCGACCTCGACCTCCGCCTCGACCTCTCTGACTTCCCTGACTTGATGATGTCCAACTTTTCTTTGAAGGACCTTGTTCAGGACTGCCCCTTTGAGAACCACCTTCTTCTCCACCACCTTGATCATCACCATCTCCCTTTTTTGCACATTCTTGTGCTAGTTGGCTAGCTGTTCTCCTTGTCCTCTTACATTGCTTTTCCAGATCATCGAACATTTTCTTCGCTTGTGGATTTTCAATGTGTTGGCAGCACTCGGCGTACATGCGACTTTGCTCAGGTTCTATCACTTCTCCTTTGTCGGCTTTGCAACAAAATGACTTCATAAAAATCTTCACCTGTTCCCTCTATTTGCATTCAAATACCGATTAAGATTAACATAATTAAAACTGTATATAAATGATTAACACAATTCGAAAAATAAGTACTTACCACAAGCTTAATAATGGAAGAGTCATCTCTAGTGTCGGCTGTAGAAGCAGCGGAAGATGCTTTGTTGCTCCTCCTCCCCGTAGTCCGATCAATCCTTATCACTCGACCGTGGGAGAAGCCTTCATACCATGGCATGTAATCATCGGTTACCTCATGACCTTCATGAGAAAACTCCCACTAAGAGATATGTACCCTACTAGTAGGCAAATGCCTATTATTCCAATGCTTCGATCCACGAGCTCAGTTCATAAGCAACAACCAACGCCTTTTTGTCCGCCTTGCATTTCTTTAACTTATATTTGAATGGTGGTACATAATCCTCATTAGGTGAATCTTGAATATACCCAAGCTGACGCATTACTCTATGCGGATTGTACATTGAGTATCCATAAGGGTAAAAAAGAGGGCCATGGTAATATGCAAGATCTTGCAATTCTCCTACTCGACTTTCCTTGTAGGGATCAAAGGTTACCTCTTTGGCTGTCATGTTGTCCAATTTTTGGCGCATGGCTAGCAACTTCACCTTCTGCGATTCCTCCTTATCCTGAGCTCCATTGTACTTGTATCGGGTTCCTCTTGGTTTAGTATTGTTCCATGTTGGCTGCAATTGGATGTCTTCATCGCTTTTGATCAATGAGGGGAAATGCTCGTAAATCCACACCTGAAATAGCATCAAAATAATAAAAATAATGTTAAATCTAAAAAAATAGAACAACAAATATTACAAACAACGAACTAATTTGATAACTCAAATTACCTGAAGTAAAGCCAAATTCCCGTTCATTTGAGAAGTTCTTTCCCAGGATGCCTTTGCTAGATGAGCGTTCAAATGTGCTACTATGGCAGTCCCCCACGAATACTTACTCACCTCATCCAAGGGATCCAAAAGTTGAAGAAGGTTCAAGCTAACTGTGTTTCCTTTGCTATCGGGAAATATAACCGAAGAAAGGACATACAACAAGTATGCGGCTGCCGTCGCACGAACTTCAAAATTAGAGAGTAGTTCATTGTCTCCGTCCTTCGCAAGTGACCCCGCATACATCTTTCTAATCTCAACAAGTTTAAACTCTTTCTTTGGGTACTTCTTTCCCATCAAAAAGAGGCCATACGTCTTATTTTCATCCCATCCAAACAACTTCTCCGTCAATTCATTTTTTTTTCCAATCCAGGTTTTTCTTGAACTTGTCTTCCATGGATTTTCCCTCAACATGCAATCCTAGAATCTAATCTGCGTCTTCGGGAATCAATGCCATCTCGCCAAATGGGAATTGGAATGTATCGACTTCGTCGTAAAACCTCTCGATAAAACATGATAATCGCAGCCTTATCATATGCAATCACGGAGTTTTGAACGGTAGCATACAAACCTGAGTTTTCAACAATGGCTCTAACTCTGGGACATTCACCTTCTAGGGGCCAATTTTTCATTTTTGCATACGAAGATTGGTGTTTAAAAAGACGTGTGGAATTCTTATGATCCTACGAAAGACAAACAAATATAATTAAAACATAAGAAATTAAATATCAACAAATCATATGAAAAGCAAAGTTGAGATTCTTACAATTGTCTCATTGATGGTACGGGCCCACGAGCTATCATATCCGAATAGAACCTTATCGCCATCTTTAGGTTCACCTCTGGCTTTCCAACCGAGTAGACGAGTAAGCTGCAAACGCATGGGTGGAATGTGTCGCGCGCTTGGTTTAATTGGGCCTTTCTTCTTCGGCTCTGGCTGTGGTTGCACAACATCCTCCTCATCCTCCTGAATATCCTCCTCCTCCTCCTCATCATCATCATCATCACTGTTACTACCATCATTTACTTCCTTACCATTTTCATCATTACCATCATCCTCATCATCCTCTTCATCACTGCCACCACCACCATTTCCATCCTCATCCTCATCCTCATCATTACCTTGATCCCCTTCTTCCTCAATCTCTGCCACCTCATTCCCTCCATCACCACCATTCCCTTGATCACCATCCTCCTCATCATCATAAGAAGCATATTGACCTCCTAAATGAATTTCTTCATGTTCCGCGACCTCTTCTTCTTCATCGCTTGGGGTTGTAGATATAACAACATATGTTGAAGAGGACGATATAGAGGATTCAGCACATGGTTCTCTGGGTTCGCGGATAATTAAGGCTACTTCAGTCGGTGTTTTTCCTCGTAATAGACCCGCATTTAGGTATTTTTGGTTCTGGGGAGGTCTGGATGGAGGAGTTACCAAGACATTCTTATCCTTTTTATTCTTGTTACTGAAAGGCCAACAAAAAAAAATATTTAAGAGTCGTCAAAAAAAAAAAACCAAAAACAAACGACTGTAACAAAAAACAAATGACTCCTTGTATATGCTTAACGATTTTCGTTAATTCTTAACGATTCAAGATAATTTATTTAACGACTCTTCCTATTTTTAAGACAAAAGAACAAATATGTGTGGTGTAGAGTCGTTCACTTCTATAATTGGTCGTCCAAAAAAATCGTTAACTAATTCAAATTATGTGGACGACTGTTTCATTTATTGGGACGGAACGGTGGTTCTGAAAAAAAAAAAGGAGTCGTTCATTTAAAAAAAGGGTCGTCGGAATATATCATACAGGGGTCGTTTTCACCGAAACTATTGGTTAACGATTTCTTAATGATTTCAACATGCATGTCAAAAATCGGTAGAAAAAAAATTTTGGTTAACGATTCTAACCTAAAAAAATTTACTACGGCAGGAATCGTTTTCTCCGCAACCCTAATGGTTGACGATTTCTCCAAAGTCCAACATGCAGATCAAATATCGTTCAACAAATATGAAAAATCGTTAAGCAAAGAAGAAAAATCGTTAGACATTCAAACGGGATGATTAACGACTCCCATTCTGAGAAACCAATTTCTACGATTCAAACCCTAATTTTCAGTAGAACATCAAATTCAACTAAAACCCAAGTTAGAGTTGGGTGTTTTAAAGGACATACCTTCTAATTGGAGCCATTTGTTTGTCTGGAGGTTTTGATTTCACCCTTGTACTCGAATACTCCTTCGCCGCTTTAACGGTATCAACGAGATTGTGAATTTCACTGGCTAGTCTCGCAGTCTGCTTAGTACGTGCCATGTTTGTAGAAGAAGTTAATCGTCGATTAAAGTTTTCGCATCGACGACTTCGACGATGAATCAGATGAATTTGTTTTTCAAAATGGTCGTTATGGAGGAACTGATGGAGGGAGGGGGAGAGGAGAAGAAGAAGTGTTCGGTGATAAAATGAAATGGGGGCCTAAGTTTAGTCTTAATAGGATTTTAGGGTAAATTTTAGGGGAAGGGTAGAATGGTACTTTCATGTTCATTTTGGAAGCGCCCTACAATTTTTGGTGTGGGTATAAATTTTGTGAGGCCCCCAATTATTTTTTAGGGCCTCCAATTAATCCTTGCTTTTTATATCCCCAATTTCGCGTTCTTAAAATATTAAACTTTTTATTTTATAAATACTTACTATTTTTTTTAAAGAAAATAATAGAAAAAAATAAAAAAAATAATTATTAAAAAATATTTAGTTTTTTAATTTTTTTTCGTACTTTTTTAGAAAAGATTTTAATCTAAAAAGAAACAGAAAAAAAAAAACTTAAAAAGAAAAAAATATTAAAAAATTAAATATTTAATCTTTTTAAAATATTTAATTTAAAAAAAAAATCAATTTTTTATAAAATTAAAAATATAAATAAGGGCTGTTTTGGCATTAAATAATAAAATATATGAATAAAGGAATTTTAAAAGTACTATTTAGTAACCAGTTTTTGTCTTTATATATACAAGATCAGCCGCACGTGCTTTGCACGTGCTATAGAGCCCATCTTTAGGCGTGGAACAACTCAAAGATTCAGTTTTTTTTTTTAATGTGTCAAAAAAAAAAAAATCAAGTTACATTAATACCTCTATATATATTTATCTTATGTCTTTGAAATGAAATAAAGCTAGGGCAAAAACGGAAAATGGAAATTGCAGCGTCGCAGGTCATGGGGACGGGTCATGGGACCTATTATTTTTATTTATTTAATTTGAATACTTAAAATATCATTATACCCTCCTTTATTTAATTTAAATAGTTAAATTACCATTATACCCTCTTGTTTATTCATATCACTTCATTTAGGTGCACATAATATGGGGCAATTTCGAAATATCAATTTTTGTAGCTTAAATTACCATTATACCCTCCTTTTTTATTTGTAACACATTATTTATGTGCACATAATATGGGGGCAAGTTCGGAATATCAATTTTGGTTTTTCATTTTTAACTTTTTAGCCTCACTTAATTTAGATAGCATTTTTTACAAAGCTCCAAAACTAAGGGCAATTTCGGGTTTTCCAAAATTGCAGCCTCAAGTACTGTTCATGAACAGTACCTAAGGGGGCTGGCTTTATATAATGGTATAGATATGGTATACCCTAAAACATGGTTCAACAAAAGAGCACAAATGTAATTGGACTTAAATGGGCTGAGTTTATACTACCTATATCAACTTGGGTTTCCTTTTTGGTCCTGACTTAAGCCAGGGAAAGCCCGACTGTATTTCCTCATGTAGCACGCAGCTTCGAAATGCATATTAGAAAACCCGATAAAAAGCGTATTGTTTAGCAAGCAGAACAAAAATGCATTTTACAAAGTAGAACTAATGTTAATTTACCCATATATCTAAGACGCAAGTGACTGAAATACTATTCACCAAGTATCCTGTTATAATGTAAGATCCACTCAAAGACCAAGAGGATAGCCTTAACCAGATGTGTGGTAACAGGTAAGTAAGCTCGATAGCTATTCCCGTCCCTGTCAGGGGAGATGGCGCCAACCATCTATCATTTCAACGAACACCATAGACTAGGCCCAACCAAACAATTAAAATTAAAAAAATGTATCACTCAATCAATTTATACATGATGTAAGACTAACTGTATAATTCATTGCCTAACAATCTTGTTTTGCGTCAACATTCTGACTAAAAGATTTTGCTGAAAAATGTGCACAAAATACATCTCTCATAGCGAGTTTGGATATCTGAAATAGAAATATTTCTGTTTTTCCAGAAGCAGAAGACATAAACAAAAGTACTTTGCTTCACAGAAAATTAACCTTTTTGATATCTAGAAATCATTTTGAAATTCAATACATTTTTCTTGCTTTTTGATTTCCACAAGTTGAAAAGTAACTTTTAAATACACATCCAATAGCGCATTTGGATACCAGAAACTAAAATAAAAAACAAAACTGTTTTGCTTCATAAAGAAATAATTTTTTGTTTCCAAGTCGTTCTGAAATGATATTGACAACCGATATCTGATTTTTCGACTTCTAAAAATCGGAAACAACAACTTCTGAATATTGTCCAAACACCTTATTAACCTAATTTGATTGGGGGCAAACATTTTAATTGGGGGCCAAGCACTAGAGGACAAAAAAGGTCACCCAATCCTAATTTGGGTCACCCCTTATAAAAATATTTTTAAATGGCTAAAATGCCCCGAGTGATTAGTATTAAGATTTAATTAAGTTGATTAGTGTGATAATTTTGTTTAGATAAAAATCAGGTTTTGGGATTAAAATTTGGGGAAATTTAAGTTTTGGGTTTTTTTTTTTTTTTTGAGAAGAAAAAGAGTAGTTTTGAGAGGAAAAAACTAGGGTTTTTTGAAATGAGTGATTCAAGTGAAGAGAATGAGGTTGGTGAAGGTTCAAACAATAACCATGATTGTGTTGATGGTGAGATTGTCTCTAATAATCCTATGGATTGGATGTTTGATGAAGAGATGTTAATGGAGGAAGCCATGAATAATGGTGGAAATTGTTATAAACGTGTAATTATGTTAAGAATATCTAGGGCAAATCCCGTTTATTACTGGGATGCCCTTGTGTCTAGCCCTATAAATAGAGGCTCTAATGTTATTCTATTGTATACATCTAATAAGAATTCTCTCTTCTTCTCTCCCTCTACTTTGTGTCCCTTTCTCTATTTTCTAGTTTCACAACACGTTATCAGCACGCTCTACACTGGGCTTAAGAAAAAAATGTCTCTATTGTTCGAGATTCTTCGTGTTAAAGCCGCAATAGCATGGCAGCGAGTAGAAAAGAAATTTTTATCGCTCGTTTTATTTGATATTTTCAACTAGTTCTTTTTCTGATCAATATATATTGGATTGTGAATTCTAATCACATCTGTTTTTCTCTCTTGCATGCATGTTATTGGAAGATTCCAAAGACCACCCACTACGGTCTTATGCATGGGATTAATCACCGAGAGGATTAAACAAGTAAAAGCTACCCATGCGCTGATGGACATTGGAGGCTTAAGGATCGTATTTGTTCCACTTTTACAATGGATTTTTTTTTTATTGCTTTCTTTTTATATTGTCTGATTGATTATTTTATTGTTATCTTTAATAAATATATATATATATATGGGTGATTAACTATTTCAAATAAGTTAATTTCCTTTCTTCTCTTATTACTCTTCATAGAGAAAGAAAAAAAAAAAAAAAAAACCATCGCAATACGGTTTATAATTTCTATTTCTTAACTGAAATTGTAATCACCGAAACTGGTGGTGTAGTAATCTAATTATTTTGACGATAACTAATCACGTGCATGGTTGAAAAACCTACGGCCAATTTTTTTTGGTATCTTTGTCCCTTAGACAAGGATCGTGTGATTTATTCATATGGTTTCTATTCTTTTTAACAAGAAACCATTCTTTTACCACCATGGATTTCCATAGCAAACAACGTCTTCTTCTTTTTTCGGTCGTCGATATGATTTTGGTATATCGTTTTACCATATATTCTCTATAATGAGATGAAAAAAAAAATTTGGCATTCTAAGTATTTAAGCCAATTTTGGTTATTGATTTCTATTCCTTCAAAGAAATCTTTATCAACCAAAAAGTAGATTTTTCTCTACAAAGAATACGATAATTTCTTCATTTTTCTCAAAAGAAATTGGAATTAGATTTCTCTATGGATCCTAAAAGGATGAGATTGGTTATTACGTATTCACAATTGCAAACATCAGTGAGATGGAGAATTGCTGCATTCCTGAGAGATATTTAGCAATATGTAGTTCTCTTCCTTGTATTATTCTCCAATTTTTTTTTTTTTGAAGTTTTTCCACTTGTAGTTGGAATTGGACACTAAAGATCAAGGGGTGCGCACCCGGCTTGTTAGCCTATCTCGTTCGTCTTTGTAATGACTATATTGATCTTAAAGTTAAATTATTTTGATGAAATAAAGTGCCCATAATTTCATTCTTAGGTGAATGGATATCTCATCGGCCTAATAGGTCATTGGAGATATGGTAGCATATTTTATATGTTTTTGCTATCACCAATAAAATCCATGGTTCAGTTTGTATATCAAGAAGACTACATTTTTTTTTCTTATGTCGAAAGACATTTCATAATGAGTATATGTCTCAAATTAATCGGATAATACTTTACGAAACTTGAAGTTTTCGTATATGAGATAAAAAGAAAATTCCACCATGATCAGGGGGAGGGCATACACTATCGGAATCTTGTGTTAATTAACTTAAAAGTTATGTCAATTTCTCTCCCAAAATGATCAAATCGAAAAAAGGTTGTCACTATCAATAAGTGTGAAATATCTCATTTTGCTTTTATATACGCTTTTGCCTCTTGAATGGCAAATCCAATCACATATAGCAAAAAGTAGCATTTTAGAATTAGCTACATATAGTACTTCAATAAAGTCTATCAAAACAAGATCCACATTCTCATAGTTCATATCTCCTCACTAGAAGATGGGGAGATTATAATGCCCACGGGCGCTGGTACCAGTATTTCTGTGAATTTTTCAAGATATGCATATAATTAAGAATTGTGTGGGATCATAGTTAGTTAACATCGTCGAATATTAATTTACAGTAGCTACTAAAATAATAAAATATGGTGGGTGTTAACCCCTCTGCAGAGAAATATCGACATATGTGATTGGTTGGCATGTAATCCATATTTGATTGGATTATTATAATTTCTCGATTAACGCAATTTTGGATCCAAGACTTGACACCTTAAAATTTCCAAGCCTATTACTTAGAGGTTGGTGTGGTCATAATGCGTTATAGGAGAAATAAGTTCGTTGTATAAACGATTTGAGGGTTTTATTTTTGCTCAGACCCTAGGATTGATTCAATAATTGTTCTCTTTACATGATGCCTTTGGCGTGGTAGTCCTTGAAGGACACGTACGTGGTTGGGAATATATTCAATTTTTTAATCCTTGTAGGATTGAAATTATATTTAGACAGCCACCTGACTCGATTATGTCAGGATTAACAATCCTTTTTTTGTGTGTTTTTAGAAATTTGGTATGAACCAAAAATCCGGATTAATTATAGGTCTCTCGAGGATTCCTTAAAAACACAAAAATCCACGCTTTAGCAGCATAAATTCTATTTTTCTTTTCTTTCTTAAATCATAGTTAGAATTATGCTAGCTTAAACTCGTCTTTGAAATAGACTATAGTTATTATTTTGATGCTTGTTTTTTTTTTTTGTAAAACTCATATAGTTGGGTTAGCATCCATAAAATGTCAAAAGTTGTACTCTTTTCCCTTCGTTTCAGGTTTTGTCCCATGTGGTTTTCCTGACAAGGTTTTAACGAGGCAACATCTCGTAGACGTTTAAATTTCTTTCAAGAATGTTGATATTTGTGCTCTTTTTCCTTCGCCCATATTTTTTTTTTCCCCATTGGGTTTTACTGAGTGAGACAATTTAATTCAACATGGTGGTCATCCAATGGGGAGTTGTATCAATTTCAGTTAGTTGGTGGATTCTCACCATTAACTAGGTCATTTTGTTTTGTTAGACCACATCAACATAACCATCTCCTATGAATTTGGATATCATTTTGATCCATATAAGGTATGATCACAAACTTTACTCACCTTTGGTACTATAACTACATATTGGCACTTTGTTGAAAAAACTACATCAACTACTTTTGCAAATCATCTCCGAGAATCTAGGAATCCAAGAAGCAAGTCCTCAATATACTTAAAGAAGCGTGATTAGAAGACTAACACAAAAGAAGACTTCATCAACTTGGAAATTTCTCACGAAAGCATTGATATCTCCAGCATTCAAGAAATTCGTTTACCCAAATTGGCTCAACTCGAAGATTTGCAAGCCAAGATTTAACCGAAGTACTCATCAGGGGGAGCGCCATCATCAAAGGTGCATTTAATGGACTTATCGCGTTGTACTCTTTTTCCTTTGTCAAGGTTTTGTCCCACTGGGTTTTCCTTGTCAAGGTTTTAACGAGGCAACATTTGCGTGTCCAACACTTTTTCAAGTCTTACGTACTTATGCAATTTCAGGTTTTTCTCTTTTGAGTTTCCTGGTATATCTGTAATTAGCTTAGACACAATGTCATCAGGGGGAGTGTTATAAACGTGTAATTATGTTAAGAATATCTAGGGCAAATCCCGTTTATTACTGGGATGCCCTTGTGTCTAGCCCTATAAATAGAGGCTCTAATGTTATTCTATTGTATACATCTAATAAGAATTCTCTCTTCTTCTCTCCCTCTACTTTGTGTCCCTTTCTCTATTTTCTAGTTTCACAACAGAAATGAAGATCCTACTGCTCAAAATGAAGGAACCGATACTCCAAATGAAGAACCCGCACCTCAAAACAATCAGGTAAACCTCATATACTCTTGAAATTGTCTGAATGGTGCTCCAAGGGGTCGATTGATGGTCACTATGGAACTAGTCAGTGTGAGAGTCGTTATAGTCTGGGTTTGGATTGATGAATGACTCTTCAAAGTCGTCAGTGAATGAAACTACCGATGACGACTCAAACCTGCAACTTTTCCAGGTTATGAAAAATCGTTAAGGGCGTCTGATAAACACTGACGACTTTTTATGCTTGGTCAAAAAGGGTTGTTAATTTTTTTTTGTTTAGAGACAAACGACTCTAAACCCAGAACTCTCAGTACTTAAAACACTTAGGGTCGTCATATATGTATTCGTATAAGATGACGACCCTATCCCGCAATTTCAAAATTTATGTAGAGTCGTTCGGTGTTTTATTTAATATACTAACGACCCTTGCTATTTGGATTATCATAACTTTTGATTTCATAGAATCATTTCATTGAATCGTAAAAGGCATACATCTTTCATAGCGATACATTGAAGGAAATGAAATACAATAGATAATAACGGTGCACTTATACACCTAATCATAAATGGCATAATTATACATGGTGCCTTCCAAGATAAAGTAGCAATCGTCGAACTCAAACTTTTTCCCACGAAGCTCCTCGTAATAGCCATAGGCCTTCCTCAATGAAAACGCAAAAACATACTCGGTTAGTATTGTTGAAAGTTTTGGATAAGTTTTACCTCTTGTTTAAATACTTACTCTTATAGCACCCAACATATTGGGCATGGCTTCCCTTGCGGCCTTGATTTCTCTTTTGAAAACTTCACACTCGAAGAATATCTCCTCGAACCGTTCCTTGACGAGTTTCAAAGACCTTGAGTTGCAATTTCCGTCTAACGCCACAAAAACGATGAATACACGGTTCCACCAAGCATCCGATGTTTGATCAATGTCTTTTCCTATATCTTCAAAGTGATTTTTCACTGTTTTCCAAGCTCTCACAATAGCGCAATTCTCTTCCTAAGTGTAAGTACTAGTCATGGTGTTTCCTGCTATGTTCATAACGACTCAATTATAAACCCATGTTGGACCATCTCCTGGATGTTATTTTAACTAAGAGTCGTCATTATTTCCCATATAAAGGCAACGACTCTATATACCTAAAAGTGGTATTCTCTGGATTTAATACACATATAAAGTCATTGATCTGCTATATGATCAAGCTAACGACTGTAGCCATAGAAAATATGGTTCATCTCCTGGATGTTTTGCTAACCTAGAGTCGTCATTGGTTTCCATATAATAAATAACGACTCTAGACATAGAAAATGTGGTTCATCTCCCCGGATGTTTTGCTAACCTAGAGTCGTCATTGGTTTACATATAATAAATAACGACTCTAGACATATAAAATGTGGTTCATCTCCTGGATGTTTTGCTAACCTAGAGTCGTTATTGGTTTCCATATAATAAATAACGACTCTAGACATAGGAAATGTGGTTCTTCTCCCTGGATGTTTTGCTAAACTAGAGTCGTCATTGCTTTCAAATGCAGGGAATAACGACTCTATCGACAAAAATATATGTCATCTCTGTGTTAATTTCTCTCTGGGTCGTTAGAATTCTATTTGAAACACTAAACGACTTTAACGTTGACGACCCTCACTCTGCCACAGTGTATAATCTTGTCTTCATTAGAGTCCTACATTATTCTAACAAACATACTTGTAAACATCCTTCTTAAAACCAAGTAGTTTCAACAAACAATCCAAACAAAACACATAAGTAGTTTCAACAAACAATCCAAAAAAAAAAACACATAAGTAGTTTCAACAAACACATAAGTTCAAGTCATAAAGTAAAATGAGCATAAGTTCAACTAGACGGTAACATCTCCTCACTCAAGACCACCATCTCGACCTCGACCTCCTATTTACCTCCCTGACCGGGAAACTTTCCGGCTTTTCTTAGGAGGAGGACCCTGAGTATCACTGCCCCCTGGGGAACCACCATCTTCTCTAGTACCTTGTTCATCATGATGTTGGCTACTTTGCCCCTGTTCACCACGTTGTTGTGCTAGTTGGCTACGTGTTTTCCGGTCCTCTTACCTTCGTTAGTAGCCAGCTCACCAAACATCTTCTTTGCATTGGGATTTTCAATGTGCGTGCAATAATCAGGCATCGACGTTGCTTCGCAGGATGAAACACTTCCCCTTTGTCAGCCGAGCAACAAAAATCCTTGACAAAAAGCTTCATTCGTTCCCTCTATATTCATTCAAAAAACAATTCACATTAACTGACGTATATTTGTATGTAATGAATAACACAATTAAACAAATAAATACTCACCACTAGTTTAAGAATAGTAGTATCATCTCTACCATCAGCTTGAGAAGCAAAGGTGGATGCTCTGTTGGTCCTTCTACCCATAGTCTGATCTATCCGTATTACCCTACCATGGGAGAAGCCTTCGTACCATTGATAGTAATCCGTTGTTGCCTCATAACCTTGATGCACATGGACTTAATATGTGATGTCTACGAGGCTAGAGTGTCTATTATTCCAATGCTTGACATCGTTGCAGTGTTCATAAACCACTTTTATGTCATCCTTTCCAAATTTCACATTTGTTCAACTTGTGCTTGAATGGAGGTACATAATCTTCATCGGGTGAATCTTGAATAAACCCAAGTTGACGCATGATTCTCATCGGATTGTACATTGAAAAACCGTTAGGGTGAAACAAAGGGCCATGGTAATACACGACATCTTCCATTGCGCCAACTCTATCATCCTTGTACGGAGTAAAGATTACCTCTTCCACCGTGATGTTGTCAAGTTTTTTACGCATTTCTATCAACGCATCAGTTTGTTCACTATCCTGAGAACCGGAGTACAACCAACGGGTTCCTGTTGGACTACCTGGGCTCCATTTTGGGTTGAGTTTTACATCTTCATTGTCTTTGAACAGTGACGGGAAATGATCATAAATCCACACCTAAAACAACCAAAGTTCAAATTTTTTAAACAATCAAATAAACATAAAAATATATCGAAGGAAAAAAACATACTAAAAGAAGTCAACTTTCATCAATCCAAATACCTGGATTAGAGCCAAATTCCCATTAATTTGAGAAGTAAGCCAAATTCCCATTAATTTGAGAAGTATGTTCGCGGATCCCTGTGAAAGCTGACCATTTAGATGTGCAACTATGGCAGTCCCCCAAGAGTACTTGTTCACATCTTCTAAGGGGTCCAAAAGTTGAAGAAGGTTGGCGCTGACCCTGTTACCTTTGCTGTCGGGAAATACAACCGACGCAAGGACGTACAACAAATACGCAGCCTCGGCATAACGACATTCCATATCGAGAGACCTCTTTTTTTCCTTCTCTCGTACCAAAGAAACATCCGCCTAATCTCCACAAGTTTGAACTCTTTCTTCGGTACTTAGTTCCTGCACGAAAAGCCCATCAATCTTCTCTTTATCCCAGCCAAACAAGTTCTTGGTCCATGTATAAATTTCATCCCAACTAGGCCTTCTCTTGAAATTGTCACTGGTTGATTTACTTTCGACCTGCACCCCTAATATCTTTTATGCATCATCAGGAGTCAATGCCATCTCGCCAAAAGGAAGTTGGAATGTGTCGACTTCGCCGTAATACCTTTCACGAAACTAGATACTTTAAACCTTGTCATACGCAATCACATAGTTCACAACGGCATTGTACAAACCGGAGTTTTCAACATATTCTCTAACTCTTGCACATTCACCTTTTAGCGGCCACAACTCCATTTTCTTAAAAGAAGATTGGTGCCTGAAAAGATGTGCGGCATTCTTATGATCCTATAAAAAATAAACAAATAAATATTAAAAAACATATTAGAAAGTTAATATCAACCAACTAATCAAATAGCAAGCAAAGTTGGTATTCTTACGATTGTCTCATAGATGGTATGAGCCCACGATCCAAAATATCCAAATAGAACTTTTCCCCCATCTCTAGGTTCTCCTCTTGGTTTACCACTTCGAAGAGGCTCCAACATCAAATGAGTAGCGGGAACGTGTCTCGCGCTGGGTGCAATATCACTTCCATCCTTCTTAACCCTCTTTACCGGCTTCGACTTTGCATTCTGTTCTTCATGTTCTACATCTTGTTTACCATCATCCTCTTCATCATCCTTACCAGCAGCATCATCCCCTTCATCCCCTTCCTGCTCATCATCACCACCATTACCATCATCAGAATCATCACCACTAACATTATCTTCATCATCATTATCACTCTCTACTTCCTCTTCACCTCGTACGAGAGGATCTTCTTGTATCTCCTCTTCTTGGATTTCTTCTTCTTCACCACTACTGCTAGCGGAAACAACAGCAGAGTCTGATTCTGCTGAATCCGACGACTCATTACCTTTGTCTCTTGGTTCGGTGATAGAAAATGATACCTCACTCGGCTTTTTACCGCGTAATGGACCGGCAAGTAAGTATTTATCGTATGGGAGCTTTGGAAGGAGGAGTTATCGTCATTGGAACCTTGTCTTTGGTTCTGCATTTGGTTTCAAAACAAAGAAACCCAAAAACACAATAAGACATCAAATTTATGGTTATCAGATCAAGAGTCGTCACTTAAATGATCTACAAAACAAACGACCCTTGTATACCATGTGACGACTCAAAGTAAAAACAAAGGGTCGTCAAAAGGTCAAAAACGATCCTACGATTTGTGTTGACGACTCTAGGGCATATAGTTAAGTGCCGACTCTAGGGGAAATGAGATGACGACACTATCATTTTTTGCAACAGAGGGCTGTTCGAGTTCCATCTAGAGTCGTTAAGAAATAAAAAAGGGTCGGCAAACGAGAGTCGTCATCTGCAACATAAAAAATTAACGACTCTATTCTAGGGCAAAAAATGTCGAAGTAGCAGAATTAGGGTCGTCATCTTCAACCTAATACACTAACGATTTTTCATAAAATAATCATGCAAATGAAAAGTCGTTAGGGGTATCCACTACGATACTAACGACCCTTTATCTGAAACCGCTATATTTCAGTTACCAGGCTCAATTTCACAATCAAAACACAACAAAAAAACGCATAGAAGGTGGGTTTAAGTTCACATACCTTCTAATTGGACCCATATCTTCTTTGGGTTTCGATTTTTTGGGTTTGGGAGTTCGTCCTTCGATAACCCTTCCTTTGACGGTGTCGACGAGATTGGGGATTTGAAGTGCTTTGCGAGCGGTCTGTTTTGTACGAGCCATGTTTGAAGAAGAAGTTAATCGTCGATTCTCTTCTAACATCGACGATTAAACGATGAATCGGTCGAAGAAAAAAAATCGTGGAGAGTCGTTAATGGTGGTGGTGGAGAAGAGAAATGGGAGGAGAGGAAGATGAAGAGAAAAAAGAGAAACTAATTTTCTCTTTTAGTTTAGTTTAGGGTATATGAATTGGGGCCTAATTATGATTTCTAATTAGTATTAACTGATTTTTAAGATTTGTGTTTAGTAAAAGATAAAACAGTCTTTTCAATATCGGACTAATACGCCCTGCAAAAAATTGGGGTGCAAATAAAAAGTTAAGGCCCCTAATTAAAATTTTTGGCCCCAATCAAATTAGGCTTATTAAACCTCTCTTGCGTATCTTTTGTCCCATGGATTATATGCGGTAAAAAGTCAGAAAAAATTACAGTCAAATTTGCAATTTTGCGGTAAATTTGTCAAGGAGTTCACTCGCAAAAGTACTGAATGTGAAAAAAAAAAATTAAAAAAATAATAATGTGGATCTAGACGAAATTTGAGGCAACTTGAACTACATTTCGTCGTTTTCCATATTTTGGATGCTTTCTTTTAAATAGCTTTTGTTTTAAATAGTGTTTGTTTGTTATAAACATTTTTATTCCCCTCGAAATAAACAAACGCCACCACCCCTTTTCCTCTCTCTCTCTCTCTCTCTCTCTCTCTCTCGTCATCTGTGCAGCAGCTAATCTCTGACAGATTCTCTCTCTCCCTCGCGCATCCAACATCAAGAAGAGTAAAGCAAAATAAAGCAAAAAGAAGAATCAATCAATGGAAGACTCTGAAGACCAAGAAAATTCTAACTAACCCTAACACTCACACCTCCTTTTATTCATTCCCAAGCAAACTCATTCCTACTTATTATTATCATCACTGAAATTCATTCAAATCTCAGCAGAAATCAAGAAATGGCAACATTGCAGAAATTCAAGTTCTTAGCTACACAGTGTGCTGTATCTAGAGGTAGTCCCAGTCCATCTCGAAGCCCTGGAGCTAGTCCTGTCTTTCAACTCCGTCGCCGCAAAACTCTTCGAATGCTTTTCAGTAAGAAATTCAGTACTACTACTTACTCATCGAATGCATCAAGAACAGATCTCCAGCGGTTAATAAACAATCGTGATTCACCACCAGAAAAGAAGAATGAATCAGCGATTGTTAGTGGTGGCAGCAATAAATTGAAAGATTTATTCATTTCTTCTCCTTCTCCACCACCTAGTAATCATGAGGGAAATTCGTTGAGGGAAAACGTTGCCAGAGATAGTAGAGATGATTTGATGGTGATTCGGTCGAGTAATGGAGTTGGATTATCTTCTTCGAGATCAATTTTATCGACGTTCCGGTATCGATTGATTAAGAGAAGTTGGAGACCTGTACTAATCACAATTGCTGAATAAATTTATGTGGATTGAAATTTTCTCTATTTCTTTCTGAGTCTCTCCAAGTTGAGCTCCTTAATAAGATTACTTTCTACTGATTTTTAATTCCAAATTGCAAGTATAATTTTTATCAAACAGTGTTTTAATTTTAATTTCTCTAGCATAACTTAGCAGGCGGCGGAATTCAGATCAGAACAGATTCATTAATACAGGGCTATTTTCACCTTACAGACAATGACAGTGTTCAACTTGGCAGACTGTACTTCAGCTTCCTGGAGACTGAAAAACTAAACATTACAGTGAAGTTAAAATTGCATCTTTAATCATACATGAAAACTATGTTTCTTGAAAATGGCAAAAGTAGAATTCTAAGGCGATGACAGAGGTCTAGTACAGTTTCGCTTTCGCTTTTTACTTGCATTGTGAAGTTGAACAATCCAACATGTGCACAAATCAAAATTTTAACAAAAAAATTCACTCAGTAAGTTTGAAGCAAAATCACAAGTTACTGAGATGTTGAGTACGGCTAACTTTCTTGTATGATTCTTATATAATCAACAAGAATTTCACCCTCGCTTTTCAAGAGAATGAACAGAAAACCAACTGAATATTGCAGAGAGAGAGACCAGACAGTAAAATATATAAAACCACCCTCACGTAGGAGAGGAGACATTGGAATTCAGAAGTCGAAATTACTACAAGGATACTTCTTGAAATTTTGTACACTGTAAACATAAGTATCCATTTACCCTATATTTTACCTTTACATCTACGAGATGGTAGAAGTCGATTCTGCCTGCCGTAGAACTACTTGTAGAAGTGGGTTGCTCTATTTAGAAGTGTCTATAAGCTTATGCAGCTTTAAAAGCAAGGAATCCTGAAAAACAGCAACATGAAGCACAATTGAGCAGAAGAAGAAAAAGGCATGAACAATAGCAATACTAGTGGACAGTGTATGTTAATTGCCACAAAAGCTTCACGACACCAAAATAACCGTAATGTACTACACACTACACAGGTCTTTTGACAAAGAACAAAATTTTAGAGGCTATTCCTAATTTATGACCAATTTGAGGAAAAATATGAGAGAGACCATTAACAGGGAAGCTCGCAGTGGTTTTTCAATGTTTAAATCGACCCTCTTTTATGACCAATTTAGCAACTGAACCCATTACGAAATATGTTTAAGAATGTTGTGTTCTCTGCGCAATCCGAGGTACCACGTAGGGTTAGTAAATGCTTCACCATATGCATGTCATGGACCATTTGCTAAAACAACAATCACGTTCTTGAAATATGTCACAAAGAAATTAGCACCAACATCCGACATTTTAAATTTCAAATCGAAACCCGTCTAAATTTTCAAGGCTTTGGAAATGCTATGCTCGTGTTGCTGTAAAGATTAGCAGAAAACACTCTGCCAATGGTGTCCAAAGCACTTCGTACTGCATTCTCATTATGCTAAGTGCTAGCGTTGAGATTAGCACCATTATCCAATATTTAAAATTTCAAATCTACATCCGTCTAAATTTTTTAAGGCTTTGGCAATGCTATGCTCGTGTTGCTGTAAAGACTAGTAGAAAACACTCTTCCAGCGGCGAATCCTACTGTATTATCCAGAGCACTTAGTATCCCATTCTCATTATGCTAAGTGCTAGAATTAATTCCTTATATGGTAACCAAAGTTTGTTCATTTGAACATGCTCACTGTACGCTTAATGAAGCTATATTATGAAGTTCATAGTGATTCTAAAGTTTAACCATCAACTGGTTGATGTGGGGGAGTGGAGTCACAATACTTGATAAAATACTTATAATAACAACAACCATAAGTTACGCACATACTAAGAACATACTCAGAATAGATAGAAAGACGTACTCTAGTTGTGAAGTAATTTTTAAGTGGTGCTTGTGCCTCAACCTGCTCTGCATCTAGTCCTCTGGCTGGTCATCATCTAATTCCTTAGCAGGTACCTACATCATTACGAAGTATTAGTCCCAGCCCTGCTAATCCAGATTCTTTAAAAATATGCAGCATCAAAAAATTTAGTTTCACATAAGTAGCAGTGGGGTTGGCGTCAATCTGTATTAAATCCAAAAAAAAAAATTCATTACCCACCCTTATAGTGAGATTGGTAATAGAGTCCTTATCAATTTTATGGTTGTGAAGAATGATTAATCCACCAATACATGTAAGAGTTGTCTCCAAAAACCCTATGTGCTGCACCATTAGAGGAATACGTTTCCCATTGTGTTTCACCTGTATCAAATCTCCCTCTATGAAGAGTCCACTAGAGAGTAGATTAGCTTTAGGTTTAAAAGCAATAAAGTTTGATAGAGATTGAACAACCTGATGAAAATTAACAGATTATTTAGCAAGCAGGACAAAAAAAAAAAAAACATTTCAAGAATCGCAATAAATTTGTAGAAGAACTAATAAAAACTTACCCATGAATCAAAAGATGCAAGGGACTGAAATATTGACACAGCAGATGTTTTGACTGAATCCTTGATAGAAGATTTGACAATAAGTGGCTTCTGCTTCTTGTTCAAGACTGGAAATACAAGTTTCTTGGGAGGAACAAATTCATGGAGGAGAAGCGGATTCTTCTTGGTAAACAGTGAAGATTCAGTATAAGGTTTGTTGGAAAGGCAAGGTCCAAAAGATAAAGCAGAACTCAACAAGGATGACTGCATAATCTAGATGATGAAAAACAAATTGAAATTAGAAAAATAAAAACAAAATTCATTAAAATGATGAAACCAAAACAAGCACTAAACATCAAGAACAATCAAAATGTTAGAATGTCAGAAACCCTACAAGGAACAAGAAGCACAAAAGATTGTAATTGAATCAACAGAAAAACAAGATATGGTATTGCATAATGTCAATTAAAACCCTAATGCTAAAATCTCAGAAATTGAGATTGTTTAGATGATCTGATCATGTGTAATCATAAATCTTAAGGAAATAGCACAGCAGTTAAAAGAAAGGAATCGAGAATCTTACCAGAAACCGGTGAGAATGGCAAATCCAACCCAGGTGTTGGAAGAATTTGAGAAGAAAAAAATGACGAAGGGGACTTTCAAGGGTTTTTGGTGACTGAGAATGTCGGAGGAGAGGTTCAGTTGTAGTAGTACACAAACGAGCCATCGACTCATCAACACCGATCCTAGATGTGAGTGTCAGATGGGGCACGATGTAAAGCCGTGTGGTTGGGTGGTGATGTTAAAAGTCTATGGACGAGCCGACGAGGCACGGTGGTCTTAGGGACCATGCGGCCTAGACATCCGTCTATACATTTTAGCTAACGTTGTAGTTCATCATAATATTGATTAAGGTTCACACTTCACGAGTTACTCTGAATGCAACATCAAATCAGGGGTGGAGGTTTTGAAGAAAGGATGGGCAAGTCACCGATTTGGGTTCACTGAGGGGGTGCAAAATGAGACTAAAATTGCTCAAATGGTCTTAGCTAAAAATGAGCCTCGGAACACAATTTCGTAGCTAGTCTATATTCAGCATGATTTTTGTTAGAGGGAGAGCAAAATACGATCCGAGGAGAGCAAAAATCGTAGCCGGCTCACTTACTAGGATTAATTTGGTATATTTTTCCAACTCGGACTATAATACCCTCACTCGCCACATTAACTCTTCCCACATTTCGACCCTGACACAATAATCCTGTAAAATTAGTTTTTCAATTATTCTTTTTCTCGCTGATGATAACGATGATGTTAAATACTCCCTCCGTCCCTATTATATAGGCGGAATATTGGATTTTCCTAGTCCCATTAGATAGGTGGAATTCTAATTTCAAGATGCTTTTTGACAAACATGCCCTTATTTATGTCGTATGGGAAATTGTATTGAGAATAAGACAAGGGGTATAGACAAAAAAAAACATGAAAATTTGTAAAAACCATGCATTTTCTTATTCTAAGAGATTTCATCTTCTCCGCCTATATATTAGGGACGGAGGGAGTACAAAAGAAAGGTGAATTAGAAGACGGGGACAAAGGAAAATACAATGTAAATATGTTAGGAGGAGCTCGGTATACGCAGAGAAAGTACATCAAACTCGTGGAGAATGTGAAAAACAAAAGATGACAGTAAATACAATTTCCTTTGAATGATTGCCATAACGAGAATATTATAAAGAATTTCTTTGCAAATCAAGGGGTTATATCTCATAAACAATATTTTAAGAAGTAGTTTATGGTGCTGGTTCGTAGACTTGCTTCAAGAGTGTAGGTCCGATGACTCCTTTTCTGCCTCTCTTTATAATCGACTCATCGTACTATATCTATATTATAAGGGACAATGGTGTTTTTCTATTTGGACGGAGATCTACAGTTTGGACACATAAAGAACGACCCAGATTGAGACACCTATTTAAGTTATTCATTTACATTTCTGGCATATAAAGAATGGTCCAGATTAAGCTACATATTTAAGATTTTCAATCTATATTTTAGGCATATAAAGAAGGGTCCAGATTAATTCACATAATATTAATTTTACCTAATATAATGAATTTAAATTTATTGCACATTAATTTAGGAATTACTTTTATTCATCCCATTGACTCCTCCCATTAACTTAACTCTTAATTTAATCCTTTTTATAATCAATTTCCTTCCCAAAGGTTCATCCTTTGCACAACTCTATTCCTAAGGTATGATTCACTTTTGTTTTGGTTGATTAAGATAATTGTTGTTAGCTTTTCTCTATAATTTTTTGTTTAACGTCAATGATAATAACACCAACCATAGCTTTCTATCGTATCCATATTATAAAAGACAATGGTGTTTTCCTATATGGACGGTGATCCAAAGTTGGGACACATAAAGGACGGTCCTGATTCATCTAAATAGGATACATTTTGGTTGTATAAAATGCTATCGAGATTGTGCCACGTGGTTGCTTTTCCCCTCTCTCACCCGTTTCGTTAATTCTTGAATAAAAATCCGGAAGGAGAAAAACGAATAGACGAACTTAATGTCCCATCCGTTTGAATTGTAGCTCATAAAACGCAATGGAATGGATTTTCATAAACCTATGCGTATCGAGAAATCACCCAACCGATCGATTCATCCCGGGTACTACTCAAATTGAGGTTCTTATATCTTTCTCCCAATTTTGCGTTTTGATTTTTTGCTATTAAGCCCTAGGCTTATTCGAATTTTTATAGCTATTGATTCTCAATTCATCGTTGTTATTTTGAATCTTAAGAAGGGAAATTAGGGTTCTCAAATTTGGTGCGATTCCGGTGTTGCTTTACACTGCAAGGTCATTTCTTTCAACCTTTTTTCGTTGTTATTATACTTTGGTGTATTGATGTTTCCCTTTTCATTTACATTTCAGTTCCTCTTAAGTATATTTGTTGTTTTTTGTTATTTTTCCTGGGTGCTTTTGGATCGTTTCAATTATAGGTAACTTATCTGATTATGTTAACAATGAAATTATTTTGTTTCAAAACAAGTACTCCGAATTTGCTACTGTTCAAAACAGGTATTCTGAATTTGCGTTCTTTATATATCAACACCAACATTAATTTTCAAGAACCGAAATAATTCTCTTTGCTCATTTGATTACTTATCTTGTTTTGACGGCTATTTCCGATTAGTTATCATGGATTAGTGTTCGTGAGATCACCCATATGAAAGGGTGGCGGAAGGAGTGACATACCCTAAAATCTTGATTTTATTCAAAGTGGCGAGCAACGAGTAAAACTCCGTGGAATTTAAAATCTTGATCCATAATGCGCGGATATATTTTCATATCCTAGATTGTTGTGTGGTCCAATATGTTCCATTTTGATTTTATTTTCGGTTTTATGTATTACCTTGGAATTGGTGCTCACTTCCCAGATCATCAAAGCATTGCGGATGGAAAAGGTGACCAGGTTGAGGTAATCTTCATAATATCCTTCGGATACAGGTCTTTGAAAGAATTAGATTCTAGCTGATTATAGGTAACTTATCTGAATATGTTAGCTGACATGGTTTGTGAGCCTTCATGGTTTCTGAGCTTCCAATAACATTTTGGTCCTTTAGATCACATGTTTGTTAACTTACTTTATCATTTGGATCTGATGTATGCTCAAGAAAATCCTCACATAATAGCTTTGTTTCATCGGAAGATCTTGGAGAGAACCCTGCAAGTTATATTATGCATTGTCATTATGTTAAACGTAATCAAATTGAAACAATTTCCGTCTTATCCATAAATTTGTTGAATACTGCACCCATCACCATCTGTGAAAGAGGCGTTTATCTTTTGGTGGATCAATGTTAGTTAGTACGAAATCTTAAAAAAAGCTAAGACAACAATGGATATGGGTCATGCCACCAACATCTCGGAGACTAGGAGTAAAGTATAAAGGGCTCTGCAATTTTGTATGGTTATGCATATAAAACCATTCTTTTCATTGCAAAATTGGTACTAAACTATTTGAAACCTTTGTTTCTGGAGTGTCCCGTCGAATCGAATCAAGTGTGCCTCTTTCTTCTCGTCCTTTTTTTTTTTTTTGAATTTGATGCATCGATTAGTACTTTTATATGTAATGTATATGTTAAATATGAAATAGAATAAAGTGTATTATCTTATTCACAAATCACACATTGTTTCATAGGATAGCCAATTTTTCTATATTGATAAAACTTGATGAATTTTATTAAAAAAAAATATACTCCTCAAGATTCTTAAATAATAGGTTGGTTTCATGCACAAATTACACATGAAACCAGCCTATTATTTTAAAAACGGAGGAGTAGATGGTGGCACCGAAATGGCACCGTATGTTTTTTTTTCTTCTTCTAATATATGATGTAATGTTTGTATTTCCAAATATTATCCATCGTCCATGACTCAAAACCTACGCTATTTTGTAGGATAGATATCATTTTGTAAGAGGAGCGCATCAAAATACTAACTTTAAATTTATTATCCTTCGAATTTTATAAAAATATCGAAACAAGTCTTATGAGATATTGTGAATAAGAGTGTGAATGGATCCTCCCTCAAAATATATATCCAAATTCTACACATAATAAATTTGTTGCAAAATTTAAATTCGCCTAAGACATATATATATATATGTGCATGTATACTTTTTTTTATGCCAACCGTCTGAGATGCATATGTTGAAATATAGTATCAACAATAAATTATGAACGAACCCATAATTGGGGGATAGTCAAATTAATTGGGGATATGATAATAAGATAGGATAAGGATCCAAATAGTAAAGTGGGGTTATCCCATATCCATGGATTTTTTATAATACCTAATCTATCTACCCCTCACTAATTAATCATATTTAGTTAACATAAATCATTACGATTTTGGATAAATCATTAATATTTTGGAGAGATTAGAAGTATGAGTGTTGGGTTTAAAATTTTTGGTTGAAATGATTGAACATAGTGACTAAAGAGATGTCTCAAAGTCTTCACGTCGACAACAAACAAGTATTTTATGTTCAATCTTCCCATTCAAAAATTTTAGATTCACCATGGTCGCACCCGTAAAAAGTCACTGCGCCGGATTGATGTAACTATGAATACCATGCGGAACAACCTAAAATAGTCATTGTATTCATAGTTTTTTCTATGTTGGCATCGTATCCCTCCAATTTTAAGTTCCAGGCATTGTATATATAAAAAAAATATGTCTATAGCTCGAAAAAAATGTATAGAAAATATGTGAAATTCTTTTATCGAGCATGATGGCACATATTTCAAGTTGGCAAAAACTTAAGTTTTTTCGCTAAGATGTGGCATTGTTGTTTTCATATCGAGCATGCCGGCAAACCCGTGTCGGCATGGTTTTCAAATATGTTTTTATGCCGGCATAAGAAAATCGGCATGGCATTCATGCTAAAATTACTGCTGTTAGAAGTCGTGGGCAAGGTATTCATCATGAATACAATGTCGGTAGAACGAAAACTGAAAAATTCCAGTTACAATTTATTTATTTATATTTTTTTAAAGCTTTACCTTCAAAAAAAAAAAAACAATAACACTTTAAGTAAAATTAGGTATCACTTACCTTCCTAACGAAGCCATGGGTTTTTAATTAAGTTAAAGGGTGGTTAAGTATTTTCGCACTAAAAATCACCCCTTAGCGTGGTTCATTGGATAGTAATAATAAATCATATCCCCCAATTAATTTATGTATCGTTCTAAATTATACATTAAGAAGATTGGTGTCGAATACGTTAAGAAGCTAACCTTCGTTGTACCAAGAACATACCAAACCCCGTGCCGTTACGGCACGGGTAATACCCTAGTTATATATATATGATATCAATCTGGTGAGATCAATTCACGATTGTTGGAATTTGGATGTTCTCATAGAAAAATAATAATCAAGCAGTAAAATATTTATGGTTCATAAATTTCTTCCTGAAAGAGGAGAATGACATGTTTGGAAACCAACTTACCGAGTTGGGAGGGGTGTATTAGTCCGAGTGGTAAAAAGGTAAAAAATCTGTTTAAATCACCGAGTTGACTACGATTTTTGCTCTCCTCAGATCACGTTTTGTTCTCCCTTTAACAAAAATCTTCAGCATACCTTGCCAGGCCACCCAACCAACAATTCTTAAGAGTGGTGTTTGGAAACATGCATGGGGCGTGAAAGAAATTCAACCAGTCAATGAAAAACTCTGAGAGAGAAACTCTGTAAATCGGACGATTAATGAATTAACTCACGAAAAAGAATCGGTTTTCTAAAGCAAGATTTTTGTTTTCTTTTTGATTCAATCTGCAACATGTTTTCCTAATTCTCTGCTTAGCATTTTTTCTTCATCTGTATTCTCATACCTATGCACTTAGTTTTCCATTAATGGTTGTGGAACTCATATAATGGTTTGTCTTTCTTAGAATAAAGTAGTCTTTAGTTTTAAAATTTCTCCTAATCTGTGTTAATCCGATTTATTTTCTTATCTTTTTCATTGTTCTAATGGCAAACTAATTTCCTCTCTGCAGGTCTCCTGACTTCTTTGTGGATCCCGTGGTGGTATACTATTCAACATGTGGAATCTACTTGAATCAAAAACGGTGGTGTTGAAGAAAATATTTTTACAAGCAGTGGTGCTAACCATCAAGTCTGTGATGGTCCATATTAGTAGTAATAGTCTAGGTTTGAGCTTAGATAAGAAACACATAAGATCTCAAAGTTCTCTACAATCATATCAGATCAATCAAAGAAATTTTCATCTTCTTCATGATTTTCAAATTCAAAACTTTCCCCCCATCAAAATTTCTTAGGTCAAGCCGAAGATTAAGGGATAATTATTATTTTTTCTTATTCAGAAATTATCACACAGCTCATAACATATTTTCAAATCCTTCTATTGAGAGTCAATTACTGGATATGCGGTATTCTTTTAACAGAAAAAGGAAAGAAAGCTTCAACCCTAGAAAGAATAGTTTGGATATATACTCAGAGAAATATCATTTAGGAATTACTCAATATACTAAACAGTTTTTCCTTATAGTGATTGAAGAAGAAGCTACAAACACAATGGCACAACCTTCTGAGAATCGAATTAACAAGGAAATTAAGAAGAGCAACAATTGAACTTCGTGAGAGGAGAGTTGTAGGAGCACAACAAACTGTGAATGTTGCGTCAAGAAGAATGGACTTTTGGTATCTTGGGAAAACTTATGCGGAAACATAAGATAGATATGAGAAACATTAGAGAGGAAATCAACTCTTTATGGAGAAGATATCGTTACAAACAGATACGAGTTATGGGTCATAATCTTATGCTGGTGAGACTAAACTCTGAAGAAGAAAGGGATGAAGTCATTCAAAATGGTCCATGGATAGTAGGAGAAGCTCTCTTCGCTGTTCAAAAATATACAAATGGAGTTCCAATCAAAGATTACAAATTCACTGATCAAATTTTCACTCTATAATTCAAGTATCTAAAATTGGAGCACCCAAATAGTGTTGTAGTTGATGAAGTAATAAGTTTTATGGGGAAGAAGATCTCAACTCATCCTCCAAATTGCAGACCAAGATATGGAAACACTGTCAAAGCAAGATTGGAAATAAGTTTGAAGAAACCTCTGCACCGTGGAGGATGGTGGAACACAGTCTCTGGAGAAAAAATATGGATTAGATATCATTGGGAGCTGCAACCAAAGAAGATATGTGATAGATGTTTTGTCATTGATTACAATGATAGTAAATGTTTGGAATGGTCCTATCTTCTTTACTTAGATAGTCTATCAGAATCTGAATATGAAGCTCATCTAAAAGAAGAACAAGCTATTAATGAAGGTAATACTGAACATGAAATGGAGGATAGTGGTACATAAGATATGGGTACTGATGAACCAAATGTTGAAGAAGGTGAGACTGGAAGACAATCTAAGAGAATGAGAAACTCTATTCTTAATGGAGAACCATCTATGAACCCTCATAATATCCATGTCCAACCACCAACTGTTCATGTTACTACTTTTACTACTAATATGGATCATCATGGCAACTCAATGATGGAAACAAATGATTCAAGCACTAACAATGTTGAAGCCACAAATGCAAGTCGGGGAGATAATATGCATGTATATCATAATACTTTTTGTCAGGAATTTCTTTATCGGTCCTTCTTTTCTACCAATTATAGATATAGTTTTTATCATAGTTATAATTTCTTTTCCATCATGAAGATTATTGCTTGGAATGTTCAGGGCCTAGCTAAAAAAGAATACTAGAAATCAACTAATAGTGTTAATCCAAGCACAATCACCTTCATGAGGGAGAACCTACTAATAGCTAAAAAGAAATTCTGGAAATTTTCACTCATTGGTAGATTATATTTACAGAAGATTAAATTTGTGGATGTTGCCATTATTTTACGTCAACAATGGAAATTAGTAGGAGAATGTAAACCCATTCCTCTAGGAAGAGATTTCTTCACAATCGAACTGGATAATAAAGTTGATCGAATGACCATTAAAGCTGGGCTGTGGGAAGTTAATGATCAAGTATTACAAGTTAGAAATTGGGTTTCAAACTCAGACCATCATCATACATCTAAAGCTCAAGTTTGGGTTAGGTTACCTGGTTTAGGGTTGGAATTTTGGAAGGAGGAAATTCTCTTCAAAATATGTAAGGAAATAGGAACTCCTATTAATATTGATACTGCTACTGTAAATTGTGAGGTTGGTTATTATGCTAATGTTCTAGTTGAGGTAGATTTTGCTCATTCTATTCCTAACAAATCTGGATTAGTACCAAGTTTGGAGGATTTTTTCAGGATATTTCAATTTCTGTATGTCCTAAATTTTGTCATAACTGCAAAATCATTGGTCATTTAACTACTGAATGTAAAGTTAAGCAGAATAAAACTAAAGTAGATAATGCAGGTGGAGAGAATAGTCAAAATCAATTTACTACACCAACAAATCAGCAACAAATTCCATTTGATATTTGTGATGTATCAAAAAGAGCAGGTGAGGATTCTATAGTTAATACTATTCATGAAACACAAGTTATCAAGTTATCTACAAGAAACAATATGTTACATAAAGGCAAATTCAGTCCTCTTGAATGTGAAGAAGGTGAAATAGATAATGAAGCTATCATTAAAGAAGATCCAAATGTCTCAACACCAAAGAAAGCTAACAGTTTAGAAAGTACCACTATGAAATATGTAGATGGAAAAACTGGTTAAGTATCCAATGAAGCTGTTAAAGTGACCTCTTGGTCTAAAATATTTGAAAAGGAAATGATATCTAATACATCATCCTCATCAACTGCTACAAGTCCAACTGATCCAGTAAAGGTAACTAAACAATTTCAAGCAAATAATAAGTATAATTTCAGGAAAAATCAAGGAAAATGAGGCACTAACAATCCTCCTCCTCCTATCAAATGAAGATAATATATTGGAACATCAGGGGCCTGAAAAGACCTAGGGCTCAGGATAAATTAAGGTCTTTAGTCAACCAGTTTAGTCCCTCTTTATTTTGGATTACAGAACCTAAAGTAAAATGCAGTGCTTCTTTTTGTGAGAAATTAAATTTAGCTGGAATGCAGAGCATGGTGATTCACAATTCTACATCAAATAATAAAGGTAACATATGGTTATTTTGGAGTAAAAATATTTCAACTCCTCAAGTAATTTCTGTTTCTAGTCAAATGATCACAGTGAGTGTTGAAGATGTTCTTGTATCTGGAGTTCATGCTCATGTAAGGAAAGTGCAAAGAAGATTTTTATGGTCAGAGATGGAAATAATCAGTGAGTTAAATAAACATTGGATAGCTTTGGGTGATTTTAATGCAATGATTTCACTTGATGAAAAAATGGGTGGTAAATCTCCTAACAGGGCTTCAATGTTGGAATTTTCAACTTGCTTAGACAATTGTGAGCTTATTCAAGCTCCTAAAACAGGGTTACAATTTTTATGGTCAAATTGCCAGCAAGGAAAGAACAGAATTTTGTGTACTTTAGATAGAGATGTCTTTAATCAACAATGGCTTCAAAAGTTTGGAGATTGGGGTTATAAAGTTGGTTTAAGAATAGTGTCAGATCATGCACCATTATTGGGAGGTTGTTCTAATATTCCTAAACCTCATAATTGTCCAAGAAAATTTCAGAAAATGTGGATCTATCATCCATAATTTTTATTAGTTGTCAAAGAATGTTGGTCTAAGCATATTCCAGGTGATCCAGCTTACATATTTATGCAGAAATTAAAAGGTTTAAAAAAGGAGTTGAATGAATGGAACTGGAAGGTTTTTGGCAATGTTCAAGTTAAGATAAAAGAAGCAGGAGAAAAAGTGAATGTAGCAATGCAATATTCAGATGACCATCCATTTGATGAAGAAGCATTAAAGAACTTAGTAACAGCTCAAAATGAACATGCCAGAAGAGAAGTGCAAGCTAATGTGATGCTAAGGCAAAAATCTAGAGAAAAATGGATTCAAGAAGGAGCAGCAAACACTCAATTCTTTCACACCAACATGAAGATAAGGCAAGCAACAAATTTAATTAGTGAACTTGAAGATAACAATGGTAATATCATCTCCGACCCATCTCTTATTGCTGATTCTTTAGTTCATCATTTTCAGCAAAAATTTGAGTTTCAAGAAGTTAATATTTCAGAGAAATTATTGGATGTTATTCCTTCATTAGTAAGTACTTCAGATCAAGAAATGTTGGATGTATTTCCAAGTCATGAAGAAATCAAGAATATCATTTTTCAAATGGATCCAGAGAGTTCTCCTGGTCCTGATAGTTTTTCAGGTATTTTCTATATAACTTGTTGGGATATTATTTGTACTGATTTAGTGGCAGCAATTCAATTTTGTTGGAAAAGAAGATTCATACCAAGAGGACTGAATTCTAATTTCCTAGTTCTTCTTCCTAAATGTCAAGGAGAAAAAAAGGCAAACCAGTTTAGACCAATTGGTTTAAGCAATGTACTCTTCAAAATCTTCACTAAAATCATTACAATAAGAATGAATAGTCTTATGGCTAAATTGATATCTCCTCAACAAGCCTTACATCAAGGGTAGGAGTATTCATGAGAAAATTTTGCTTGCCTCTGAGATGGTAAATGAAATGAAAAAGAAAAGAAGGGGAGGTAATGTAGCTTTCAAACTTGATATATCCCAAGCTTATGATTCTGTAAGATGGAAGTTTCTTTTTCAAGTTCTGAAAAAATATGGTTTTTCTTCTTCATGGTGTGATTGGTTGCTTACACTATTTGAATCAGCAAAAATGTCATTATGGTCAATGGGGAACCTTGTGGATTTTTTTCAATGGGAAGAGGCTTAAAGCAGGGTGATCCATTATCACCTCTTCTTTTTGTGCTGATGGAAGATGTTCTTAGCAGAAATATTTCTCAGTTGGTGAATCAAGGTAAAATACTTCATATGGTGTTTAAAAATGGTATTCATCCAACTCATCTCTTCTTTGCGAGATGATGTTTTGTATTTTGCAATAGATCCAAGAAATATTTAAAAGTTTATTCACATTACTTGATGAATATCAAGCTAGCTCAGTCAACTAATCAATAAGGATAAAAGTAAGTGTTTCATAGATGGAGTTTCTTCCCGCTAGGAAACAACAAATTTGTGAGATGGTCAATATTGAATTATCTAAATTTCCTGATAATTACTTAGGAGTGATTTTAGCTCCTGGAAGAGTAACTTCAGCAATGGTCTGGCCAGTGGTAGAAATGATTCAACACAGATTAGCAAAATGGAAAGGCAGATTATTATCTTTTGCTGAAAGGTTAGTTCTTGTCAAATCAGTGTTATGTAGTATTCCATTATACAATATGACTGTTTATAGATGGCCTACTTCAGTCATGAAAATTTGTGAAAAACTTATAAGGAATTTCTTATGGTCTGGTAATAGTGAAGTTAGAAAATTCAAAACATTATCATGGAAGAAGGTTTGTACACCATACAATGAAGGAGGTCTTGGTATTAGAAGACTGGAAATTATTAACAAGGCTTTTCTTATGAAAATAATGTGGAAAATGGTGACTTCACAAGATGAATGGGCTCTTTTCTTTGATGCAAAATTTAAGAATAAACAAGGTCAATGGTTTGAAAACCGGAAACCATCTTCGTTTACTCGGTCTTAATGGGCTTGGTCATCTCTCGAAAGATGACATTAAGTGGAGTGTTGGTAATGGAGCTGAGATTTCAGTTTGGTTTGACACATGGTATGAAACATATCCAATGATAAATGAAATTGGATATTCTGATCTTGTTAAAAAAAATATGCAGATGAAAGTGAAAGATCTAATTAAAGAAAATCAATGGGAAATTCCCAATGAATTACAACTGCTTTTGTTATGAGCAACATGCCTGCAATTGATGGTGGAGCTGACAACATAATATGGAATGTAAGTACAAATGGAGTTTTCACTACAACACGGGCAAAGTGGAAAAAATGTGATTCAAGCAAAGAAGAATCGGTATGGCCTTCCTTCATATGGAAATATTTCTTACATCCTTCCATTGCTTGTAATATCTAGAAACTTCTTCAAGGAGTATATGTAGATGATGAAACAATGAGATGAAGGCTATGAAATGCCTTCTAGATGTTGTGTGTGTGTATCATAACAAGACAACATGGAGCATACCTTGTGGAAATATGATTTTAGCACTCAAATTTTGAATTGGTTATGTTTGTCTTTGTTTTTCCTGTGCCATCATCATTTGAGATGTCCGTCAAGAAGCAATACATCATAGTCCACCGATAAAAGAGGTCTGGATCACGGCGACTTGTGCAATAATGAAAGAATTATGGTTCCTAAAGAATTCAATTCTATTTGAGAATGGAAGGGTCAATATTCATAGCTTTTAAAAGTAAAATTATTCAAGTAGTTCATGAAGGAGGTATCGAATGAAAGGTAAAAGATGGGATCATGACTATGATTCTAAAATAATCAATTTCTTCAACTTACGTCTAGGCTAGTTTATCTTAAGCCATAATTTGTATTGGCTTAATTTCTACTTTAATTTTGTCTTTTGTTTTTTTGCTGTTAATTTTTAGTTTCTTGTAGTATAACTTTGGCTATTCAATTTAATAAAAAATGTGATTGAGCAAAAAAAAAAAAAAAAAAAAAAAAAAAAAAAAAAATCGCCCGATTCTTGTTTCTCTTTGAGACA
Organism: Papaver armeniacum; assembly: GCA_023531295.1. Taxonomy (NCBI): domain Eukaryota; kingdom Viridiplantae; phylum Streptophyta; class Magnoliopsida; order Ranunculales; family Papaveraceae; genus Papaver; species Papaver armeniacum. Next base: position 137,139 of record JAJJWW010018424.1, read on the forward strand.
AAAATTGATCAAGAAAAATGATACAAATTTGCTAAATCTCTAAATTATTGTAACTACATCTCGTATAGATAGAATAGGGCTTACAGGTGGTCTCTTGTTAATGTGGAAGGATGATATTAAATGTGAAGTTCAGGAAGTATCTCATAATATGATTCATGTTGTTGCAAAATTGCATGTAGCCAAACCTGATGTTCTTATTACTTTCATGTATGGCTCTATATATTTTGATATGAAAAAAGAACAATGGGAGATCATGAAAAGAATTAGGGAGAATATAATGCAACCTTGGCTTGTCATGCAAACTAAAATGCATACATTTTTCAAGTCATAAAAAAATACAAAAGAGCAGTGCTCGCACCGCTAGTTCCCTTAATATAAAAGACCTTAATGTCCATTTACATGATATGCATCTAATATGCTCATTCATCTAGTGCATCTTTCAAACCAATTTCGTAGTACTTCTCTTAAACACATGAGATATAATAAAAAGTGGAGGGACCTGTAACTTCCCCCCTTTCGCCTAAAAAAATAAATATGTTCAACATTTCTTGCCACCAAATGTTCTCCAAAATATATTGCTACAAATGACAACCTAGGTCATTGAAAGATGTATGGGGCATCTTCTCCTATACAAGACATTAGCAAGCATCTAACAATATTTTGATATGAAAAAGAACAATGGGAGATCATGAAAAGAATTAGGGAGAATATAATGCAAACCTGGCTTGTCACCGGAGACCTTAATGTCCATTTACATGGCTCATTCATCTATGCATTTGTGGAGGATAAATATGTTCAACAGGAAATTAATGAGTGTTGTCTCATGGATCTTGGTTATATAGGTAGGGATTATACTTGGTCTAGTAATAATATGGGAACAAGAAGTAAGAAGTCTAGAATTGATATGGCTTTAGGTAATCATGATTGGTGTAATGGTTTTCCTAATGCAAAATTATATCATCTAGTTCAGGCTGGCTCTGATCATTGTCCTATAATTTTACATACTGAGCATGAAAGTAGAAAGCTTTGGAGACCTTTTAAGTTCTTTATTATGTGGATAAAACATAGTTCCTTTAAATATCAACTTGCTATTGCTTGGAACTCTGATTTTAGTGGTTCCCAGCCTATAAACTCACTAGTAAACATCATGTTACTAGAAAAAGGTTCTTTCAGTGGAATAAAATAGAATTTGGTGACATTGATTGAAATATTAGTAGACTTCAGGAACAACTTTTGGATGTTCAAAGTCAACAATTTTCCACTTCTCAGCATGATAAGCTCATTGATATAAATAAGAACTTAGATCTCTGGTTTGATATTAAAACTGACATCTATAAGCAAAAATCTGGTGACAAATATGTTTTTGAGGCTGATAATAACTCTAGATACTTTGTACTCTTGCTAATAGAAGAATGGTCAGGAAAAACATTGATTGCCTATTTGATAGTGCTAATAACTACTTAGATAATAGAGAGGATATTTCTAGAACTGTAATCTCTCATTTTAGTTCAGTTATCTATACTTCTAATGTGCAAATTCCTGATCATATTTTTGATATAATTCTCACTATTATTAGTGACAATGATATGGATAGTTTTAATAGATTACCAACTGATAAAGAAATCTTTGAAATTGTTAAGAGTATGTTTGCTTGGAGCTCTCCAGGTCCAGATGGTTTTCATGCTGGATTTTATCAATCCAACTGGAACATTGTAGGTAAGGATGTCATTCATGCTGTGAAATCTTTCTTCTCTACAGAATACATGCCATCTAATTTTAATAAGACCTTCATGTCCTTGATTCCTAAAGTTGATACTGCTAAGTATGTTGTGGATTTTAGACCTATAGGATTGTGTAATACTGTTTACAAAATCATTTCTAAGATCATTGCTAATAGAATAAAGCCTCATCTTAAGCATATTATTTCCCCTTCTCAAGCTTCATTTGTTCCTGGCAGAATTATTCATGATAACATCATCATTGCTCATGAGATGATTCATACAATGAAGCACAAGGAAGGTATTAGTGGAACTATGGCTTTAAAATTAGATCTCTCTAAGGCTTTTGATAGAATTGAATGGCCTTTTCTTCTTGGTATGCTTAAGAAACTTGGCATCCCAGTTAAATTTTGTAAACTGATTGAGCAATGCATCAGCACAACTAGAATAGCCATTCTTCTTAATGGCTCTCCTACAGATGAATATTGTCCTACTAGAGGTTTAAGGCAAGGGGATCATCTATCCCCTTATCTTTTCATTATTGCTATGGAATTCCTTTTTAGACTTTTTTTGAATGCTGCTAATAATCATGTGATATCTGGTGTTAAAGCTTCCAGAAATGCACCAGGTATAACTCACCTTTTATTTGCAGATGATATCCTCATATTCACAAAGGCAGATATGCATAATATAACAGGTATTCTGTATGTGCTTGGAAATTTTGGTATGTTCTCTGGTCAAATGCTTAATTTTGCTAAATCTATTGTTTATTTTAGTAAGAACATTAGTCCAGAGAATAGAGTTATTCTTGCTAATGCCCTTAATATGACTGAAATGAAATATACTGTTAAATATCTAGGGGTTACTTTGCTTATGATAAGGGACAAAACTAAGGCATTTAAGCCAATTCTTCAGTCATTTGGTTCAAGATACAAAAACTGGAAAGGTAAAACTATGAATCATTCAGCTAGGACCACTATGGTTAAACATGTGCTAAACACTCTCCCTTCTCATCAAATGGGTAGCTTTAGAATCCCTAAAACTAAGATATATCATATGGACACTTTGCAAAGACAGTTTTGGTGGGGTAAAGAAAAAGATCTTTACTTCATTGGTTGGAATAAGCTTATGATCCCCAAAGCTTTAGGTAGATTAGGCTTTAGAAACCTAGAACAATTTAATACTGATCTTCTTTGTAAAGTGGCTTGGAGAGCCTGTAATGATGAAGAGTCTCTTTGCTTTAAAATTCTTAAAGCAAAATACTCTAAAGATGGTAGCTTTCTACACTTAAATAAACTGAAGGATGACTGCTCTTGGTTATGGAGGAGTTTCTATTCTGGTTTGGAGGTTATAAAACAACACACAATTTGGGTTGTTATATGTGGTACAAAAATTAGCATATGGCTAGATTATTGGGTTATAGGTCTTAATAGCCCACCTGTACCTATTGTAGGTGCATCTAGTTATAACAATTTTAACTTGGTTTGTGATATTTTTTTACCAGGCACAAGAGAATGGTATATTAATATTCTTAATTCTCTCTTTTCTCAAGATTGTGTTGATCTTATTCTTAATATGCAGATTCCCAATTCAGGAGAAGACTTTATTATTTGTAAGCCTGACAGAAAAGGAAAATTTTCTGTAAAAAGTGCTTGCAACACAATATGTTTTGATGATGTTAACAACATCGTTTCTTTGGATACTATTCCTAAATAGGTTTGGTCTCACTTATGGCATAATAGGATTCCTCATAGAGTGCAGCTATTTATTTGGAAATGCATCAAAGACATAGTTCCAATTAGAGCTAGAATCTCAGTCTACAAGCCTGAGATTCAAACTGTTTGTTCTCTCTGTAATTGTAACATAGAATCTATGCGACATTTGTTCTTTGAGTGTCCTTTTTCTAGATCTATCTGGTTAGGAATGAATATCCACATTGATACTATTGTAGGTAATTTTTCTACTGTTCAATCTTGGATTATCTCTTGGTTCACTTCAGATGGAAACAATGACACAGTCTTATGTTTAGATAATGCAAACTATGTCTGTAGATTAATGTGTAATGGTACATTTGGAAAGATAGATGTTATCTTATCTTTCAGGGAGTTAAGCCTAATGTGCAGAGCACAAATACTAGAATTTATAATCTAGTAAGGCAATGTGTTGAATATTATGGTTCTCTGCGTAGTCCTCTAAACAGTTTACAGATTAAAGTTTGGATTCTTCTTGAAAAAGATTTTGTGAATATTAACATTGATGGATCTTTTATTCGTGCAACTAGAAAAGGAAGCATTGGTCTAATAATCCGTAATTTTGTAGGTATTTGTCTAGGTGCTCAAGGGATGAATTTGATGAGGAAGTGGATAAGGAATATGGGGCTGAGCATTTTGAGGGCAAGGCATTGGAATTGGCAGTAAACTGGATAGAAGAGTTACAGATAGACAAAGTTGTTTTTGAGATGGACTGTGACAATGTAATAAAGTTTGTGATGGAGCAACAATCGCAGGTTCATTGGTTCAATTCAAGTATAGTTGAGAGAGTTAAAATTAAGAGTAATAGTGGTAGTAAACTTTGGTTTTTCAAGTCAATTCATAGACTTGGTAATAATGTAGCTCACTCTTTAGCTCGTAAAGCAAGAGATGATGAAGCAAACTTCTTTCATATGTCAAACTTCCCAAAATTTATAACTGCTCTGGCAAAAGATGATTTCTGCTGCAATGCATCAAATTGATAAAAAATTTCTTAGTATAAAAATAAATAAATAAATTCAACCAGCAATTCTTAAGAGTGGTGACAAGAGAATCAAGTTTTCCAAGTTCCAACCAACAGTTGATTAGAAACCAATTTCATCAAGTTTTTGAAACAAAATATCTATCAATTTACATTTATATATACATTTTTCTTATCTAATCATCTACAATTGGACCCCCAACGATAATCCTCAAATCTTGGACAATTCACAACAGCCTTATTTCCATAACCAATCCTATCAATAGCACTAAGGACTTCTCCACCAAATTGAAGGTAACTCTCAAATTGTGGAATTTGCAGCTTAGAACAGTTCACATAGCACGAAACAAGGATCTGCGTCATAAAATAAAATTTCATTAGACACCTAAACTATACCAAAAGATAGCATTTGCAGTACCAAAGTATAGTTAATATCAAGTAATGAACTCGTATTGGCGGGTGCAACACCTATACAAAAGATTATGTCGGACTTAATCAGGGATACACAATCTTATGTAGCACCTTGCAGGGAGAGCGTATGGATTTGTCAAATCGCATTTAAATCAATAAGAAATACTACCATAAAATAAATACCTTTTCAGGATCACGCAACATGTAAACCATACTGTCTGCAATGTTTTCTTTAACATTTTCATCCTTGTCAAGTAGAGATTCAATCTTCTCCATGAAAAAAAATGTATCAAAAGATGCAAGAGACTGAAATATCTGATTAGTCAATACAACAGATGTTTTTATCAAAATCTTTGATAGAAGATTTAACTATAAGTGGCTTCTGCTTCTTGTGCGAGACTCTTAATATAAGTTTCTTTGGAGGAGCGAAGTCATGGAGAAACGGATTCTTATTGGGAAACAAAGAGGATTCGGTATAGGGTTTGTTGAAAACATAAGGTCCAAAAGATAAAGCATCATGCAACACGGATGACTGCATCGTCTAGATGGTAGAACCAAAATTAACAAGCACTAAATAGCAAGAACAGTCGGTATATTGCATGGTTAGAAACCCTACAGAACAGGAGAAACCTAACGGAGAAGTCACTGTGTGTTCTCTTAAAGTAGTAAGAGCAGTTCCTATGGAATGAACAAACTTGGAGTTTGTTCATTTTGCTCCCACTATGGAATGAACAAACATGAAAAATGGATGTTCAACTCAATATATTTGTTGATTTGAACATCGAGATGGACAAACCAGCGCGCGTCTGTGGTAACGACGGGTGATCTTGATAAGAACGCTGGCGTTTGAAGAAACAACGTCGGCGTTTTTACCACCAACGCGTCGTCCGTCAAAACGCTAGCGTTTTTTATCCAACCGCTCTTTCCATCCCACCACCATTGTTCCTTTCCTTTCCCTATAAATTCACTTCGTCTACAGACTTAAACTCACACCTTCTTCAACACTACCTCACCATTACAAAATTTCCATACTGTCTCCAACTTTTCTTTTTCTTTTCAAACAAAACTATTCATATCAATTCAATCTTTCAGGAAAATTTCATCTCCATATATTGCATCTTTAAAAAATATGGCATCCTCACAACAACGATCACAACAACAAACACCACAACAAACATAACAAGAAACACAACAATCACAACAAAAGAACACAAGAATTCGTGGTCCCAAGTATACGATGGACGAAGACGAGTCACTTTGCAGAAATTATGTATTATTTACATTAGATGAAATCAACGGTATTTATCAAGAAAGAAAAACTTTTTATGGTAAGATTTTAGTAAAATTTGGTGAAGAAACCGGTAACATTAATAGACGTGATGTCGAAGGGTTGTGTCATCGTTTTCACACAATTTCAACATCCGTTTCTGAATATGTAGCTTTGATCACTCAAATGTGGAACAACAAAAAAAGTGGTGAAGGCAAACCAGATGTGGAACGAAGATGTCGGGAAGAGTGGAAAAGATCCCACAAAGGTTGCAGCTTCCAACATGTAACTTGTTTCACCATTTTGAGGGTGCTTAACAAGTTTAATCCATACTTGCTGGAAGGTCATCAAATGCCTGGAAAATCACCACATGGTCCAATCTCGCAGGATTTTCATAATGGAGGGCATGCTTCCTCACCTGATGGAACTCCAAGTAGTCGGGATCAACACAATGGTAATCTAGACGTTAACACCAACTGCAAGAGAAGAAGAGGAGGTGGTCAGAAAGCTGCAAAAGCAGCGAGAGACGCAGCCCAACGAGCAGCAGAAGGAGGTTCAAGAGAGTTCAACTATGTTGATCACAAGGAAATGGAGATGCAGAGGCAGATAGAGTCAGGGACCGTACCATTGCTTTAAATAATCAACAGAAAATTCGTCTTTCGCGAGAACAATACTACAAGGATTGTAAACTAAACAAGTTACTCTCCTTGGACGTTGGCAAAATGAATGAACGAAAATATGTTGTATGGACTAAGCAAATGGATGCGGCCGAACAACAACAAGTCCAGGCCGAACAAGTCCCCCCCAACAAACTGAAGCCCCCCCTCAACAAACTGGCCAGTATGTGAATGTGGAAGAAGACGAAGATGATGCCTCGGAAGAAAACGAAGATGAATACAGTCTTGCCAACTAACTGATTTTAATTCTTGTCTAGTTAAGTTTAATTTAATTCAGTGTAGTCGTTTAATTTAATTCAGTTTAGTTTAGTTTAACTATACTAGTTTATTTAAAGTTTATTTAAAATTACTTTTAATATAATTGCCTTAATTTTAATAAACAACTTTAAATTAAAATAAACAACAACACTAAATTGAAAATTACATCTATCTTCCTCTCCCTCTCCCTCTACCTCGCCCCCGCGCATCGTCTGATGCTCCTTTTAAAGCTCAAAGGTGCTTAGTTAAATCTTGTCTTAGTTGTGGATAGATTACCCGATTGTGGAGTCTGTCAGTGGCAAGTCTATTTTCTCTTGCCAGATGCCCATGCTTTACCACAAGATCCTTGGTTAAATCTTCATCGGAAAACTAGTCCAGTTGGGTCACGCCGCTTTCTTCAATGACCATGTTATGCGAGAATGATACAAGTCGGCATAATTTTGTTCATTTCTTGAATATCAAAATCGTGCGTGTCGGCCCGCCTACGATGGCAAACTTCTTTTCAAGTATGCCAAAAGCGCGTTCAACATCCTTTCTGCATTTAATTTGTTGGGTGTTAAAGTACTTCATATCCTTCGAAGTCGTCGGACCAAAACCTACCTGTTTATAAGCTTGAACCATAGTTGACCATTCTGGGTAGATTCCGTCTGCCAGATAATAACCCTGAGTGTAGTGATGATCGTTGATGGTGAAATTACAGTGCGAAGCCACCCCATTCTTAAGATCTTCAAACAATGGTGACTTATATAAAACATTGAGATCGTTATTTGAACCCGGGAGTTCAAAAAAGGCACGCAAAAACCAACAATCATAAGTAGCCGAAGCTTCCAAATTACAGTTGGTTTAGGATAATGACCCTTATATTGGCTTGCCCATTCAACCGGACACGCATGCCACGTCCTGAATTTGGTAATTTGGGGTGTGGTGCATGCACCTAGACTACCTAGCATTCCAAAGTGAAGGAGATGGGGTTGATCTTAGAGGGAAGTGGAAGAAGGTGTTGGAAAACTTATGACTGTACGCGGAAAGGATCGTGTTTTCGGTGTTTTTAGCTATGTTATTCTTTGAACATCTTCCGAGTAGGCTTTCTTAAAAGGTTGGACCAAAATGCTCGACTATTGTGCAAAACAATTCGAGTTACCTAAAGGTTTGTTTTTCCCATACGGATGTAGTCATCGGTGGAATGTGGAGTTGGTTGGTACCCCGTGTGTAACATAGTATATGCTTGTGGAGTTGGGAGGGCCGCAGTGACCTTTTGCTCGGGACTAAAGCCTCGTACATGTTGTGCATCATACAGTATGATAATTAAATAAAGGTTGTACCCGACAAAGCTCGCCAATAATCCTTTGCGTCAATGTTGCGGCCCATGCGGAATTTTCAAAGCTGAAAATCCTCATCTCACAAAATCCTCATCGGAATAGACACAATTATGATAAAAATAATCATGCATCATCTTTTCGTGGTAAAAATGTCGATCTCGCCACGTCCATCTTCTAATCGCAACTTCATATGGCTCTAAAGGCTTTGGTATGATCCCGGATTGTAATTGCAACATAAAATGTCGCCTTCTTCTATCTTGATTTGCATCTTCATCCATTTGATGTAAAAACTCCATACACATTTCTTCCTCTTCTTCATACAACATTTCAGCCATCTCCATATCTTCCTCGGAAGAATCAAAATCAGAATTCATGGTTGAAAATTGAAAGCAATTGAAAGAAAAGACTGATCGGGTGAAAGATTGTTGTGAATTTGTAAAGATCAAACTCGAGCCGTATTTATGGAGGAAAAAACTAGCCGGTAGAAACTAGCCGTTCCGGTGACCGTTGAAAAGTAGTCGTTGGCATCCTTGGTTCAAACGCCATCGTTTGTTCAACCAACGCCCGCGATTTGCATACCGACGCTCGCGATTTCATTACGGTCGTGTGCTTAGTTATGTAACGCTCACTCCTTTACCATAGTGGAAAACACAGTTTGTTCATCCACGTGGCTCAACAAAACGATAAGTTTGTTGATTGCCATAGGAATTGCGCCTAACAAGGAGTTTAACCCGAGTCTGGCCGGATTTTACCGAGCTGAGCCACCGAGTCATAAGTAATTACTGCTTGCTTAGTCTGTTGTGTGAATTAGAAAATACCGTGATGTCATTTCTCAAACACGCTCTAGGACTTTATTTTATTTCGATCTCAAGTCTCAATCTCAACTACTTTTGTTTTCCTTCTGATGAAATAGGAATAAAATAAAACTCTGCACTTTCTTTGTAGGTGTATGAGGGTATGACAAGAAAGAACGGACAAAGTGAAAGTACCAGGAGATTACACTCAACTTGACTTGGTCTCCTCCTAGCTCCATATATACTAACAATGGATGATTTCCTTTTCAAAACACTACCGATCAGCAAGTTCAAGAGATTTACATCACAAAATATAAATATTCCAACTCATCTCTTAGTTACGGTTTTCAAGATCTAATTGTGTGTCTGATTTCAATCACCAAACTAACAAGAAAAGAGATGGGGATGATTTTCTCTCAAATATCTCGGTTATTATGCTTGATCCTCCTCTTATCTTATGTCGCTTGGAGTCAGTAAGCTTTTATCTTGATCCTAGAATTTGCAATTTCATATATTCATAATCATAATGTCACCTATAACCCAAGCAAGTATACAAATTTGTTCGTTTATCATACAACGGCTGGTTAACTATTAAGTTGAGTCTAAGATTCATTACCTTAATGAAATGCAGGGCTGCATGCACAGAAGACTTGGGCCGAGATTCAGATTGTCCAAGGTCACCACCACAAAATCTTAAAAGAGGGCCGCCTTCTGGACGGCCATGAAAACAAATGCGACGTATGCAAAGGAGCAAAAAGATCCTCTTGTCACTGGTTTTTGTAAATGAAAATTTAGCTTTTCTTTACAGTCATTTTAGCGTTCGGAAAAATTTATTTACTAGATTGGTGCGAATATAATCCCTAATTCTTATAGCTTCAAAAATAAAAATAAAAAAATCTTTTAGCTTGTTTCTTCCACGGTACTTCAATTCGTTTTTCTTTGACAATATTCTGCTCATGATATGAGTCATATGATGGTTTATCGAAAAGATCCAAAATGCTTTAATGGATCGAGAAACTGAACTCCACCAAAATCTACACACTCTAAAGTACATGTCATTCAAAAACCATCTGAGTTCTTCTGCACCAGTCTTGAAAGGCTTTTCGAAGATCTGGACAGTTCTCACCGTCCTTCAAGAAGCATCCATACCACGCCAACAACAAACTCCGTTGATCTTTTGGCGGAAGTTGTAATATTGCCCTCTCAATATTTTCTTCCACCACTTGGGGATCAAACGATTCAAGTTTCCGTAAGTGAGTGTAGTCATCAACTAGAGGTTGAAACCATGTCTGTAATAGTAGCTGACGGGTGCCCTTTGGCAGAAGGATTTCCCCATTTCCTATACCAACAAGCAATCGTGTTGTTATGCAGCTAACGGGATGGCGAGAGCGCGCCCTGGTTCTTGCGTGCAGGTTTTCCAGCTCTTGTTGGTTAGCCCACATCAATGCAAACTGCTCAGCTGCTTGCCTGTCTGCCAGAATGTCAAGCAACCATAAAAGGTTATCAGCTTCCAGCGATATTTGTTTGTCCGCTCCGGAATCATAATAGGCCATCTTAAATAGATCCGGCAAATGATTTAAACAGCTTTGACATGAGGACAATATATGTTTGTTGCATTTTTTAGCAAAATCCACATCACTAAGAAGACTGTTGTTTGCTCTTAAAAGTTTCAACACTAAGGATTTTCCCTCACGTCGACCTTCATCTCCCTCGGTCTTAAGAACCACCTCCATGATTTGGGTAAGTGTAGAGGGACAGGATGCATCCGAACCTACAACCCCCAAGTATTTTAAAGATGATTGTACAACCCCCAAGTATTTTAAACATGAATGTACGCATGTCTGGATAAAGAGTAATTCAAGAACCTGCAAATCAAAATGTAAGAGTTAGTAAAAGATATTACTAGCCGAGAACACAATTACCAGACGCATAAAGAAAGCAAAAATAGCATAGCATCATATAATACTCACACGCAACAGTTGAACCTTGAACCCAAATGCCAAAGGATCCGGTGCCAACAAGTACGGGCGAACTAAAGAAGCGATAACAAGCACGGAATCCATAACCTCCGCTTGTGAAGAGTAGTTAAAACTCTTCGCAGAACTCCCGTGTCTCACGAACCAAATAAAGAAAGAAAGAAGCAGAATCAAATCAACAGTGTGTATTGATCGATAGAATCTTAACAATTGTATGACAGGATTCACTGCATATTTTAAAACCGGGAACATTTTGGGTAGATCTTTGTTTAAGAATGGGATGATGTATACAAATACTAGAATACATATCTCTGTAGCTGAGAAGTTTGGAGAATCATCTGGAGTGGTAGTATATTCACATGAATAGGTTGCCTTACAGATTGTATTCTTTGATGTGAACAAGTTAGTGAATTGTAGGGTTTTAGGTGAAAGAAATTGGAGTATGTGTTTCTGGCTGGTGATAAGAGGGGGATTAGGGGACGGGCAAGAAGCCCTGATCGGACATGATGTGAGATTGGCATGGGGTGATGACAAAAGGGGTTTGGGTTTTCTAAAGGTTTGCTGTTGATAAGGAGGGATCGAAGCAAGACGGAGCAGATGAACACAAGAAGAAGAAGAAGCCATAGCGCTTGCTTCTCACGTTGATGTCTTAAAGTCTTGTTTGTGGTCTTATTATGGTAGAGAGCCGATGAGCAACTGTTATGGCTATGAACTTTATAAGTGGTAACAAAACGCTTTGGGGCTAGGCCGCCCTGAGCGTATTGCAATGAATGAACTAGACAATCATCTTTGAGTCCGATAGCTAATTAGTAGCGAAATCTACCGAAAGATGAAACCCGTCCCAGTGTTCGAACTTCGAAGGGATTGTCCTTGCAGTTAAAATTAGGCAGTAACTTATGGTTTTGTGACTCCATTAAATTGCAGACTCTTGGGCCAAGAAAGCTAGAGAGGATGGCTTTGATTTTGAATTTTATGACAATTTTTCTATAGACATGACAACTTGGATCAGGCTCCTGCCTGAGTCAGGCAGGATTATCCTGTAGTCAATCAATTTCTTTTGACATATCTTCTCAGTTTTAATAAAATAAAATACAAAGGTACAGTTTCTCTTTCACAGAAGTAGTACTGTTTTACTTGCATTTGGAAGTTGAACAACACAACATGACCACAGACAACATTTCATTAAGCAGAATCACAATTTACTGAAATGACACATGATTCTAAGATATCCACCAAGAGAATGAACAGAAACCGAAGAAATATTACAGAGAGAGGCCAAGAGACAGTAAAAATATAAAACCTCACTGTGAAGAGGAGATGTTAGATATTAGATATCAAAATTACTACGAGGATACTTCTTGATATTCCTATACTTTAAACATAAGTATTGATTTACCCTATATTGCTTTTACTTTGATGATTATGGGATGGAAAAACTCAACTCTGCCGTAGACCTAGCTCAATCAGCTCATGGAAGTAGGTTGCTCTTTTTTAGTAGCGTCAATAAGCTTACGCAGCTTTACAAGCAAGGTATCCTGAAAAGCAGCAAGATAGAGCACAATTGAGGGGAGGAAAAAAAAGGTATGAACAACAACAAATTCTAGTGGACATTGTATGTTTATCGCCACAAAAACTTCATGACACCAAAATAACCATTATGAATTTATGAACAACACAAACCTTCTGAAAAAGCACATTTGACAGATTTTTCATTAAATGTTATGGACATGACAAATGTTTGAAAGAAACCAAGCCTTTCAAAGCACTTTCTTATCAGATGTCCTACTATGTTATTCAAGGCGAAATTTCTTAGACTCGTAAAAGAGAAGATATGTTATTGCTAAAGTACTCCAGAGGTCATATAAGATCATCAAATGTGACCATAATACGTGTTTGCATATCCCCAGCCCCAGATATCGACATTTCAGAAAAAACTGCAAGTCTGCAATCTATATGAATATTAACCTTAAACAAATTCTTTTTTCCTTTTTGCAGAATAAAATGTTGTACAATTAGTTTCACAATCTCATTATGCTAACATAGATTCCTAATCTGGTAACTAAAATTCGTTCAGTTGGAACATACTCACTGTGAGCTTTATGAAACTACTGTGAAATGCTGAAGTTCAACCATCAGCTGATTAATGGGGGGTGTCACAACACTCTATAAAATGCTTATAATAACAACAATCATAACATATGCACATCACCAAAACTAGAAATGGAACAACCATATATAAATGGGTTAAAAGATACTGTTGTATGCAACCACGGAGATTTACTGAGGGAAGAGCATCTTAGCCCAGTGTTTGAAAGTTGCTCAGACCCAAAATTTAAAGGAAACCAAGGAAAAGAGCTTATCATTCATCAACTGATAGTCTAAAACACGAATGAATCATATTCATGAAAATAGATAGAAAGACATACTCTAATTCTGAAGTAATCTTCATGAGTGTCAGTCTTGGTAAAGCAGGACACTATTAACTGCAAAAAAAAAGAAAAGCAATCATCGAATCTAATTCCAGATAAATATAAACAAACGTCAAAACATATATTACAGCAACCAATGAATCCAATTCCAGACAAATATAAACATCAAATCGTAGATTACGCACCACCGCAATTCTGTTAGTAGAATCCACATCATGTATGAGGGCATAAGAATCTTCTTGCTCCAAATCTTTGTCCTCTTTGAAAATCTTATTGATTTCTTCCTGAATTGTCTTAACCTCATCCATTTCAACCTTCAGCTCTGTAGTAAATCTCCAATTAACACGCTCTCCATTCTTCATTTGATGATCAAACTTGGTTATCCAACCATTTGTTTTTCCATTTGAAATGAAAAATCGATCTCCATCCTTCATCTTAATTGTCACACCACCAAACCATCCTTTTCTCTCAACAAATCCAAAGATTTCTCTACCATCAACTTCAGTGCTCATCAGGTCATTAACATTTACGAAGTCCCATTCCCAAGTTAAAAGCTTATGAATCAGCTCTAAAACCACTCTCAGAAGACCATAACCTATTATAACTTCAACAAGTAGTCCAATATTATCAGGAATCAGTGATCTTGTTTCAGTTATCATCGAAGTAGAAGTCTGTTTCACAACATTTGGGATGAACTTCATGGAACTACAAACTTCCAATCTTGACACTGGAAGTGAATTTTTGAATGGGGAGGAGGAAAACCTAATGAGATTGGAATAAGCTGTAATTCTTTGGTTGGGTAATGGAGATACTACTACAGCTCCATGAGGAGCTCCTCTACTCATCGATTGCATTATACTCTTACCTGAAGCAAAGATGAAATTCTTATTCAGCTTAAAGAGATTTGCTAACAAGATTCTTTGAACTAAATAATTTCGATCAAAACCCTAATGCTAAAATTTCATAAAGTGGAAATTATGTAGATGATCTGATCATGTGGAAAAATAAATCTCAAGGAAATAGCAAAACAGAAAGGAATCGAGAATCTTACCAGAAACCGGTGAGAATGGCAAATCCGGCCAAGGTGTTGGGAGAATTTGAGAAGAAAAAAATGACGAAGAGGACTTTCAAGGGTTTTTGGTGATTGAGAATGTTGGAGCTGGAGAAGAGGGGTTAACTTTAATGAAATGCGATTCTAACAGTTTAACTCAAACGGGTCACTGAAATCGACGAACTCTGGTGGACTGGTGAGTACTTTTTTTTTGCTACGAGACTGGTGAGTACTAGTTGCACAAAAACTAGTCCAACCAAAACCAAATCCAAAAGCCCTTTTGTCGAGTAACAAGTGCCGGGTCAGGTTAGAGACTATCTTGTAAAGAATCGTCTCGTGAAAATGTGACAAAGGTTTTTACGCCGGCTTGCCTGCACAAAAACTAGTCCATCTCAGTAAAATATTTGGCAGTATGCTCCAGTATCGTAATAAAGAAAGAAAAGCATATGGAAACCAAAATTATGGTACAAAGCCAATCAAGAAACCTATGTTTGCCAGCTCTCTGCATAAAAGCAGAAGTGTAGAAAAAACTTGCACCCTCATAGATCATTTTTTTAGCAGTTCATCGTACTCCATTAATCCATATGGTCTCATCTCTCCCATTTTTTTCCGAGCTTTGCCAAATAATCTGCACATTTATTATTGCTTCTTCAGATGGGAACAATATTGAAGAAACTAGCAGCTCCCAGACTAGAGAACTTATCAACAATTTTTCAAACGAGATCACAAAATTTTCAGGTTGCTCTCTCTTAGAAAGCAATCGAGTTTTCAAACAATTTCTGGAATGATAAGTTACTTCTATTGGTCCCTTACCACCACGAAAACACTTAAACATGAAAGCTCCACTTTTTTTTTTTTTTTTTTTTTTTGACAAATAAGGAACCTTTTCATTAGTGAAAATTCGAGGTTATTATGAGTTTAAGAGAAGGATTACTGGAGTAAGACAAATACAAGTATGAATAAGATCCGATTAAATCGGAAGAATGATGGTTTTTCTCGGAATTAACTTGCAACCATTTAGTTTGTTTTTCTTCTGTAGAAATATGTGCTCCCAAAGTAGGAGTGATTTGCTCAAATCTCTTGTAACTAGTGATGAAGCTTTCGTCGTCAAAAGACCACCTATAGAGATTATGTCACGGATAAGTTGATGATGAAGATTCCGATGAAGATTCACACCTGTGGAGACAACCAAGATGAAGATTTCGTCGTTGGAGAGCATCACTATTGATCTTAAAACCCAACCCAATAACCAAGAATCGCCATTAAAGCGAAGATAAACCTCAAAAGAGTAGATAAAACCACCATAAGGTGTAGATAAGTAGGAAACATAATAAAAATTACACTAAACTACTAACTAACCTAAAAAACAAGGAATAATGAAGAAATCTGCTCAGATCTAGTCCATTTTGTTGTTCTTGATGGTGTTGTTGGAGAAGAATGAGAGAGAGAGAGAGAGAGAGAGAGAGAGAGAGAGAGAGAGAGAGAGAGAGAGGGGGGGAGAGTCAGTTCTTTATTACAAAATATGTTTCCAAGGAAAGAAAGAAACGAAAAGCTCCACTTGAAGTAGCGAAATTAGCAACATCACCAGAACAACCAAAGTTAAGTCTACAGCTGATAAGCAACAACCAACAGCTAATTACAAGTCAAAAGTTCAGTAAAACTATATTACAAATCACTTTCAACAAGTTTTTGAAACCAAAATAACATTTTGTATTAAAATTGTTCCTATGTTAGCATCTACAGTTGATTTCAGTAGACCCCCAATCTCACCAAATTTTAAGATAATCCAAAACGGTCTTATTTCAATGGATATTTCAATCAATATCAGCAAAGAAGTGTTCCCTAACTTCAAGGTAACTTCTAAATTGAGGAATTTGGAGCTTAGAACGGTTCACATAGCATACAACTTGTACCTGTAACTTCTAAATTGAGGAATTGCATTAGACAAGATATTGGAATACATCAATGTCGTGCAGTGGACTCATATAGGCGAAGTGCGATAAACCTAAACAAAACATTGTACAAGAAATAAATTCAAAAGATGAGAAAAGGATAAACATGTTGAATTACTTACTTTCTCCCTGTGGGAAGCTTTTGGACGGTTGTCGGTAACTATGCTTTTAATTTATGGAACTCTTGCATATCTTCTTTGATGTATGCAAATCTAAACACTAAGTATCTTCATCTCCGGTTCCCGATCGCTCATAATAAAACTCTTTGATTCTCTTCCAAATTAAACGTTGAATATAGTTAATTCGGATGTTCGTGCAAGACATGAACGAACGATTACACTAGATGCATATTTTCTTCCGGATCTCATTCCATTTTCCAAGATTTATTTGAGTATAGGATGAAGTAGTAGTGGCTAAAAGTTGTAAATTTTGGATAAATTATTTTCAGGAAAGAGGTTGTCCTTATATATATATATAAGAAGACTCAAAGGCTAGTTATTTTGAAATCAATTCAAACAATCGGCATATAAATAGATACGCTTAGAATGATCGATGCTTGCAAATTCATATAAAAATTATCTTGACACAATCGGTTTATAAGAATGCCCATGTAATCTGATTCTTGAAAAAAACACATACAATAAAGTAGCAGTTTTGCTTACAAGAATCGGAATATATGGTCTACCATGTAGATCGATTCTGGTAGACTGTGAGAGTTTTGGTAACTTTTTTTTTTCCCATAATCGATAGTTGTAGATGTTATATATAAACCGATTATGGACCATGACAACAAAAAGGAATGAGTTTTCAGAATCATGCTATATTGTAAATAATAGAGACCGATAATGAACTTGTAATATTGGACAAAAGACATAATCGATTTTTATGAAGGTTTACGTAAACCGATTGTAACTAAATAAACAACTTTTATTTTTGGCCCAAATTGTAGTTCTTTTATCGCGTCTGAAAAAACACACTATAGTTTTAAAACCAACTAAAGTAATTAACTCATATACTAACGAAAATTACATAACATAATACGAAAAAATACAAGTCCTATACATAAGTTTTGACTCCGTAGTTATCCATACAGTTAAAGACATAAGTTTGGAAAACAGAGAAATCATTCATTTATTATCTTCATCATGATTAACACCCACACTACGTCCCGCGGACACGTCCACGACCACCACGAGCACGGCCACTACCACCTCATCCTTGTTAAGCAAGTCGTTCTTCGCCGATATCATCATCGTCACTATCATTTTGGATGGTGCTCACATCACCCTGAGAGCTCTTTTTGGAAATGACTTTCTTCCTCTTTAGATTTGTCTTCTTCATCGCTTCCCCAAACTTTGCACCAGCATTTACATCTTCCAAACTGTTCAACTCTGTAATCTTTCTTCATTCTCTTGAAACTTTATTTCATTCCTTACACATACCCTTTCTTTGTTTATTAAATGCCCGACTCGTCTTCTCTTGTTTCATTTCAAATAACAAACAATCAATAAACCATGCTGAAATCATTTCGATTACGCACCAGATAATCGAAAAATTTATTTCGGTCCTAGATGCGGGTCATATCCTCTGCTTGTATCACACAAATATCGAAACGTTGAGGTTCCAAGGCATGTACTTGCAACGTTTGCCTCATCATCTTTCTTCGGATTTCCATCCACCATATTGAACCAAGACCTCATATTATCCCAATCCGTAGGCGGTAAAGGTTTTTGAACAACCTCAAGATCGTTATCCAGAGGCTTACAATTTCTCACATCCAATTTGAGTTTGGGATGCTCAGATCTTGGGATATCTTATACACCTCCACATTGTCTCGCCATCTTGTTGTCCTTTGTGAACTTAGCAATGGATAACAGATTATGCTTAATACTTGGAACATATAAAACATCATCTAAATATGCAAACTGACAAGTATTTGTATCTAAAATTATATTACCGGTATTCTCAATAGGAAACATAGTGCTATCACCTACCATAACTTTATCAAAACCATCATAGACCTTAGATTGGCCAAGAATTGCAATATCTTTTATGAAATGACTAGTAACACCAGAATCTGGTAACCATATGGAAACAGGATTGAGTTCAGAAGTATGAAGCACAAAATTAGCTTGAATATCAAAAAAGGCTTGTTGAAGAGTGTTAGAAGTATCGCTAGCAGTAGATGTATCTTGACTGTGTGAAGAATTCTTGTTAGGTATATGTGACGCCCCATTTACTAAACCTGCTTAGCTAATAGGTTTACAACCTAATTGAAGCATCAATTCCAGATCAACGATTTTAAGAATCATAATTACATAAAATGAACTAAAGCCAAACCCAAACTGTTAAACCTAAACACTCTAATATCAATAGATGAAGAACTCTCAAATGATATAAATATATTTGTGTGTTGTTTTACAATAATTAAAGAAAACATATATATAAAAGATACATGAACATAACTTAGTTCGGTAACGCTTTAAACTACGAAAACGGATATCTTCTTTGCACCCTTTCTTCGATAACGAAAATCGAAGTGGAACGAGTGAGCACATCATTCCAAAAGGGTGCTCAATGGAAACATGTAACTCTCAAATACTCACTAACATGCCTCACAGTTCTAAAGGAATATAAGTTAAAAGAAACAAGAAGAAACTAATCAATCAGCAGTTTATGATCATGAAGCAAGTGTCATTCTAACCTCGCCAAACTCATTGGAGAAGACAACGTGAAAGCAAACCTAATCAACAATAATAACATCGTCCACACAGAGTGCCCATACAAACCATGATTCGGAATATTACCATCAAGATCAGAAAGGTAGTCAAAACAAGCATAATATGCACACGAGTGATTTCCCTCAAATAAAATAGTATATATAATATCATAACGGATGAGTTACCGTCCTACTAGGTAATATTCAAACGGATGAGTTACCGCCCTACTATATTAATAAGCAATAATACTAAAACGGATGAATTACCGCCCTACTAGGTAATATTAAAACGGATGAATTACCGCCCTACTAAATAAATTAGATATAATAATATTAAAACGGATGAATTACCGCCCTACTACATAATATTGTCGACGGATGAATTACCGCCTTACTCAACTTAGCTAAGAGCCGTGGGGAAACACAGACACTCTTCGCAGGGAAATCTCACAATGCATATCACACACAAAACACATCGTAACAAACATTATACATACAGATACAACAAATACTTCATACACAAGGATACATGAATAGTAAAATCAAAGTGCACACTACCATGCTCACAGAATAGTAAAGACTCATCATGCTCGTGGAATATAAGAAAACTTAATGATTACAAGAAGGTTACAGAGTTCCCACCTCTTTTGATGACAAGCAACGCCTACCTCGATATCCAAAATCCACAAGTTCATCGTTTGAATCGATCGTTGTTAATAGCAATTAACTGTTATTCACATAAGCACTCTAATAGTTCATCCAATAGGGTCACAGAATAATCACAGTGCAATATCATACAAGTTCACATCTGATGGCTAAGGAAATAACTAATGGTTCTAATTCTATTAATGATCTATAATTGGGTATTTAGTAATTTAGGCATAAATAAATATCTATTTATCCAAATGAGGTCAATCTTAGTTTCATTTGAAAACTGTCGGAAAACTCTACAACTTTGTAGAAGGAACCTAAAGCTAATTCGGACCATAAGAGGTCCGAAATGTCAAAATAAGAAATCTGGCCTAAGCCCAAGTCCAATGGTCCTGAACCTAAGACACCGAAACCGGCCCACTTACCCATATTGTTCGACTCTTCGACTCGGCGAGTCAAAACGGTTTGATTCATCATTTCGGTTTAACTCGGTTGACTCACCGAGTGATTGAGACATTTTCACAAACATTTGATTGGCATTTTAAACAACTAGTACACAGCACAAGTACCTAAGTTCTGGCGTCTTTATATTTCGCAATTCTAATCCAAAATTTACACTTTATATCTCTATAGAAAGGTAACATTCTCCTCTACAACTTTGTAGTTATGATTGGAAGCCAATTCAGACTAAAACATACCTAGAAAAGTCGATCTAGTCGCTCACTCACCTTCATGTTACCAGTTTTTTCAGTCACCACGGTCCAACTTTGGAAAATCGTAACTAATTCCCTATAATTCCAAATCGAACAAACTCAAGTTCTGTGAAAATATGATAATCTCCTCTACAACTTTATTTGAAACAACAGGATCTAATTCCATTTCTATCATGTCTATAATCGTCCATGAACAGGTGCACTCACCGTAAATACAACTATTTTCAGATTTGAAGAAAACACTAAAATTGCTATAGTTCATTCAATTCAACTCCGAATCATTCAAACTAAGTTTATATGGATTCCTAATTCCATATACTATGAATCACAACAATAAACTATGATTAAACCAACCTATAAGATGTCTAAAAATCAGAGATAAAGTAAGGAAATAATTACATGAATTATGACTATCACTTCATGGACTTGATTGATTCTAGCCTATTTTCATCATCTAAGAGATACCCAAATCACTAATAACATATAAGAATCTATTATAGAGGTTACCTTTACCATTTATAGATGTTTAGTCATTGTCTCCATAATCAACATCAGCATCCATACCATGCTACTAACAAAACTCATTAACAACGCTATCACGACAAGCAAAACGATTAGACCCCTCTTTGAGTTTATCTTTTTTTCTCTCATACCAATCCTTCCATCTTTTATTTACTAACTATATAGTCCCTCACTCTTTCTCTCTGTTTTGTTATTAAACCAACACCACCTCCTTCACGCATGGAGAAATAATTAAAACAATTGTTTAATTTTTCTAACACCTCCATTACACTCCCTACTATCACCACCTTCACCAAATCACTAAAGGCTAACTCTTTACTACTTATAGGTCAAATTTAGGGATCCGGCCAAGTCAATTCAAACGGTCAACGGTCAGCTGACTTTAGTCAAACTATGCGTAAAGATTTCCAAGTGCCATATTTTCCTCGTCTGAAATCCGATTAACTCGGTATAGTAGTCCCGTCGGCATAATTTTTCTGAGTTTTATCTAATGATACTACTCGTATGTCCTTCTACTAATTATTATGGTTAATATTTAATTTTGATTAAATAGGTTAATACGTGGCTTAATCGTCATTTGAATAGTCAAATGATATTGACGTGTTTGAGGGTCATTACATTCTCCCCACCTTATAATATTTTCTTCCTCGAAAATAGTAACGTTCCTCCAGTCTTCAGAACTCTCCGCCTTAAAGAGAAATGAAAAAAGAAAAAAAAAAAATCTCTCCTTCTTAATGTAAGTATTGCTCATACTTACAACGTACAAATTTTAAATCCACCTAGAATGACTTTGAAAATATAAAAATTTAAACCAGAAATTATTATTATCGAAATTTATTCGGATCTAATCATTCTATACTAGGTTAAATATTTAAACCATTTATATTTATCTTAATTAATGACACCTAATTTAAATTCTAGATGAAACTGTAATATGACTAAATAATTATTATTTTTTAAATTTTTTTGTAGGTAATTATGATTTCGGAATTCCTATTATATACTAATTTCAAATAATACTATTTAGGAATAACTAAATATTATGAGAATTACCCGAATACTACTATTATTAATTATTACACATCATTGCTAATGCAAATATTTACTTATTTATTTGTTTCGTTAAGTAATTCATTAGGCAACTTAATTGAATAAACGATAATCGTAAATACCGCTAACAATTTTTCATACCTATTTGATATTAATCTTTATTTATTATTATTATATTGTTATCAATTATTTATTGTTATACGACTAACTTACTAACTTTTTGGCCTATCTGTACAGTAACTAGGATTCATGGCTATTAGCAAGTCAAAATTTAGTTAATGACAATCATTCATTATTTATTTTTATTTTTATTTTATTTTTTTTGACAAACTCGAAATGGATTTTACATGTGTTATTGATGACTCTACCAATATTTCTAAACATAGTTATTAATGATAATAGTTTCATTTGTACTGATACTAATTCTGAAATATAAATCTTGATTTACAGGTGTTTGTACCCTATCCAAAATAGCATATGTGCGTTCCGCATGAGGCTTAAAAGGCAATTTGAATCCGGCTTATTATAGAAGCCGGTCGGATTATTAAGGAATCCGAAAGGTTTATGGAAGAAACCTACGGGGCTTATAGCGAAGCTTGAATCCGGTTTAACATGAGGAACCGAGGATTTTGTTTGGGAACTCTTGTGGCTTATTATGGAAGCCCAAAGTAGTTCGTGGACCACTTGGCTTATTGATGAGGCTCAGCGGTTGGTTGATTGTTGAAGCCCAAAGCTTGGCTTATTGTAGAAGCCCAGAGATCTTTGGGTAAATGGGCTCCATGGAATAATTAGTAAACATTATTTAAGATTTATCCTGATTTGGGAAAGGATAATTATCTTAAATAGTATTTATTATTATTCTGGATAAAGGATATCTAAGATACAGGAGATTATGTTAAACTAGGGTTTGGCATGAATCTAGTCATCTGTAGGGATGTGTACATAGGAGGGTAGTTATTAGGATAACTACAAAACCCTAGGGTTTCATCTATTTTTGCCTATATATAGAGGCTTAATCTAAGAGATAAAGTATTCTTTAGCCACACAATATACTTGCATAGAACATCTGCTGATTTGAGCATCGGAGTGTTTTTGCAGGTACCCCCACCTCCTTTAATCAATTCTTTGGAGATTCTCCATCAACGGTAGCGATTGGATCAACCTTCTCACATCTCGAAGATCGTTGGGGTGATTATTTTTGCACCAACATCTTTTGGCGCCGACTAAGGGGACCGAAGAAGAGATCGTTCACCTGAAAAAAAAAAAAAAAAAAAAAAATACACAAAAAAAAATCATCGGGATTCGGTATCCAAGTTTTGGAGACGTTTGAAGTTTTTTACCTTCCTGGAAGTTATAAACGCATCACGTGCATCACGTTTGAAGGTTTTCTTCTTAATAGAAGCAGCAGCTACGGATCGACTTGAGACAAATGAAGAGTACGGACACAGGACAATTGAATCAACGAGCTAATGCTCGACCCTTGAGAAGTCTTTGTTGTTCAAATCGACAACGCGAAGGGATGGCGGAACGGCGTCTTTGGCGTCCACAGCGTCGGCTTCTCGTTCTCGTTCGGAGGGGCATGTCCGAGGGTTAACTATACGTTGATCAATAGATCTCCACCGCTTGACCACCGGTGGGAGAGTTCGACTTCAAGAAGGAACTTAGGACAACATCAAGCGTCGGAACCAACGAGACGGTGATGTAGCAAGCAGAGGTGTGAGAGCTCATGTTAATAACTCGAATGGTGAACAGATGAATGCCGCGACAGCTGATCAAACCGGCGTAGCACCTGTAGTGCAATCCATCGTCCCACCAATGGTTCAAGCCAACCGTCGGTTGGTCACACAGGTCAATGACAGTCGAACTGCTGCTGCACATGTCCAGCAAGTCACTCAGGTCAACAACAATCAGGCTGCTGCTACGCAACACATCCAGCAAGTTACACGGAACAACAATCATCAGGCTGCACAGCATACCCAACAGGTCGCGCAGGGAAGCAATCCACCGGTGACGCCCATCGACTTAACGGTCCGAGAGCGACTACAGCAGCTGGAGAGAGAGAACAAGCGTCTTAAAGTTGCGCTGGAGAAGAGAAAGGAGCTAGAAGTGCCTGCTTTTTCACACTCAGGAAGTGGGAGGACAAACCGACGGGAGCTTGATGATTCACCAAGAAGGTACGTGGATATTGATGATCGTTGGAAAAGCCGTGACAATAGACAAAGATATGAGGAAGATAGGAGCTATTCACGGAGTCATGGATTTCGCGGGAGTAGCCAATATGATCGTCGTTTTCTTCACGACAAGAGAGATAATGAAGTTGAAACAGGCGTATGAGGCGCAATCGGAGGAGGTCCGGTGACAAAGGACATTCCAAAAGATCAAGGCACGAGAGGGTTCATTCGACAAGGAGGTTAGTTCTTGACAGGAACGGACGTACTCGGGGAGGCGCAGACAGTGGCTCTGAAGCGGAAGAAATGATTAGTAAAAAGGAGCTTAGCGCTGTGGTGGAGGAATTGTTAGCACAGAGACAATCCAAAGACGAGGAGCAGCAGCTTCTGACCATGAGAAAGTCGATGGATTCTCCTTTTATTTCGAAGATAAGAAGATATCGTCCTCCTTCCAATTTCAACCAGCCCCAGTTTAAGGATTTCTTTGATGGCAGGAGTGGAAACCCGGTGGAGCATGTCCAGCGTTTTCAAGCTTCGATGAGTCTTTGGGAAACGATGTGGTGCTTTGCGAACTTTTCCAATGACCTTAACGGGAAAAGCTTTGACTTGGTTTTTCGTGGTTGAAACAAACTCAATCAAGGATTTTGGAATGTTGTCGGATGCATTTTTTGAGCAGTATAAGATTAATCTCGGAGTCAAAAAAGAGAGTAGTCACTTATTCCTCTTGCATAGAGAGGTTGGTGAGGATCTTATTGACTTTAATAGGAGGTTTCGTCTTGAGGTTAGTGAGGTTGGAAAGGTGGATGAAGGGATTGTGGTAGCGGCATATAAGAATGCATTGGAGTATGATGAGTTTGGCATATATAATTCTTTAACAGTGGAACCAGTGGGAAGCCTCAGAGAGTTGTATGATAGGGCCGATAGATATGCAAGGCGGATAAGGAAAAAAAGCGAAATTGTCGCGAGCATCGAGAAGATCGGGCTGAAGCGACAACAAGGCCAAAGCTTGAGTTTGATAGTAGTTCGAAAACTAAAAGCATTGAAGGACCACCAAAGAAGGTAAGGAATGAAGAGGAATTTCATAAACCGCAGGAAAGCGAGAGGGTAAGGTTTCCCAAATTTGAACATTAGACTTGGGGAACTTTATAAGAGGATTAAAAATACGTTACCCAATCCGGAGCCACTACCAGTGGAGACTAAGGAAAAGAGGAACAAGAATAAGTATTGTGATTATCACGGGGATCACGGGCATAACAACGATACTTTGTCGTGCTCTTGCCTGAAGTCCAGAGAAGATGGTAGATGAGGGAAAGTTGCGGCAATATTTGAGAGAGAGCCCGGCACAGGTTAATGCACTAGTCAACACTCTAGATTTGCGTGAAATCAGAGTGAGCCACGCAAGGGTTAACACGACCTCGAGAAAAGCTCAGGAGAACGCAACACGGCTGAAGTTGCGTCATATTAACGAATGGCGAGTATCAAACAAGGTTGACTCCTTGATCATATTGGCACGAGAGATCTTAGAAGAAGGAAAAATGAAATAACCTTTTCAAACGGCTGATCTCGCCGGGGTATATCAACCTCATAATGATGCAATTGTGATTCGGCTCTCATTGGAATGTTCAAAGTTCGCCGAGTCTTGGTCGATCTTTGGGAGTTCAATTAGCGTCATATTTTTGGAGCATACTCTTGATGAATTTGTCACGAAAGTCAAGTTGAGGCGGATGATAGCCCTATCATTGGCTTTAGTGGGGAGACAATGACGGCGATTGGAAGAATTAGTCTACCTACTATCGTAGGGGGAAAGACGATTATGCAATATTTCTCATTGCTAGATTGTCGCGCACCTTACAACGCTATTCTTGGACGTGATTGGATCACGCAATGGACGCTGTAACCTCCACTATTCACCAATGTTTAAAATTCATTGTTCAGTAGGGGTGATGAAAGTTAGAAGCGACCGGTGGCGTCTCATAAATGTCACGAAGCGCAATGGAGGAGTATAGAAAGTCAGAACTAAAGGGTTCGAAATACTCCGTGTAGAGAAGAAATTGTAGCAATCACAAGTGCTTCCCGACCTCTTATCATGGAAGAGGAAAGGAAGGACCGCCAACTATTGAGGAGTTGGTAGAGGTGCGACTTGGGGATCGAAGGAACAAACAACGTTTATTGGGCGGAGCTACCACTTGGGAGAGTCAAAGCCTGATTGCTTTGTTAAAATCCAACAAAGATGTCTTTGCATGGAGTCTCGGTGATATGCTTAGGGCATTGATCCCGCCATCGCGTGCCATAGGTTGAATATCGGCGAAGGATCTAAACCCGGTAAGGCGAAGCCGCGGAAGATGGCGCGAACGGAAAGTTAAGGTTGCCGAGGAGATTGTGAGGATGTTAAAAGCAAAAATCATAAGACTGTTAAATATCCGAAGTGGTTGGCGAATATTGCAGCGAGTTCCAAATAAAAACGGAAAATTCGGGTATGTATTGACTTTACCAATTTAAATAAAGCATGCCCAAGTGATCCTTACCCGATACCCGAGATTGTGGAGTGGTGGATGCTCTTCTTTGGTTTTAATGTTTAGTCGTTTATGGCCGGTTTTTTGCGGTTATAATCAAATTCCGCTATTTGAAGAAGATCAAGAACATACGGCGTTCATAATGCAGACAAGGGGATTTATTGTTACTGGTCATGCCATTCGGTTTGAAAAATGCGGGAGCAACTTATCGGCGTGCACGGTGGATGAAATGTTCAAAGATATGATCGGTGATACCATGGAGGTCTATATTGATGATATGGTAGTCAAGTCCAAAAAGAAGGAGTCACACCTTACGGACTTGAGAAGAACCATTGATCAGTTGCGACGATATGGAATGAAATTAAATCCAGCGAAATGCTCTTTCGGGCTCACTTCTGGTAAATTTCTTGGTTACATGATGACACGGAGGGGAATCGAAGCTAATCCGGAGGCGAGATTAGGGCACATCGAAATGCCGTCACCAAGGAACAAAAAGGAGGTACAGAGACTTACGGGGAGGTTGGCAGCGCTAAACAGGTTCATCTCGCGGTCTTCGGACAAATGTAGACTGTTTTTCCAGATTCTGAAGAAGGCCGAAAAGTTTGGTTGGAGTCGGGAATGTGAGCGGGCGTTCGGTGCCATTAAAGCGGTATTTGACGTCACCGCGAGTCTAACAAGTCCAAAAGCGCCAAACGGTCTACATTTACTTGGCGGCGGTGTTTGTCTTTGTCGTGTGATCTTATTTGTTAAAGAGCCGGAGGAGAGGCAGTTTATTTCGTTAGTAAGTCCCTAACGGATCTTTGAGACAAGATACTCGAAGATAGAAAAGATGGCATTAGCTCTCATACATGCGACAAGGCGTTTGAAGCCTTATTTTGAGGGACGACTATTTGGTAGTCTATATTGAATACCCGTTAAAGAAGGTGTTGGGAAGAAAGACGATTCCAGTAGGCTTGCCACATGGGCCACTTACCTTGGTGCATATACTATAGATTATGAGCCAAGAACAGCCGAAAAGGGGCACGCGATTGCGTCATTGATGGCAGATTTCCCGGTGGATGATATTCAAGTTTCAGAGTCCATGCTTGACGAGGAGATCTTGCTTAATGACAACATTATACAACCAATTCCACTACCGTGGGAGATCGTAAACTTTATCAAGAAGCCTTCAGATCCAGCAAAGGAGCGAACGAGTAATGCAGACTCGGAGATGATTCCTGAAGAATAAGTTTGGAACATGGCGGAGTTTACCGACCGCGGATCCGCAAACACGGATGGGGCGGTATTGGGTGTATCTTGTTTTCTCTGAAGGATTACAGATTGAAAAGGCTGTCCAGTTGGGGTTCTGACCTCAAACAACCGGACCGAATACGAGGCGGTAATTTCGGGCTTAAAGACGGCTCTTAGCTTGGGGCGCGGAAGGTTAAGTTGACAACAGACTCAAGGTTGGTCGCTAATCACTTGGTGGAGCGTATAAAGCTAAGAAATGAGAGGCTATCGTGTTATTTAAAGTACATACATGAGTTGGCAAAGGAGTTTGAGTTGTTCGACATAAAACAAAAGCCAAGAACGAGAGAATAGGCATGCAGACGCCCTTGCTTACGTGTCGCGGCCGTTGAATCGGAGGCAACACGGTACATCGTGGTTGATTTCGAGAGTTTCCCGAAAGATTCGAACACCATTAACGATGCATTTAAGGCTTGCGGCAGTGGTATTAATGTCCCCTCAAGCTGAAGGTCAAAGTGATCCTATGGATATAGATGGGGAAGTGACAACCAACTTGAGGATTGGAGGAAGCCTTATGTGCGATACTTGCAATCACGCTGGGAGCTTCCACGCGATAAGAGTCGCGGGAAAGATATCGAAGACGGCTTGGAGGTACGCTCTTATTGAAGGAGAGCTGTATAAGAAGCCAATATCAATGGAGCCTTACCTCAGATGTATAACTAGGGAGATGGGAAAGCAATTGTTGCAGAGGCGCATGAGGGGTGTCAGGAAACCAAGGGGAAGGAGTTTGGCGCATCGTTTATTGTCTCAAGGATATTTTTGGCCTTATATGCAAAATGATGCAAAGCAATTTGCCCAAAAGTGCGTGTCTTGTCAGTTGCATGGACCTATAATGAAAAGACCAAACAAATGAGTTACACCCGAGTCTTGAGCCCATGGCCGTTTGATAAATGGGGTTTGGATATTGTAGGACCATTCCCCACGGCTTTGGGGCGTCAAGTATTTGTTGGTGGCAACCGATTATTTCTCAAAATGGGTGGAAGCTGTGGCTCTGGTGAGGCGTGAAGCGGTTCATGTCGCGAGATTCATTTGGGAAAATATTGTTTGTCGATTTGGAGTAAGCAATGATCATTTCGATAATGGGAAACTTGTTTGATTGTGAGGCGATAAAGTCATTATGTGATGGCTTGCACATCAAACATAATTTTTCAACTCAGTATTATGCATGAGTAAGCAGACAGTAAGAAGCAACAAATAGAGTTATCTTGGATAACTTGAGGAAGACCTTGGACAAAGCTAAGGGAAGATGGACGGAATTCTTACCTGGGGTCTTATGGGCATACAGAACCACTCCCAGACGGTCGACAGGTTTCTCGCCATTCACACTGGCATACGGAACGGAAGCGGTATTACCAGTCGAGTTGTTGGTTCCAACTACCAAGACGCTGGCGGAGCAGTCCGGTCAAAACATAGAGATTTTCAGAGACAAAGAACTTTTGGAAGAAGTTAGAGATGAAGGCTGCAAGAAGATTGGCGGTCTACCAGCAATCTATGAAGCGACAATACAACAAAAAAGGTACGAGAGCGGACCTTCCTTCCGAGAGAACAAGTTTTGAGAAGAACAAGGCCAAAAACGTTGGACGGTGGCGGTGGGAAGCTTGGGGAAAATTGGGAAGGCCCTTTCTTAATCGATAGACCAGCCGGTGGTGGAGCTTATTGGTTAAGGAGCATGAATGGGAGGAAGAGCCCAAGCCATGGAATTCGTTCAACCTCAAAAGTATTTCCATTAGCGTAGATTTGCTTTCGTAATTAATGTAGCCCGTATTTCATTAATAAACTCTTCCCACAAAGTGGGAGTTTTCTATCCAGAAGTTACGATTCAAGTGTTGATGCAAATAGTGATCGTTGCACTAGCCAGACATTGCAAGCATACGTATGAGCAGTATTGCCAAGAGCACCCTTTTTGGGACAACTTGTCTTCGTAAGGAGGATTTCGTTGTAGTTTGTTCGTTTTTTAAAGGGGCGGACGCTTAAAGAAGAGCCAGTAACGATACGGAGTTCCCCATTAAGAAGTAATCAAATGTTTGATTGCACACATCAATTGAAGGAAATAAAATTAAGATTTGGAGACGGCCTCATGGTCCATGCAGAGGACATGGAATATCATCGATGCACATCTACAGGGAAAAATGAAGCTAATTAAGAGCACTAGATTGAAGAATTAGGCTAAATACCTAGTTTCCTATACTAGCCCTAAGGAAAGGGAAAAGGAAATTTCTAGAAATTGCAACGAACATTCTTCAATCCTCTTAGGATCATAGAGCTCGTCGACAGCGTCATTATCGGTTTTCGTCAAGTGCGGCGAAACAGCGTATCCTCCAAGACCTTTGATTTTACAGTTAGCACGGTCGCGTTGCCTGCGCATCAGTTTCTGGGCGTTGTCAGCTTTACGTTCCCTTGCGCGGAGGATGTTGATCTGGCGCTTCAATTGTTCGTTTTCACGTTCAAGTTGGTAATAGACAGCTGCATGAACCTTCTGTTGCTTCACTAGCTCGTCATAATGAAGTTCACCAGCCTTGCGAACAAGCGAAAGGCCCTGTAGAAAGGATGGTTAAAAATCGCAGGGAGTGCTGAGCTTTAATAAAGGTTATATATGTTAAGTAAATGGAAAGATGCGTACTGCAAAATGAAGCTGGGCTGCACGATCAAGGGCTTGATCTATGTCAGTCATCTGATCATAACAGTGTTGGTCTCGAGGCAACGTGCCTGTGAGCATAATACCCCGTGCAATGGTCGGATTTTGGATAGCGGAATCACCAATAGTTACGGGTAAGCGTGACGACTTGTACAAACCGGGCCTGAATGCATCATCTTCAAATGGTAGACGAGTATTAGCTGGAGCTTTCAAGGGCGGTGAAGCGGGGTTGTACTCGGCGATGATTGAGGATCGCAGTGCGGTTGATACTTTTAGGCTCATCATCACTTATGGTCATATAGTGTGGTTCTTTGTTTTCGCAACACTTGGGTCGACACCGGCCTCGGCTTTAGGAGCTATATCCGCCGTGGCGACAACGTTGAAGTTCGAGGCCAATCCCTTATAGCAGAGGGGCGTTTAGAGACACACTTTTTCCGACCATCTCTTGGAGTTTTAACTCTCTTAGGAGAAGGGCCGATGGCTGTTGTATTTTCCATTCGGTTGGAGGATTGCTTAGGAGAAGTCATTCTACGGGTGTTCGATATTTGGATGATGATTCCCGAAAAGATACGAGAGCTGCAGTGGTGACAAACAATTCAGGAGATTATCGATTATGTAATCCATAGCGTTAAACAAACAGTCAAGCACCACACGTTAGCAATGAACGAGAAGCTCAGCTGATGCTGCAAGATCGACGACTGAGTTCATATTTAAAACAAACAGAAACAATATATATACATATCTGAAAAGTGGCAAAACGCACTTACCTAGGGAGCGAGCTTGGTAGAGAAGCAGGTGTCGTTGCAGTCTCAATTAGGTTGTTCGACCTTATTTATATTGGGAAGATTGGGTTCCGTGTGAGTTTCAAATGGAGTCGAACTCATGGATGAATAGGAATCGATTTCGGCCCGGTGGAGATAAGCGGTGCGAGATATCGAATTGTATTCCTTGTGGTTTCGTCTTTGGAAATTCACGGAATTAGACGTTGAAGTGCTCTATCAACATCCAAAGTGTCGGTTTCCATTGGAAGTAAATCTTTCGGGGTATCGGCAGCCGTCGATGGGATTGTGTTTGGAATCCTCAGTCAAGACGAGTTGGGCTATGAGCTGTACGCTCTACGAAAAGGAGTTTGAAAGCATCTGAACCCAATCATTGCCAAGATGTACCAGGGAGCTGGTGCCGAACTTGCTGAGGCTAATGAGTTCGATGACAAGTCAAGGAGCGGTGTTCTCATTAATTGGACATGACTTAGGTCGTATGAGACTTAGCTTGCGAAGGGACATGCGGGGTTGCACTACCATTGGATACGGTCTTTGTGCGGCATTTGTTGCCGGGGAGTTCTTAAACCTTGAACAAGTCGAGGGTTAAGAAGGGGCGATGTTTGTACCCTATCCAAAATAGCATACGTGCGTTCCGCATGAGGCTTAAAAGGCAATTTGAATCCGGCTTATTATAGAAGCCGGTCGGATTATTAAGGAATCCAAAGGTTTATGGAAGAAACCTACGGGGCTTATAAGCGAAGCCGAATCCCGGTTTAACATGGGAACCGAGGATTTTGTTTGGGAACTCTTGTGGCTTATTATGGAAGCCCAAAGTAGTTCGTGGACCACTTGGCTTATTGATGAGGCTGTTGGTTGGTTGATTGTTGAAGCCCAAAGCTTGGCTTATTGTAGAAGCCCGAGAGATCTTTGGGTAAATGGGCTCCATGGAATAATTAGTAAACATTATTTAAGATTTATCTTTGATTTGGGAAAGGATAATTATCTTAAATAGTATTTATTATTATTCTGGATAAAGGATATCTAAGATACAGGAGATTATGTTAAACTAGGGTTTGGCATGAATCTAGTCATCTGTAGGGATGTGTACATAGGAGGGTAGTTATTAGGATAACTACAAAACCCTAGGGTTTCATCTATTTTTGCCTATATATAGAGGCTTAATCTAAGAGATAAAGTATTCTTTAGCCACACAATATACTTGCATAGAACATCTGCTGATTTGAGCATCGGAGTGTTTTTGCAGGTACCCCCACCTCCTTTAATCAATTCTTTGGAGATTCTCCATCAACGGTAGCGATTGGATCAACCTTCTCACATCTCGAAGATCGTTGGGGTGATTATTTTTGCACCAACAACAGGTTCATTTATATTAAAACGACATAGTACTAACTATATATATACTAATTATTTTTCTATACTTCAACTAAGTACAAATAAATTATACGTAAAATTATTCACACAAAAACACATTACAACAAACCAATATAATGAAAGCACAAATATCAAAAACTAATCTAATTAAGCAATTTCTGGATAATTAAATCATCCACTACGACATAAAATTAAATTTGGATACCTATACTTTGTCATCTGCTACTAAATCTATTTTCCTAAAGTGAGTTCTACGGAAACTTAGTTAGTAACTTTAATCTCTGGTTTTAGGTCCATTATATTAATTTCTATCTCAAGAAAAATTTGATTCTAATAAAAAACGAAAATTCCAAACTCAATTTAGATAAGTTCGGAGGAAACATGAAATAAAATATAAATCTATACAACTCTTAACCATAAAAACATAAAATCTGTGTCTCTAGGTTCACTACACTAATTTCTATTTTTAACAGGTGATTAGCTCTAAGCTCTCTATACTAATTTTTATTTCAATATTTTATTGACTCTATGTTAATTATACTAATTCCTTTTCCAAAATATGATTGACTCCAAATTCTGGGAAGATACCTAATAAACTTTCTTCGTGAATCCGGGATCTATCAGTTTCTATTAGAAGTAAGTCTTCCTAATATGAACAGTAATCCATGAATGCAGTTGTCATGTCTAGGCTGATCAGACCTGACAATGCTTTCCTACGAGCAAAGACGACACAAACATATCAAAATTATAAACTCCGCTATTCCACAGTACTGAATTATCTGAGTGTTGAATAACTGAAACTAACTAACCTCTAAATTTCCATCAAAGTTCCTGAATTATATGTAACTATTTTTACTCAAAATTTCTACTTCATAATATATATGTGTGTGTACTGAACATGAAATAAACAATCAACATGTTATACTAATCAATCAATCGATTCAATTCATAAATCTTTGGTTATTGGTAACTTTTAGTGATTAAGATTTATCTCACAACCCAACCCAATTCAAAACTAATCTAGTTTTCCAACTGACAATGGCTATTTTCTATTGTTTCCCATGTAAGATCTAATGATGAGCTCTGATACCAAGTTGTGACGCCCCATTTACTAAACCTGCTTAGCTAATATGTTTACAACCTAATTGAAGCATCAATTCCAGATCAACGATTTTAAGAATCTTAATTACATAAAATGAACTAAAGCCAAACCCAAACTGTTAAACCTAAACACTCTAATATCAATAGATGAAGAACTCTCAAATGATATAAGTATATTTGTGTGTTGTTTTACAATAATTAAAGAAAACATATATATAAAAGATACATGAACATAACTTAGTTCAGTAACGCTTTAAACTACGAAAACGGATATCTTCACTGTACCCTTTTCTTCTGATAACTGAAAACTGAAGTGGGGACGAGTGAGCACATCATCCCAAAAGGGTGCTCAATGGAAACATGTAACTCTCAAATACTCACTAACATGCCTCACAGTTCTAAAGGAATATAAGTTAAAAGAAACAAGAAGAAACTAATCAATCAACAGTTTATGATCATGAAGCAAGTGTCACTCTAACCTCGCCAAACTCATTGGAGAAGACGACGTGAAAGCAAACCTAATCAATAATAATAACATCGTCCACACAGAGTGCCCATACAAACCATGATTCGGAATATTACCATCAAGATCAGAAAGGTAGTCAAAACAAGCATAATATGCACACGAGTGATTTCCCTCAAATAAAATAGTATATATAATATCATAACGGATGAATTACCGTCCTACTAGGTAATATTCAAACGGATGAGTTACCGCCCTACTATATTAATAAGCAATAATACTAAAATAGATGAATTACCGCCCTACTAGGTAATATTAAAACGGATGAATTACCCGCCCTACTAAATAAATTAGATATAATAATATTAAAACAGATGAATTACCGCCCTACTACATAATATTGTCGACGGATGAATTACCGCCTTACTCAACTTAGCTAAGAGCCGTGGGGAAACACAGACACTCTTCGCAGGGAAATCTCACAATGCATATCACACACAAAACACATCGTAACAAACATTATACATACAGATACAACAAATACTTCATACACAAGGATACATGAATAGTAAAATCAAAGTGCACACTACCATGCTCACAGAATAGTAAAGATTCATCATGCTCGTGGAATATAAGAAAACTTAATGATTACAAGAAGGTTACAGAGTTCCCACCTCTTTTGATGACAAGCAACGCCTACCTCGATATCCAAAATCCACAAGTTCATCGTTTGAATCGATCGTTGTTAATAGCAATTAACTGTTATTCACATAAGAACTCTAATAGTTCATCCAATAGGGTCACAGAATAATCACAGTGCAATATCATACAAGTTCACATCTGATGGCTAAGGAAATAACTAATGGTTCTAATTCTATTAATGATCTATAATTGGGTATTTAGTAATTTAGGCATAAATAAATATCTATTTATCCAAATGAGGTTAATCTTAGTTTCATTTGAAAACTGTCGGAAAACTCTACAACTTTGCAGAAGGAACCTAAAGCTAATTCGGACCATAAGAGGTCCGAAATGTCAAAATAAGAAATCTGGCCTAAGCCCAAGTCCAATGGTCTTGAACCGGCACACTGAAACCGGCCCACTTACCCATATTGTCTGACTCTTCTGACTCGCTGAGTCAAAACGGTTTGATTCACTGTTTCAGTTTAACTCAGTTGACTCACTGAGCTGATTCAGACATTTTCACAAACATTTGATTGGCATTTTAAACAACTAGTACACAGCACAAGTACCTAACTTCTGGCGTCTTTATATTTCGCAATTCTAATCCAAAATTTACACTTTATATCTCTATAGAAAGGTAACATTCTCCTCTACAACTTTGTAGTTATGATTGGAAGCCAATTCAGACTAAAACATACCTAGAAAAGTCGATCTAGTCGCTCACTCACTGCTGTTACCAGTTTTTTCAGTCACCACGGTCCAACTTTGGAAAATCGTAACTAAGTCCCTATAATTCCAAATCGAACAAACTCAGGTTCTGTGAAAATATGATAATCTCCTCTACAACTTTCTTTGAAACAACAGGGTCTAATTCCATTTGTATCATGTCTATAATCGTCCATGAACATGTGCACTCACCGTAAATAAAACTATTTTCAGATTTGAAGAAAACACTAAAATTGCTATAGTTCATTCAATTCAGCTCCGAATCATTCAAACTAAGTTTATATGGATTCCTAATTCCATATACTATGAATCACAATAATAAACTATGATTAAATCAACCTATAAGATGTCTAAAAATCAGAGATAAAGTAAGGAAATAATTACATGAATTATGATTATCACTTCAAGGACTTGATTGATTCTAGCCTATTTTCATCATCTAAGAGATACCCAAATCACTAATAACATATAAGAATCTATTATAGAGGTTACCTTTACCATTTATAGATGTTTAGTCATTGTCTCCATAATCAACATCAGCATCCATACCATGCTACTAACAAAACTCATTAACAACGCTATCACGACAAGCAAAACGATTAGACCCCTCTTTGAGTTTATCTTTTTTTCTCTCATACCAATCCTTCCATCTTTTATTTACTAACTATATAGTCCCTCACTCTTTCTCTCTGTTTTGCTATTAAACCAACACCACCTCCTTCACGCATGGAGAAGAGATATACATGGAGAAATAATTAAAACAATTGTTTAATTTTTCTAACACCTCCATTACACTCCCTACTATCACCACCTTCACCAAATCACTAAAGGCTAACTCTTTACTACTTATAGGTCAAATTTAGGGATCCGGCCAAGTCAATTCAAACGGTCAACGGTCAGCTGAATTTAGTCAAACTATGCGTAAAGATTTCCAAGTGCCATATTTTCCTCGTCTGAAATCCGATTAACTCGTTCTAGTAGTCCCGTTCGCATAATTTTTTTGAGATCTATCTAATGATACTACTCGTATGTCCTTCTACTAATTATTATGGTTAATATTTAATTTTGATTAAATAGGTTAATACGTGACTTAATCGTCATTTGACTAGTCAAATGACATTGACGTGTTTGAGGGTCATTACAGTATATACCTGAAATGACACCTATATGCAGTATGACCCCTCTTTTTACAGATTTGATACTCAATTTGACTAAAATCAGTCACATGTGCAGCATTCTTGTTATTAAGTTTAGTGTTGGTAGATTTAGAGGTAGAAGCTATTGAAGAATTTTTTGAGTTAAATGCTGATTTACGACTATCAAGAACTGAAATAGATTCAACTTCCTCTGCTTTAAGGCACTGTTCATAATGTAATAACCTTGATTTAACATCACTAAAAAGAAAATTGGTCTCTCTCTACTTTGAGAAGATATAACAAATTGTTTATATTATTTACCAAGGCCTATTAAGGCATACATAACCATATCATATTTATCCAATCTTTCACCAATATCAGCAAAAGAATCAGTAATATTCTTTAACTCATCAAAATAAGCAGATATGGATTTTTACCTTTCTTTATCCCATGGATTTGACTGCGTAGAAGAGATTTCCTGGCTGAAAACTTTTGAAGAAATTCCTCCTCCAAATACACCCAAATTTGCTTACCTGTAGTGAAACCAATAACTCCTCTTGAGATTGTTTCATCAAATGTAGCATTCATACTTGACATGACAGAACGATTCATTTTGCGCAAATGAAGAAACAACGGAGTTGAAACAAATTCCCCATCAACATCTATTAACTCAGATGGAATTTGACCAGATCCATTGAAAGATCATCAAGATCTGTAGTCATAAGAATGGATTCAATTTGGTTGTTCCAGATCAAATAATTTGAACCATCCTCCTTAATTTTGATAGAGACAAAATTTGTAAAATTCTGAAATGGTAAAGCTATAGACATTGTTGGAATCAAGAATCCTAGTTATTTTGAGTGAATGTAGATCTATGAAGCACGGATACTTCAAAAGTGGTAACGTATCCGTATCGGCGACGTATCAGTATCGGATACTTGGGGATACGTATCGGATATTCCATTTAAAGTATTACAAAAAGGATAGGGGATACTCTGGGATACCTTTCGGATACTCTAAGAGGGGATACTTTTACACATAAAATATAAATATTTATAGATATTTGTATACATGAACATATCTAAGAATCGTATATAAACCAAATAACTTGTTGACTATAAAGAAAAAAGACTTGGTGGTTATTTTATGGTGCTTCATCTCCAGTGGTACAAAAATTTAACTTTAAGGCTTCTTGGGCATCCATGTTTCCAGTGTTGTTCAGAGAGAAATTGGAGCACGTATAATTTATCCATTCAATTAAGAGAAATAAGATTGAACCCCAAAATGCTGAGAATTTAATGTTGCTCACAATAACTAATCTTCTACGAAAGGTAGGGATGTCAATGGATACCGATTATCCTAAATCCGATACCGATAATCTGTTAGTTGTTACTGCTACCATCCGACATAGCGGTAAACGGATATCTGATACCGATAAGCTAACGGATAATCCGTTCTTGACGTAACGGTAGTGGAACCGTGTATTTCCGTTAGGTTTAGTTCTGTTATCCGGAAACGTGCGTATTGCACGTATAAACTTTTACACCTAGGGTGTATTCGTCGAATGAATCTCATTCAGTTCATTCTTCACTTCAGTTTTATCGGCACAACAGAGAGAAAAAGAGAGAAAACCTCAAATAATCTTCTTCTCTGCCTTAAAAATCATCGTTTTCTCTATAGAAATCATGTGTGATTACTGATTAGAAACTAGGGTTTTCTTCTTCAGTTTCCTTTGAGTTTAATTTCAATCTTCAAAACTCAATATGCAATTTAGGGTTTCTGAAATTAGGGTTCACAGTTTCAGATTTGTGAAATTAACCATGTCCCAAAGTGAAAGAGGAGCATCAAACCATGTTGGGTCTTCACAGAATCTCTCATTTTCAGTTGCATCACATTTACTCGTTCTTCTTTGCATCCAACCAAGTTCAAGGTTCTGGAATTAATTCAACACATACTTCTTTCCATCTGCAATTCGTCCTAGAGAAGAAGAAGAACAAGATGTAGAAGTAGATGAAGACCCAGTTATAGCTGAAGAGAAGAAAAACCGCGCTCAGTAAGGTCTGATGTATGGGTTGATTTTGACAGGAAAATTTGAAAGAAGGTTGTAAAAGGGAAGGAGGTTGGGATACTTATAGTTGAATGCAAACATTGTCACAAGAAGATACCTGCTCCCAGTAACCAAGAAACCAGCCGCTTGCATTACCATGCTAGAATCTGCATAGAAAAGCCTGAGAATAATAAAGGACAAAGGAAGATTACTTTTGCCAGAACAGATAATGCTCAAACCAAGTTAGCCAATTGGAAGTATGATGTTGTTGTTACTAGGACACTAGTTTCCAAAATGGTTACTAAACATGGTTATCCAATCACTATAGTTGAGCATCCTTATTTTAGAGAGTTTGTTAAGTCTTTGAATCCTACTGCTAAGCTTTACACTAGGAATACAGTTAGGGAAGACATCATGAGACTAACAACTGAGTTCAAACTGCAATTACAAGAACAATTTTAGAATATTAAATCTAAATGTAGTTTAACAACATATATGTGGTCATGTAAGCATACAAAGGATGGTTATTGCTGTGTGACAATGCATTACATAGATGAGGAGTGGAAACTGATTAAGAAAACACTAGCATATACTTTAGTGCCATCACCACACTCTGGAGAAGTTCTAGCATCTGTAGTGAAATCAGTGTGTCTAGATTGGAACATAGACAATAAGCTTTTTGCTGTAGCTGCTGACAATGCTAGCTCCAACAATGTTATGATGGAAAATCTGAAGAAATAGCTTGATAGTAATAAAATATCATCGAACTATGAAAATTCTATTTATTTATTTATTTTCTTTTATTTGGGTGTTTATTTAAATTTATGTTTATATTATTTTTATCGATTGGTTGATATGTGGTGGTTTTGATTGAAGTCAATTGTTAATAATGATTTTTTTGATATTGTTGTATGAGAATGATTGTGATTTGGGCTACGGTCCATGGGAGGCGACCCTTAAAAGTCTTTAGGCTCCCTTGGCGCGAGCAGATTTGGGCTACGGTCCATGGGCAGCGACCCCTAAATACGTCTTGATGGCGAGTTATCTTTGGGGCTCCCTGGGAAGAGCGGATTGATTGATTTGATTGTTGTTTATGGATGTGGTGTTTCCATGTGGTTGAGGTGTTGTTAATCATGTTAATGTTTTTTAAAAGGAATTGAAAAATGTTGCTTAAAAATCGTTTCAAATAAATTAAAAAAAAAAACGTGCCGTGTATTCGCATAAAAACAAGAAAAGAAAAAAAACAAAGAACGTGTTCAATTGGGAAACCAACCGTGAATTTAAGAGCCTAATTGATTCTGAAAAGACGTTTCTACGTCGAAGTTTTCTGTGGGTTTTCTTTCCCACTAATCAAGCCCATTCTTAATTTTTTTACCACTTCCTGTGATCACTTATATAGAAATGGCTGGTGGATTGGTTCTCCAACATCAGCTCAATTCCCAATGCGGTGTCAATGGAGAGTTGACGATTGGATATTGTCACCTAGATTATGCAATTAATTACGGACAGAGACACGTAAACAATTGGCGACTAAAGTTCAAGGAATCTAAACAGTGCCACAGTCCTTTTTCAAGAAAGAAATTATACATCTTAATGGGATTCTTGACATGACATATTCACTCTAAAATATGTTCCACTGACGCTCATCGTCTACCATTTGGTCTTTGAGGATGCCTTATTTTGAGGAGTTTAAGAATATAACACGGCAAGTACTGACCAATTGTTTCGCCAGCTTAGTTTCAACATAAAAACTTCGATCTTTGACCTTGCACGAGGTAAATAAGAGCAATATAAATCTTCACTAATATTTTTCCTAAAATTTATGCACACTCATTATAATACGTACCGGGGCAAAAAAAACGTCGACACGGGGCGGGGCGATGCCCCGTTTCGACGTCCCGCGCATACGAAATCAAAGATGCATCGCCATGGGGCAGGACGAAGACCATGGGGCAGGACGAAGACCATCGCACACCAAGTTAGTCCTCGCTTTCCATTGACCGAAACAAGCCCTTTTTGAGAATTTTCAAAATAAGGCATCCTCAAAGACCGAAACAAGCCCTTTTTTACATTTGACAACGTATGCTCGGTTTAAAAATTAAAAACTCAAAAGGAAAACTTAATTTACTGTGTTTGGAGTTCTATGGAAGTCCAAATTCAATTTGCAAGTCGAGTACCTACCACATTAGAATTCTATTTTCCAAAACTATACATAAAGAGGGAAAAAGGAATTAGCACATATTTTCTATCTTCTCTCACTTATTGAATGCATCTAAACGGGGCG
The DNA here is from genome assembly GCA_023531295.1 of Papaver armeniacum. Classification (NCBI taxonomy): domain Eukaryota; kingdom Viridiplantae; phylum Streptophyta; class Magnoliopsida; order Ranunculales; family Papaveraceae; genus Papaver; species Papaver armeniacum. The sequence continues at coordinate 178,573 of JAJJWW010018424.1, forward strand.
GGATGACAGTAAATAAAAAATACATCGTTACGGGGCGGGGCGAAGCCCCGCGCACACCAAATCAAAAATATGGTAAAAGAAAAAAAAAAACCCGGTACGTAGCACGGGCACTAATCTAGTTAGTGTGAACAAGCTCACGCAGCTTTAAAAGCAACACATCCTGAAAAACAACAACAGAGATCACAATTGAGGGGACGAAAAAGAAGGTATGAACATTAATAAATACTAGTAGACACTGTATGATTATTGCCACAAAAACTTTATGACACCAAAATAAACATGACGAACAACACTGGCCTTCTGACAAAGCACATTTGATTAGTTAAAAATATTAGTCATGACAAATGTTCGACAGAAACCAAGCTTTTGAAGTATTTTCTTATCATGTATCCTACTATATTATTCAAAAGAGGAATTTCTCAGACTACAACGTGAAAATGGGCAACTAAGGGTTTCATAGAATTGGTCTTGTCATTCAGAAAGATGTTGAAGCCCATCTTGTAACTAGGCTTCTAACAAATTCATTGTAATTCACAATTCATGTCATAAATTTTAAGAGAAGAAAAAAAGATTACAATAAAAAAACTAAGTAGAATACCATGTCCAAAAAAAAAAAACAATTTTTTTGTAGATTTTTTACAACTTTAAATTATTTATGTGAGATGAGGTTTAAGAACATTTTGATGGATCAATAAAATTAGGCTATGTAGAGAAAATAAATTTCTAAGAGCAATAATTCAAAATGGTACATAACATAAATACAGAACCATGTTCTAACTCAAAGCAGATATTCAAAAAGGTTTGGCTATGTTTCATCAACTTTTGCAAGTGGAGCAACACCAGCCCCTGATCCTAGCACATCTGAAAATTGATCAACCAACTCACCCAGGTCTTTTGAGTAAGAATTGACATCAGAAGGCCCCCAACCTCACCAAAATTTAAGATAATCCGCAACAGACTTATTTCAATTGATATTCCTATCAATCTCGGCAAAGACTTGTGCACTAACTTCAAGGTAACTTTTAAATAGAGGACTTTGCAGCTTAGATCTGTTCACATAGCATGCAACTTCGAACTGTAAACCAAAAATAAGTGAATTAGACTACGTAATAGAAGACAGCATTTGTACCGAAGCAGTTCATATCTATTGGCGAGGTGCGATACACCGATATAGCGTGTCTCTCTCATCATTTGAAATAACTAAGCAACTTTAACTTCATGTATCCCCAATATTACGTGTGTCTCGATCAAGGACCGATAGCCAATATATTGCCTGATATTAACTACATTGATTTGTACAAATATAAGAGACACTACAAAAATAAAATAAAATAGAACTAAATACCTTATCATTAGGCAGTGGGACAACCGCTTTGTAATTATCTTTGGTGTTCTCAATCTTCTTAAGTACAGACTTAACCTCCGCAATATACGTATAATGTGGATAATTCTTGCCATCAAAACGGGTGTACATTCCAAACAATTTTTCATCACCCACTGTTTGAGTTTGATTGATAATCGAGTACGTATCAATTTTAAAGTTCTGAAGAATGATCGATCCTATAGGACCTAAAAGTGTGGTCTCGAAAAACCCTATGTGCTGCACCACTCCAACAATGCTGTTCCCATCGTGGTTCAACTGTATTAAATCTCCCTCTTCGAAGAATCCGATAGAGAGTATATTAGCCTTAGGTTTAAAGGCAATCAAGTCTGATACAGATTGAACAACCTAATGAAAATAAATTACTTAGCAAGCAGAAGAAAAAAAAATTAATTGCAGTAGATTGAAGAACTAATAAAAACTTACCCATCTATCAAAAGATGCAAGGGACTGAAAAATTGAAACCGGGATTATCTGATTAGTCAATCCAGCAGATGTTTTGACTACATCCTTGATAGAAGATTTGACAATAAGTGGTTTCTGCTTCTTCAACACTGGAAATACAAGTTTCTTGGGAGGAGCAAAGTCATGGTGAACCAATGGATTCTTCTTGGTAAACAGTGAGGATTCAGTATAGGGTTTTTTGAAAACATAAGATCCATAAGATACAGACTGCATGATCTAGATGATAACAAAATTGAAATCAGAAGTCATTAAAATTATAAAACAAAAACAAGCACTGGAAGGAAATAACAGTCAAACAAAATATTGCAATGTTAGAAACTCTAAAGAATAAGATCATTAATTGAATCAAGAAAAAGTACTGAAAAATTGAAATAATTGTCTATGGTTTAAAAACCCTATATAGATACTAGAAATCGGTAATTCAATAAGAATACTTATCAGGGTAATTAAGCAAGCAAAAAACGAAAAGAAACTCACTTTGATTTATGAGAAATTTCCTAAGGAGTATAATAGAGAGCACGGAGAGAGATCAAATCACTGTATATAATGTAACTTCAGAGTTTCAGACGGATACCGCGGAGTCCAAACTCTTTCTACTCTTTGTTCAAAAAAAAAACTCTTTTTACTCCCACCGTACCACCACGTATATATATATATATATATAGGAGGAGGAGGGCAAGTCTTATGGTGAAATCCAATCAATTTCAAGGGTGGAAAAACCATGGAATGGCAAGTCTAGTGGCTTCCAAGTTGGGGCTTTCCACAAAAAATCCAAGGAGGGTTCTATGGTTTGGTGGCGTTTTTGGGTTCGCCAAGCGTTTTACTATTCCACCATAAGATTCAAATGCGCTAAAAAACCATAAGACATTAAGAATTGCGTTTTTTTTTTAATCCGTAGATTTAAGATGAGTCGTTGAAATCTAATTTGGCTGGAAAAAAAAGCTCCACTCTTTTTGGCGTTTTTAGCTCCAATCTTATTGGCGTTTTTTTAGCTCCATTAAGAATTGCTTTTTTTTTAATCCGTAGATTTAAGATGAGTTGTTGAAATCTAACGGCTGGAAAAAAAGCTCCATTCTTATTGGCGTTTTTTTAGCTCCAATCTTATTGGCGTTTTTTTAGCTCCATTAAGAATAGCGTTTCTACTATTCCACCATTACACTTGCGCTTCCATCCACAGTTTCAAATGCTGAGGTGGCGTGGAAGATGGATGGATTCCACCATAAGACTTGCTCTTATGGTGGAATCCAAGCAATTCCAAGGTGGAAAAACCATGGAATGTCAAGTCTAGTGGCTTCCAAGTTGGGGCTTTCCACAAAAAATCCAAGGAGGGTTCCATGGTTTGGTGGATGGGTTCGTGAAATCCATCTAAACTCCAATAAGATTGGCGCTAAAAAAACGCCATTAAGAATTGCGTTTTTTTTAATCCGTAGATTTAAGATGAGTTGTTGAAATCTAACGGCTGGAAAAAAAAAAAAGCTCCACTCTTTTTGGCGTTTTTTTAGCTCCAATCTTATTGGCGTTTTTTTAGCTCCATTAAGAATTGCGTTTTTTTTTTAATCCGTAGATTTAAGATGAGTTGTTGAAATCTAACGGCTGTAAAAAAAGCTCCATTCTTATTGGCGTTTTTTTAGCTCCATTAAGAAAAGCGTTTCTACTATTCCACCATTACACTTGCGCTTCCATCCACAGTTCCAAATGCTGAGGTGGCGTGGAAGATGGAAGATGGATGGATTCCACCATAAGACTTGCTCTTAGAGCATCTCCAATGATGTATGGATATTTATCCCATGTGGAGACCTAGAAAAGAGGTATTTAATAACAAATATAATCAAATAATTTTTTTGGTTTTGATAAGCATCTCCAGTGGTAGTTGTATCCAAAACACTTGTCACTTATTTGTAGAAAGTTAATCCACAAAATCTAACAAAATAAATAAAATAAAAACAAATAGTGATGACGTGGGTATGGATGAGAGTCTCTAAAAACCCATACTCTCTTCCAAACTCAAACTTCCACATCAGATTAAATTTTTAATATCCAACCACCACTAGAGAGGTTTTTTTTTGTTTAGAGTTTCTAAAATCCTAGGTGGCTTCAATATTTTTAGAGATCCCATATTCCATTGGAGATGCTCTTAGATTAAGAAAATTTCTTTGGATTTGTAACTTTTTATACCTTTTCTTATTTTAAGCTTTGTTCTATTCCTACTACAATTTTCCATATATAAAATAAATGAGGGTATTTAGGAGAAAATTCGGAAATAGGACTCCGTCTATCTAGTATGACAAATAAAAGTCGAATTTTCGCATATATAATAGGTACGGAGGCAGTATATTATAGGAGTCGAAGAAACCATTAGAGGGACTGATATAATAGGACAAAATGATCATTAGATAGTAAATTCAAAAACCCCTTATCAAAATAAAATTGATAATGACTAATCAACCCTTACATAATTTAGTGTTGATAATCTAATTGAAATTAGCTAATGATTGTTAGACTTAATGTTGGTTTGTTTAAAGTAGTCTTATTTTGCTTAAGCTATTCTTGTTTTGTTTAATCTTGATTAGTGCTAACTAGGATTACACTCGGCTGCTTAGATGTCTTATGACTCACCTAGTGAGGTGTCAACCAACTAATGATGGACAGGTTGGTTGACACATAGATTGTGACTAAGCTCTCTTATAGCCTCTTATACATATGCATTTTTCTGATAATCCATCATGGAAAAAATGAGAGGAAATAGAAGTAGAAGCTAAGTCATTTTCTGTTTCTGCTTGTTATGCTTTTATTTCCTTCTTCTCATCATTATAGGTTCTGTACAATCATGTTATTAGGTTGCTTCCTTAAATGGTGATACCTAATTCAGAACTTGGGAGTATTGTATGTGTTGTTTATTGCATATGAACATGATGAATCATTACTTTCAGCCTAATCAAACAGCTCTATCTATGATGTTTTGATATAAGAATATGCTAATACTAGGGTTAACGATGATTTTCAGCCAGTGGGTTATGTTATAATCATGTTTAAGCATAAAGCATGATGATTATGAAGATGAAATTCCAACATTCTACTTCTATTTCTCCAAGCTATTTCATGTTCTACAGCTAGGGTATATGCGGAAGTCTGTTTTAGTTAAGTTATTTATGGGTTTCGTTGCTGGTAACATGATTTGTTGATAACATGAGAATTCTTTGTTGTTTGATCACAACATATGTAGTCTTTGTACTGATGCTTAAGTATTATTGCATAATTGGTATAATATTGCAATTATAAGCATTACTAGATTCCAAAGTAGAAATATCCATGCTCAGATTCATGTCCTTCTTTCCCAAGAAGATGATGACATGTTAAAACTTGTTCATTAACGTTTTCAGACTGACCAAGTGTGGATGCTTTCTGGTTTTCTGTCAGTGATAGTTTATTTTGATTGTGGAAAAACATAAAGTATGATTCATTATTAGGTTCAGATGCATCATAACTTAGGCTGTTTGGTTGTATATGAAAAACTACTTATTAGTCATATACAATGTACTTGTCCTATTAAGAGTTTGCAGAATGTTATTTCTTATATTGACTGAATTGAGCACCGGTCAGTTTTAAGAAACCTTTTGTGGTATACATCCTAGTACCAAGGTCGTAGCATGACCTTTTAGTATTTGGATACTTGGTATTTTTGTAAAGGTGGTTTTAAAACAGCTTGTAATATGTGTATGGTATCTGCTGGTGTTTTATCTTAAAGTTAATGGTTCAATGAAAGGTTCGACTGGGTTGTCGACTACTTTGGATGGTCTGTTGATTGTATTGGTATGTTATGAGAGACTTATGGTTGCTCAACTACAAGAATGTTTGTTTGAGAAAATTACTTATGAAAGTAGAGGGTCTTGTCTTGGTGCTCAGGTCTCCAGACATATGGCTTCATTTGACCGAAAATTACCATCCATAATATAGTTTAGAGATGGGAATGTAATCAGAATAGACAACCTTGTTTGGGCACTATTGTTGACTCACTTGTGCTGCTAAAGTTACAAGTTTCCAAGGGGATATAGATCAAAATGATAGTTGTTAGTGATGAACATACAACTACTGCAAGGGATGTGATGAGGATCAGGTTAAAGTCTCAACTTCAAACCTGTCCATAGTTTCGACACATGGCACAGTTTTTTTGTTTTGGCAGCTTTGGTGGTATCGGTTATGACCGCTCGGCAGTACTGGATGTCGAGGAAGTGTGGAAGTTATCGGTGACAGACTGCGTGCGGGTTGCTCTAGATGTTGTAAGGAGTCTGATTACACGTTAAAGTCATTAATGATGTTTTTGAAATAAAAGGAAAGAACTTTCAGAAAAAGCTTTAACAGGCAGCAGAGATTTTATTTTGCCTCTCGCCAAGGCAATGTTCAGTTGAGAAAGTTTGGGATATGAATTGGCACTACTTCACAAGAAATTATGCGGCTCTTGCCGATATAGCAGTTGGTAGGAGTATGGGAAATCTAGTGATGGGCTATCGTGGCTGATTCAGCTATGTCAGTGAGGTAACAATGGTTCGTGCAAGAACTGAGATTGCTTATAATCAAAGGGAAAAACATGTTGAGCGGTTCCAACAGGTGCAGCAGCAAGGAAATTATGACCTCAATGGTTCGTGTTGTAGCAATATAAAGTCTCTATGCTCAGGACATACATATGGTTCAAGGAAGTTGTTAGAGTCTGGGCAGTCTGAATGGGATTGTATATTTGACGTTAGATTCAACATTTTAAGATACTCGTGTCATGCAAATCATTGGGAGAGATGTACTGGTTATAATGGTTGCAGGATCAGATAAGTCAAGTTCAAGGTATGTCTTTACCTGTGAGGTACAAAATTGAACTTAAAGTTTATCACTTAATTTTTCCATTTTTTAAAATTGGGATTATAGATATTCCGTACCTTCCATTACTCGACCAAGTGTCGCCAAAGTGATGCTTTCAGAGTAATGAAAGTGTTTTTTAATGAGAATGAAGTTTTTCACTGGTTTAGCTGTTTGGCCAAAAGCGTTGCGATACAAAGTTCTGATTGCATGTGGCTAAGTGTTCTGAAAGAGATGAAAACGCTTGTGGTTTAGACCACGAAGACCAGAAAGTGACAAAGATTCTTCATCAGTTTCGAGTAAAATAAGGTTTGCTTGTGATTTATTTTGGATGTTGAAAGCTTGAACCTACTCAAAGGTGATTCACACTAGTAATATATGGAATGATTCAGGTTTTATACTTTGTTTAGTTTTTCCTCTGTCTATTAAACCCAAAAGTTTGATAGTCAAGTTTAAGGTGTTCATTTTCCTTAAGATACAGATTAAACTAAAATTATATAATGTACCTTCTATTTCTCGACGAAGTGTTGCCAAAGCGATACTTTGAAAATGTGAAAGGGTTAGAATGAAGTATTTGTGGTCTAGCTGTTTTGGAAGGGATATTACAGAAATGCAATACCGAAAGTTTTGTAATACAAGGCACTGTTTGCATGTGGCAAGGACCAACATGTAGATTGATGAAGGGGCTGCTGGTACAGACCATGGAAACTATAAAGTAGCAAACAAGCTCTTCACCAATTTTCGGTAAAATAAAGGTTTGTTTATGTTTTTTCCAGATGTTTCGAGTATGAGTTTTGCCTAAAGGTAATTCATATTTGTGATATTTGTAATGAATCATGTTTCCTACTTATTGAATATTGTGCTCTATTGAACCCAAAGTTTTATAGAGGTAGTTATTTCTATGCATGAAATATTGATCTCAAACTTATTAGGTTTGACTCATGTATGTCGCAATTCTGCCCAAAGGTGTTTTGCGATGATACCGAGTTTTGTATTTTAAGTTTAATATGTTTATGTATGCTTATTAATATGCTATCATTTTTCGTTTGTATGCATAGCTATTTAAAGTGATGATAAGAATGTATGTTCTGAAATAAAGCTTTGAAACTTGGAAGTAAATATCCTTGTACATCATGGTTTACCCAAAGGTGCACCTGATGGTAATGAATCTCTTCTAATGTTTTGTTTGTGTGTAGATTAAAGTAATGGCAACATTCTATGGTGGCAAAGTTTTGGAAAACTGTGGGAGTATGATAACATTAGTTTTTAGTTATCATCATAACTGTTTAACTTGTTTTGCTGTCTGTGTTGTTTAAGGAACGGAAAATCAGTGGGAGATCAATACAGAAAGTCTCTCTAGAAACATAGCTCATAATGAGCATAGAACACGTCTCTAGTGAGACATAGATGATCTTTTCGGAGATTAATCCAATAAAAAGATGAATAAAGGTCTCGACGGAGACACGTTTTCATTTTAAGACAAACATTTTCTCTTCGGAGATATATCTCTTATCGGGTCAGGTCTCTTCGAAGATGGATAATGTCTCAATGGAGATATATCTCATATTGAAAACAGATAAGATCTCTACAGAGATTAAGGGTCTCGAGCGAGACACGGAAATGCTTTGTCGGACATACTCAATTGAGTCAGATGAATCTCTTCGGAGATGTTAATTGTATCGACAAACATACCTCAATTGAGATAGTAGAATCTCTTCAGAGATGTTAAATGTCTTATACGACATATCTTGATTGAGCCAGATGTATACTTGTTATATGTTTCGACGGAAACATGCCTCTTAATTGAGCTAGATGTATACTTGTCTCGACGGAGATGTATCTAGAAATCATATTGATTGCAGTAAGAGCATATAAAGTTGCATTGAGAGCTTATAAAGAAATGATCCGATTTTAAGTTTTCTGGTTTGACAACATATAGTTTAAATTGCAGTTTATATGGCATGAGGTTAAGCCATTTAAATTCTTTTTACTTGAGCATAAAACGGCCCGTTTAGTTTTCTGATTACGGAAATGGCGTATGCATCTTCTAAATGGTGTATATGTCTCTATGGTCGAATTCTAGCGTACCTTTTAGACTCGAGTTGGCTGTTTTCAGTAAAGTTTTTTTGCTAACCAAAGTGGGAAAATGTTAGACTTAATGTTGGTTTAGCAACAAATGTTGGTTTGTTTAAAGTAATCTTAGTTTTCTTAAGCTAATCTTGTTTTGTTTAATCTTGATTAGTGTTAACTAGGATTACACTCAGCTGCTTAGCTGTCCTATGACTCACCTAGTGAGGTGTCAACCAAATAATGATGGACATGTTGGTTGACACATAGACTCTGACTAAGCTCTCTTTTAGCCTCTTATACATATGAATTTTTCTGATAATCCATCATGGAAAAAATGAGAGGAAATAGAAGAAGCTAAGTCATTTTCTATTTGTGCTTGTTATGCTTTTATTTCCTTCTTCTCATCATTATAGGTTTTGTATAATCATGTTATTAGGTTTTCTTCCTTAAATGGTGATACCTAATTCAGAACTTGGGAGTATTGTATGTGCTGTTTATTTCATATGAACATGATGAATCATTACTTTCTGCCTAATCAAACAACTCTGTCTATGATGTTTTGATATAAGAATATGCTAATACTAGGGTTAAGGATGATTTTCAGCCAGTTGGTTATGTTATAATCATGTTTAAGCATAAAGCATGATGATTATGAAGCTGAAATTATAACAATGATGATTAATCAGTTTCTATTATATTTACTCTAAAACAAAATCAGATTAATTTTAGAGGGAAAAAAAGTGTAGATGAGTGTTGATGGTGGTTTTAAGTTCATGGTTAAAACCGTAAAACCCTATATTTATGAGCTTTTGTTCTGCAAAGAAATAGAGCCATTTAAAGGTGATGAGTGCATACGCCTCTTTGCTTACATGTGTATTGAACAATTTAGTATACTTATATATGAAATTTACTTAGAATAATGTTGGTTGCAAAATCCCAGGTATTTTGTAAATTTCATTAAACTCACACCTGCGTTATTCACTAATGCATGGCTTACTGAGTATTTACCCTATGATATCTTCTCAGTTGAACTCTTAATATTGACATGATATGACAACTAATGTTCGTTCTCAGCTGATCAGCATGAGTTTCCGAAGTGTCAGGATTAAGATGTGCATGAAAGTAATCAATCAGAAGCACGTTGCGCTGCTCCTGAGAATAAAATTAGTGATTTTATATCAATGCGCAAAATTCACCAAATTTGATTAATTTTGTGTATGCTCGCAAAATTCAATTTTTCTAACCTAATTTTACCAATTTACAAAAATTAGGTTTTTGCGGCCTGAGCAATATCACGATCCCTATTGGTCGAGATTAAACCTAGCCAAACTAGGAAATTGATCCATCATGGAACTAGTAGGAGCCGAATTCTACCAAATGTTGGAAAACAAGGAATAAAGGGAATTGCGACGAATGAAGGCAGCGGCAAAAGGAGCACGACCGCGCCACTTGGACAGCCGATTTGCCCTAGTCTGCGCCACCTGTCAGCAATCTGCCACGCCCCATGTCGCTAGCCGCCCGTCCCTATTTTCCATCGACCAATCAAATTGCTCCAAAGTCGCAGCCTACACTTTTAATTAAAGATGAAAGTAGGTTGGTCGACGTGCTTAGTTCCTTAAAAAATTGAATCTAGACTGTCCATGTCAGTCTTAAAACGATCAGGACCGCACAACCTGGACGGCCGATTTATCAAGCTTAGTTGCCTCATGTCGTGGCCAAACAAGCTCCAAGGTATTCACCGGCGGGCTCACTTATATTTCAGCCAATTGGAACCCTTCCAGCCTGCAAGCAGACCCTCAAAATAATCGCTCAAAATAGGTTGGTTGCGCGGCTTAAAATCTTAATTTACGCTAGCGGCGGTATATTGATGTCGCAAAACGATCTCGCCCGTTCAACTTGGATAGCCAAATTGACCGGCCTAGATCCGATTTTGGGCAACCAATGAAGAGCCATCGTGATTACAGACCGCCTTCCTCCTATGAGAACCAATCAACCCATCCTCAACTCGCTCAAATAGCTCCTGGCAGCTTCTCAAAGTGCACTAGTCGCGCTGCCTACAAAGGTCATAAATAAATTCAACGACAACCAATAACTGCCGCAAATCATCTCAACCATCCAACTTGGCTAGCCAAATTGACCGGCCTAGATCTAATCCTAGGCGACCAATAAGGTGTCGTCGTGATCACCGTCCGCCCCTCTTCCATGAGGGTCGATCGACTTGTTCTCGACCTTCCAAACGGCTCATAGGAGCTGCTCAAAGATGGTCGGTCATGTTCCTTTTAAGACATTAAGTTCCGCGACTAACCAAGACAAGTTTTATACATCGATGCTTCATGAGCATCGATTATTTTGAGAAGCTTGCTTGAAAGCTATATGCATGGATTACAAACGATATTTTATAAATATCGATTTCACAAATAACTTAATTATTTAACCTAAGAGCATTGCATGCTATTTATTGCGGCAAGTTTCACGACTTGACTTGTCACATATGACTGCCCGCCGCCTATCCTGCGCGCGATTGGTAGAAATATTTAGGTCTGGCAAGCAAGACTCGCTCAACAACTACCATGTAGGATTTGTTCCATTCCGCATGTAACTTGCTACATATTTTTCTACAAAATACTCTAGACATCAAACATGTCACAAACTGGGGGGATGGTCATCAGGGTATTGGTCTGGCGGTTTACAGCTTGCGGCATGCAACGTGCCCATTATGATAAAGTGTCAGGAAAGTCGGATAGTTAGTGGCGAGAAGTAGTGGGAGTAAAATCTGAAAAAGCGGGGGTACAACAACCACACCCAATATTTCTCTTAGAAATCTGTATGGAAAAACTCCAATATACTTTCTAGATAATCAACTAGATAGTCAGACTCAATCTAGAGAAAAGTATATCAAAGAGTTTATATCTCAATCTCTCGATTTGATCTTTACTCAAGCAAATAGAAATCTGCGAGTCTTTATCAAAGAGAGATAACTTGGATGGTACCAAAGACCAATATCCAAGTTGAAAAGGCGAGGGTACCCAAATATACCTCAAGCTAAAAATTTTCCTACCTATAAGTCATTTCTCCGAAAGTGATTGTCTATGGACTGAGTCGAGACAATACAACTAATCGGTTCACACTTCGTGTGATCGTCTATGGATACGAGATCGAGACAATACAACAACGAAGTATGTTTACTTGATATACAAAGGGTCGGAACTAACCAAATATAATAGGATTGCTTATTAAGTAAATATGAATTAACGTTTGTGTGATTTACTTTAATTATAATAAAACAATTATAATGCGGAAAATAAAAGTAAATGACACAAACAAGATTTTGTTAACGAGGAAACCGCAAATGCGTAGAAAAACCCGGGACCTTGTCCGAATTGAATACTCTCAAGATTAAGCCGCTACACAAAATTACACCTAACTTCGTATAGTTGAGACCAAGTAACTAACCCTATAGTTCACTTAGTTCCGTCCTCGTATTCCCACGCCTCCGACTTGTGAATAAGTCACGTACTTGGAACAATTCCTTTGGTTCGTATTCCAAACAGTAAAGGAACAACAAATCTGTTTGGTGTCAACTTTATTCAACCAAGTCATATGAGTCGGACAAAGGCTCTTTTGTTTATCTTAACATAAACTCCTTCATCGGGTCTTTAGATCTATCTTATGTTCAATCACCCAAAGGTAATCATTTAAGATTAAGCCAATCAATACCTTTAATCACAAGGGAACGTATTGATGCCGATCTACTCAATTAATCAATCCAATCTACCACAAGGATAAACCGATTATTAATTGGATCCTCTTTTACCCAAACAAGTATTGTGCACACCAAAGATTATAAAACCCAAGTAAGATCTTCAATATCTTCTTTATCTTCAAATCTTCTTAAATCTTCAATAAAAACCTGCACACAATCACTTGAATCTCTTGTAATCAATCACGCACGTAACAGAGCGTTAACAATGGATTATCACAAGATCATCTTTAGAACTAACAACAGTCTAAAGATCCCTGTCGAAACTCGAACTAGTTTGAGTGAATCTTATATCGAGAGAAGATTCTCAAGAATAAACAAACTAGGTGCAATCAGATTTCAACCACCGTTAGTCAATCAAATCAATCGAAAAATAAAGATAAACCGTAATTATCTAGTTTCCCACCAATGGGTCGCGCTAGAGCTTCTCAATCCCAAAGAAGACTTTAAACCGAGCGGTCATAAGAGATTTCGCCTAATTAGGTTACTCTCCTCTCCGAATAAGGCGGCTACACTAAGAAACAACAACAAAAGAGTAAATCTTTTGTTACGAAGGATTAGTTTGCTAGAAAGGCAAACTTCGTGTATTTATAGACAAGGAAGTTTGGACACCAAGGATTTTCCAAAACCTAAAATATTCTCAAGATATTCATAAAAGCACAGATTCGGTTTTCATAATTCCTGGAAATGATCTCATCCAAAAATAACGATCGAAATCTCTGGAAAATCTAATTAGTAAATGCACATTACTAATTTTGTAATTTCCCTACAAAATGAAATTAATAACCTTAATTAAAAGATTCTTAACTTACTTATGTTTCGATTCTGGGATTCTCTTCCCTTAGCCGTTAAGGAATATCTTTGAACAATTATAGAAATAAACATTCACATCACGTGTTCAAAGTTTGTCGACATCTTAACTTTGTAAGTTCTCTTTCACACTTACAACCTTGACACCGATTTCTACACTTCCAAACAAGTTTAGAATTGGTTCATCTAACTTTCAAGAACTACGTGATTGATCAAACCAACATTCAATCACAATCATGGGTTTATGGTTCTACCAAAACAGGTTTCGGTTCTACCTCCATGTGAGTATTGTGCATAGTCACACTAGCTTCCCAAAAGTTCGGTTGACTAGGTACTAGGATCGGTTCCTCACATATATATGGCATCTAACTTATATGTGTTGCACATGTCCATAGGATCGGTTCCCCGTTCTACTATAAACCTTGTTGCACCCCATACAAGCATCGGTTCCCTTTGATGTACTGCACCCTTTACTAGGATCGGTTCCCTTTCCCTTACTAGGATCGGTTCCCTTTCCCTTACAAGGTCAGACATACAAAATCCGATCATACCACATGTGATTACTTAAGATCGGTTTTACTAATAAAAGTTATACCAATACATAAGTCATGCCTTTGTGAACAGCTTCTATCAAGAACACAACAAGTTGTGAGCGGTTATACTCTATCACACATATTGGTTGTTCATAAGATATGCAATGGATAACAAAACCAATAACACCGGGCAATTTCTTTTCGGTTCACAAACAAGTTTATGAACTTACTTCCTTAGAACACATGTAAACATTGTTCCCTAGGATGAAATCCTCACCTCATACCCATACATAATCACAATATCATTCAAATGATTATGGCGATGTCTTATCTACAAAGTTTAATGGTTAAGCAATAAACCTCGTATTGTATTCCTTAATACTATGTCTATCTAGAGTTCAAATATGTTTCGAAGTTATGTTTTCAATATCCACGACATGAAAGATACGTTAGGGAATGAAACAGTTCAAGTCAAATATCACTAACCTCAAGTGGAAGGATGATTGTTGTCGTTGTAGCTCCTTGCTTCTTCACATCTTCAAGTCTTCGCAATAATTGTAATGTCTCATATCCTAATACTTTCAAGCTAACCTATACGAAGTTTAACTCTAGTACATAATCAAGCGACTCTTAACATGAGTCTTGATTCACTAAAATATGACAACCAAACTTGACATACCAATGCTTGGTGGGTTCAACCGAGCCATGCTCTAACAATCTCCCCCTTTGTCAATTTTAGTGACAAAACTCTTACATCATATGGATAAACAAATTACAATAATTCATTACAATCCGCTTGATTCCCGATTCAACAAAGACAGGTGAAACTGCTTACATTCAATCCTTGAAAATGTCGATGTTGACATTATAATAACAAAGCTATTACTCCCCCTAAGGAAGATAGATAGATATTCAATCCGCACATCCTTGTTATACCAATAATATGACATGTTACTCCCCCTTAGTCTTTGCTTTCACTCTTTCGTTAGATAAAAACATTCAAGTATCAATGTTCTTTTCCCTAGCGATGCCAATCAATATAAATATCAATGCCAGCATCACCTGTTTACTCCATATATTTCTTCCCATTTTTGTCACAAAAATGACAAAGAAATGAAAAAAAATAAAGGACAACACGAAAAGAATCTTACAAATCTCATAATAGACTTGCAAACCTGTAGAGTTAGGCACGAGGGTCCCACACATCATGTTCTGATAACCAATATAAAAACCGAAAC
This sequence comes from Papaver armeniacum, assembly GCA_023531295.1. Lineage (NCBI taxonomy): Eukaryota > Viridiplantae > Streptophyta > Magnoliopsida > Ranunculales > Papaveraceae > Papaver > Papaver armeniacum. The sequence continues at coordinate 193,675 of JAJJWW010018424.1, forward strand.
TACAAGTAGTCTTATTTTGATTTGATACCAAGGAAACAATTGTCCTAAACAATTTTTCCAATTTAGTTTAGCAAACCAAAAACAACTAAGCATATTAGTCCCTTTGCTAAACCGATTGTTCAAAAACAACCGCTTAATTCGATAAGACCAAAATAAAGATAAACTCCATTTTTCTCATCAGGTTCTAATTATCCATAAACTTAGACCTTTCAATTTTAAACAAGACAAGTACTAGGTTAGTTAACTAGCATTTCTTGTTTAGTCATTTGATTAGACTTGAATAACCGAAACCTCACTTCGATAAGTCTAACTAAGATCATAATTAACTTAGTTTATCTTATGCGGAATTGAATTGGACTAAACAAATCATCCCGTACACATATTATTTCGTTAAGCCATAAATAATTCATACAAACAAAAATAAATCAACTTGCATAATTATTCACCTCAACGGAAGCAATTGAAACAACATAGACATTATAAGCACCGCAATTGCACCGTAATTTTGTAAGCCTAAACGATTGATACCATACAAAAGCAAGATAACAATAGTTTTTCTTAACCGGAACCAATTGAATCACACACACACACATCAATTGTACCAAAATTTTGTTAAGCAAAAGCAACAAATATACATAATATAAACTCAGGCTTTTCTTAAACAAGAAAACAATTAACTAACAAGATTGTTACCTCAAATTTCGCATCCACTTCTCCAATATGATTGCATCTTCGTCCAGGGAGAATTGATATCAATATATCACCACGTTGTCATCCTTATGCGTGAACAAAATAATAACAACACACCTCAACCTTTACCAGAGAAAGGTTGAAAACCTGTTTTAACAATTGCAAGCAAAAGTTGAAAACCGTCGAAACACATATGCTTTTATGATAAACCAAAACCGATTCAACATATTGTAACTCTTTCACATATTGTTTCTATCAGAACCCCTCATAATCCTTTGATAAAGCATACCTATAAGGGCTAAAACTTAATCCCGCTAAATCAAAAAGTCACCCAAACCATGAGGGTACACAATATATGAGATGGAATATCAAGGTAGTAAAACCGAGATCAAACATCCCATAAACCAATTTGCAATACACCATAAATATTCAAAATAAAATCAAGTATTTCAATAACCTCAATCTTGTAGGAAATTAAATTATCAAAACAACGCAAAAAGAATGAGGTCATTTCGAGTTCGGACGAAGAAGTTATGGGCAAAACAGTTTTACACTTCTTCGTAAGGGGACCTCTTACTAGGATCGGTTCCCTTACCATGACATGGTACTAGGAACGGTTACCTCACCATGACAGGGTACTAGGATCGGTTCCCAAGCATTACTTGTGACAGATCACAACACTAAACTGTTTTCGACATAACTTTTGCATACGATGTCCGAATTCAGTGATTTTTGGCTCGTTTCAACCACAAAAAGCAAGAGATACACATATATGATCAGTAGATATCAACATCATCAGCTCAAAATTACCATTTTCATCAAAATCTCAAAAATAGATAGAGAATGTATGAGTATAGAAGAAAATAAATCCCCCCTAAAGATGTTAATTAGTCATTTAATCGAGAGATCATGTGCTCAGTTTTTCATGTGCTTTCTCATCTTTCAAAAGATTGAGCACCAAGGTGAGCATACACATTCTAACACAACTAGGTTGTGTTTAGTTGATCCTTGTCTTCTTCGTCACGAGTGACTAAGACCGAATCATCATTCTTGACCTCTTGCTTGGTTTGTTTTCTCTTGTTACATCTCTTGTTTTTCTTCTTTGACTTGTGATGAAGAGTTTCATTATCAAAACCTTTACTAGTACAAGAGATTTCAGACATAATGTATTTCTTTAGTCTTTCAAGAAGACTCTTGTAATTATTGTCACCAACAATTGACAGCTGAGAGTCATTCTTGTGATTAACTTTTGGTCCCTTCTTGGCTATGGAGGACTTCGGGACCCATTTAGTGTTGGGTTTCGCAGGAGCATCTTTCTCCTTCGTTTTATTAGGATCATTGTCCTTTTGAATATTTTGCGAAACACCCTTTCTCCAATTTGGAACATCAGATCTTGTCTTTGCATTTAAAAAGTCATATCTCTTTCTATAATTGGGTCGTTTATGGGATGACCTTGTCGAGTGATATGCAAAATTTGAACTATCATTATAATAATTCTTTTGCCTAAACTTAGGACAATAACGATCTGAGTTCTTATGAGGAGCAAACTTAGCCAATTCATTTGATACAAAAGAAAGAGCATCTTGCATCTTACGAACCTTGCATCCCCATTGCAAGTGTCCTTTATTACCACAATAATAACAATGCTTAGTATAAATATACAAATTATGAGTTTTAATGTTACCTTTTTGTGGATCATCTTGCATTGGAACTCGACGATTCTTCTTCTTCTTCTTCTTCTTATCCTTGTTCAACGTTATTGCTTTCTTGACATTGGCAGAAGTGCTCTCTTTGAATGTTGTACTTGGTTGAACATGATTCTTAGGCTTGACTGGTTTTCCTTCTTTACGAGCAACTTTTACATCAGTGGAAGCCTCTGGTTTAGAAGAATTGTAGCTTTAACAAATTTTACCTCTTTGTTAATATTTGAAGCATCTATTCCCTTATAGCCCAATCCTCGTGTATCACGATGATTTATACTTGCTTCTAACATTGAGGTTAACTTGTTTGATCTTTCATTGGAATTTTTCAGTTCCAAATTTTCTTCTTCCAACGTCTTGATTTTATCAAGAGCACCGGCTAGATCAGCCTCAAGGTGTTTTTCTCGTGAGAGATATACACCTTCTTTCTCTTCAAAACTCTTTTGTTGAGAGTTAATCCTTGCATCAGATTCAACAAGTTTCTCTTCCAACAAGTGAATTTTTCAAGAGAAACATCACGCTCTTTCTCTAAAAATTTTGTTTGAGAGAGACTAGCACTGGCTTTTTCTTCAAGACCCTGTACTTGTCGAGAATTAAACATTGCTTCCGATTCAGCACGTTTTTGTTCCGACAAAAACAGTTCTCTTCGAAGATTTTCACATTCTAATATCTTAGAATTTAGATCGTTTGCACGATCTTTAAGAAGATAATCACAGGTTTGGTAACCAATATAATATCCTTGGAAAACCTTCTTCAATTTCTTGTTCTCACGACAGAGAGGAGTCATAAACCAAGAAAATCCGAAGTTTTCAACTTTTCATTTTTCAAAGGTTCCAGCAGTTTAGAGTATTCTAAGATATCCTCTTCTACTTCTTGTTCAAAATCTGAGTCATCATCATCGGAATTCATCTAACCCTTCTTGTAGACGTATTTTCCAGTCGTCATTGGTTTCTACAATATTAACAAGATTAGCTTGTCTCGTAGAATCTCTAGAGATGATTCCTTCTGATATTGAATCGTAGATTCCATCATCAAGTGTTAATTCAGAACTCTTGATGTCTTGCTTTACATTAACTTAATACTTCATTAGATTCAATTCTTATAGGTTGGATCGCACCAAACACAAATTGTTAGATCTTTTCGTGTTTGCCTACTCTGATACCAATTGAAAATACGAGGGTACCCAAATATACCTCAAGCTAAAACTTTTCCTACCTATAAGTCCTTTCTCCGAAAGTGATTGTCTATGGACTGAGTCGAGACAATACAACTAATCGGTTCACACTTCGTGTGATCTTCTATGGATATGAGATCGAGACAATACAACAGCGAAGTATGCTTACTTGATACAAAGGTTCGGACTTAACCAAACACAGGATTGATTATCAAGTAAATAGGAATTAACGTTTGTGTGATTTACTTTAATAATAATAAAATAATTATAATGCGGAAAATAAAAGTAAATGACACAGCAAGAATTTGTTAACGAGGAAACCGCAAATGCGAGAAAAACCCAGGACCTTGTCCGTAATTGAATACTCTCGGGATTAAGCCGCTACACAAAATTACACCTAACTTCATGTATAGTTGAGACCAAGTAACTAACCCTATAGTTCACTTAGTTCCGTCTCGTATTCCCACGCCTCCGACTTGTGAATAAGTCACGTACTTGGAACAATTCCTTTGGTTCGTATTCCAAACAGTAAAGGAACAACAAATCTATTTGGTATCAACTCTATTCAACCAAGTGATATGAGTCGGACAAAGGCTCTTCTGTTTATCTTAACATAAACTCCTTCAACGGTTCCTTAGATCTATCTTATGTTCAATCACCCAAAGGTAATCGTTTAAGATTAAGCCAATCAATACCTTTAATCACAAGGGAACGTATTGATGCCGATCTACTCAATTAATCAATCCAATCTACCACAAGGATAAACCGATTATTAATTGGATCCTCTTTTACCCAAACAAGTATTGTGCACACCAAAGATTATAAAACCCAAGTCAGATCTTCAATATCTTCTTTGTCTTCAAATCTTCTTAAATCTTCAATAAAAACCTACACACAATCACTTGAATCTCTTGTGATCAATCACGCACGTAACTGAGTCCGTTAACAATGGATTATCACAAGATCGTCTTTAGAACTAACAACAGTCTAAAGATCCTGTCAAAACTCGAACTAGTTTGAGTGAATCTTATATCGAAGAGAAGATTCTCAAGAATAAACAAACTAGGTGCAATCGATTTCAACCACCGTTAGTCAATCAAATTAATCGAAAACAAAGATAAACCGCAATTATCTAGTTTCCCACCAGTGGGTCTCGCTAGAGCTTCTCAATCCCAAAGAAGACTTTAAAGGCGAGTGGTCGTAAGAGATTTCGCCTAATTAGGTTACTCTCCTCTCAACAAAAGAATCTTTTGGAAGGATTACACTAAGAAAGGCAAACCGTGTATTTTTAAACAACAAAAGAGTAAATCTTTTGTTACGAAGGATTAGTTTGCTAGGCAAACTTCGTGTATTTTTGGACACCAAGGAATTTCCAAAACCTAAAATATTCTCAAGATATTCATAAAAGCACAGATTCGGTTTTCATAATTCCTGGAAATGATCTGTCCAAAAATAACGATCGAAATCTCTCGGAAAATCTAATTAGTAAATGCACATTACTAATTTTGTAATTTCCCTACAAAATGAAATTAATAACCTTAATTAAAAGATTCTTAACTTACTTATGTTTCGATTTTGGGATTCTCTTCCCTTAGCCTTTAAGGAATATCTTTGAACAATTATAGAAATAAACATTCACAACACGTGTTCAAAGTTTGTCGACATCTTAACTTTGTAAGTTCTCTTTCACACTTACAACCTTGACACCGATTTGCTACACTTCCAAACAAGTTTAGAATTGGTTCATCTGACTTTCAAGAACTATGTGATTGATCAAACCAACATTCAATCACAATCATGGGTTTATGGTTCTACCAAAACAAGTTTCGGTTCTACCTCCATGTGAGTATTGTGCATAGTCACACTAGCTTCCCAAAAGTTCGGTTGACTAGGTAATAGGATCGGTTCCTTACATATATATGGTATCTAACTTATATGTGATGCACATGTCCATAGGATCGGTTCCCCGTTCTGCTATAAACCTTGTTGCACCCCATATAAGCATCGGTTCCCTTTGATGTACTGCACCCTTTACTAGGATCGGTTCCCTTTCCCTTACCAGGATCGGTTCCCTTTCCCTTACAAGGATCGGTTCCCTTTCCCTTACAAGGTCAGACATACGAAATCTGATCATACCACTGGTGATTACTTAAGATCGGTTTTACTAATAAAAGTTATACCAATACATAAGTCAGGCCTTTGTGAACAGTTCTACCAAGAACACAACAAGTTGTGAGCAGTTATACTCTATCACACGTATTGGTTGTTCATAAGATATGCAATGAATAACAAAACCAATAACACCTGGCAATTTCCTTTTCGGTTCACAAACAAGTTTATGAACTTACTTCCTTAGAACACATGTAAACATTGTTCCCTATGATGAAATCCTCACCTCATACCCATACATAATCACAATAGCATTCAAATGATTATGGCGATGTCTTATCTACAAAGTTTAATGGTTAAGAAATAAACCTCGTATTGTATTCCTTAATACTATGTCTATCTAGAGTTCAAATATGCTTCGTAGTTATGTTTTCAATTTGCACGACTTGAAAGATACGTTAGGGAATGAAACAGTTCAAGTCAAATATCACTAACCTCAAGTGGAAGGATGATTGTTGTCGTTGTATCTCCTTGCTTCTTCACATCTTCAAGTCTTCGCAATACTTGTAATGTCTCATATCCTAATACTTTCAAGCTAACATATACGAAGTTTAACTCTAGTACATAATCAAGCGACTCTTAACATGAGTTTTGATTCACTAAAATAGGACAACCAAACTTGATATACCAACGCTCGGTGGGTTCAACCGAGCCATGCTCTAACACAAGTGTCAATATATTTAAATCAACAACCAAAAGGTTGGATATTCTAATTGATTGAACAATGCTCAACCTCTGATATTTCAATTATATAAACAAATATAATGCGGAATAGAAATAACACAGACACCAGAATTTTGTTAACGAGGAAACCGCAAATGCAGAAAAATCCCGGGACCTAGTCCATATTGAACACAAACTGTATTAAGCCGCTACTGACATTATCCTACTCCAAATTAACTTCGGTCTGGACTGTAGTTGAACCCCAATCAATCTCATATTGATCCAAGGTATAGTTATGCTTATACGCCTCTGATCCCAGCAGGATGCTACGTACTTGATTCCCTTAGCTGATCTCACCCACAACTAAGAGTTGCTACGACCCAAAGTCGAAGACTTTAATAAACAAATCTGTATCACACAGAAAAGTCTACGATAATAGATAAATCCGTCTCTCACGAATATACCTACGAGTTTTTGTTCCGTCTTTTGATAAATCAAGGTGAACAGGAACCAATTGATAACCCAGACTTATATTCCCGAAAAACAGCCTAGTATTATCAATCACCTTACAATAATCTTAATCGACGTAGCGAAAAAAGATATTGCGGAATCACAAACAATGAGACGAAGTGTTTGTGATTTCTTTTCTATCTTGCCTATCGGAGATATAAATCTCAAGCCAATTATTCCAATTGTACTCGTACGATAGAAACAACAAGATCAGATCACACAACTACAAGAAAAGTAGTATCGGTCGGGCTTTACAATCCTAATGAAGTCTTTAAGTCGTTAACCCGGTTTAGAGAAGAAAATCCAAGGTTAAATGATAATCGACTCTAGCTTATGCAACTAGTATCACACGTAAGGTGTGGGGATTAGGTTTCCCAGTTGCTAGATTTCTCCCTTATGTATTCTTTCAAATCAGGGTTTGCAATCAATGTTAGCTTAGTAACAAAGCATTCAATATTCACCGTTAGATGAAAACCTGATTAGATTCAAGCTAATATTTCTCAACCGTTGGATCGAAACCTTAGCTTGTTACACACAAATGAAATGTCCAATTTTGGGTTTATGTAACTGTTCCCAAACATGAACATTTGTTGGTTTAACAATAGTTAACCAAATGTTAGCCATATGATCACCTTCATATCAACCATATTCTTCTTCACCATAACTAGTTCAAATGACTCAAATGAACTAGTTAGAGAGTTGTTCAATTGCTTAGATCTTATGTAACTACACAAGACACAATCGAAGCAAAAACGGTTTGATTCACTCGAATCGGCTCATGAACTTTATAGCCACGGTTTGCAAAAGCATTCCTTAATTTATATAAACATGAGTTCAAGAACAAACGATTTTAGATATAACCTACTCAAGTTCGGACTGGGTTCGCGGACTTAAGCTCACGGAAGGATTTCACAAACTCCAGCAGAAATTCTCGGGTCGAGAACTTTTGCCAGTTCGCGGACTTGGCTCACGCCACATTACGTTTCTCTTGATCAACAAAGTTTGCAAACTTTGGTTCAAGGAATAAGGACTTATACATATATGTGTTTCCACAACAATGCTTATATCCTACCAAAGGTAATGTAATCTAAACTCTCATTTTAATCATTGAAACATTCTCAGAGAACGTTATATAGCCGTTATTCACAGACCATTTTTCGTCAAAGCAATTTTAAAAGTGATTGAAACATAATATGACATTCGTCACTAGGTAAAGATGAATTTGGCTAAAGCGAAAGCTTACCAACACATATTTCGAGAAATAGATAGGCGAGTTAAACTCGGCTCGAAATAACAAATATGTATAATGAAAGTCTATATATCAAAACGACTTTTGTCTCAAGAATAGGAGATAGAGTAAATAGACTTTTGAGTGACAGATAAGTTCAAGTCTCCACATACCTTTTAGTCGATGAAGTTCTACCAGTTCCTTGAGTAGTCCTTCGTCTTGTATGATGATTGCCATGGAGTCTTGAGCTCAACTACACTTTCTATCCTAGTCCGAGACGTTTAGCTATAATAGGCTAGAAATCAAGACTTATAGTTTTGATCACTAACATTGACAAACATGCTTGAGATAGCAACGCATGCGAGTTCGACCGAGCAATGAGGTATTTATGGAGGACTTCAGTGTTTATGGTGATTCATTTGATATTTGTTTAAATAATCTTGAACTTGTGCTTAAAAGATGCATAGACACTAATCTTGTTTTAAATTGGGAGAAATGCCACTTTATGGTAGACCATGGTATAGTGCTCGATCACGTCGTGTCCTCTCAAGGGCTCGAAGTAGACAAGGCAAAGATATACTTGATTAGAAACTTATAATAACCTACTTCGGTGAGGGAGGTTCGCTCGTTTCTTGGTCATGCAAGTTTTTATAGGCGGTTTATCAAAGATTTCTCCAAAATCTCAATGCCGATGTGCAAATTGTTGCAAAAGGAGGTTGTCTTTAACTTAGACAAAGAGTGCAAGGATGCCTTTGACAAATTTAAGGAATTGTTGACTACTGCACCAATTATTAAGTCACCTGACTGGAGTTTGCCGTTCGAGCTAATGTGTGATGCAAGTGATTATGCAGTCAGAGCTGTTTTGGGTTAGAAAGTAGACAAAAGGTCACATGTGATTTATTATGCATCAAGGACCCTAAATGAGGCTCAGATCAACTATTCGACAACTGAGAAAGAGTTGATGGCTATAGTATTTGCATTAGAAAAATTCAGAGCTTATTTGGTGGGTACCAATGTGATTGTATACTTTGATCATGCAGCGCTGCGGTACCTATTGAAAAAGAAGGAAGCTAAGCCAATACTCATACGGTGGATTCTTTTGCTGTAAGAATTCAATATTGAAATTAGAGACAAGAAAGGTGTTGAAAATACTGTTGCTGATCATCTTAGTAGACTTGTTGTTTCCGAAGAACAACTTCCCCTACAAGATTGTTTTCCAGACGAACAACTCTTTTCTATTGAAGAATCAACACCTTGGTATGCTGATATAGTAAACTATTTGGTTACAAGGCAAGTACCTAGTACGATGTCTAATTTTCAAAATCTAAAGCTTAAGAAAATAGCCAAACAATATGGGTGGGATGAGCCCTACTTGTGGAAATATGGTGCTGATCAAATTATCCGCAGGTGCGTACCAAACTCTGAATTTCAATCATTTTTATGTTTTTGTCATTCTTATGCTTGTGGTGGTCACTTTGGTTCTAAACGGACCGCTCTCAAAGTTCTTGAGAGTGGATTTTATTGTCCCACCCTATTTCAGGATGCATATGCTTTTTGTAAATCTTGTGATAGATGTCAACGAACGGGCAATCTAGGTGCTCGAAATCAAATGCCACTCACTTCAATTCTTGCTGTAGAAATTTTCGATGTGTGGGGTATTGATTTTATGGGTCCTTTTGTTAATTCAAATGGAAAATTTTATATACTTCTTGTTGTGGATTATGTTTCGAAATGGGTGGAAGCTATAACCACCCGTACAAATGATTCTCAAGTCGTTTGTGAGTTTGTGAAGGAATATATTTTCTCTAGACATGGTACACCACGAGTGGTTATCAGTGATGGAGGTTCACACTTCAAGAAATCCTTCCATGCTCTCCTCAAGAAGTACAACATTACACACAAAACTAAGGTCCCGATGGGTAGGACCATTTGTTGTTACTAATATTTTTCCTCATGGTGCAATTGAAATCTCTAGTCCCAAAACAGGGAAAATTTTCAAGATCAACGGCCATATACTGAAGCTATACTACGAGAACTTCATTACACTGGATGTTGATGAGATTGAGCTTCGTGATTTTCTCCCTCTGGAGGAGTAATCTGAATGTGTGTCAAGTCAGGCTCAGGACGTTAAACTAAGCGTTGAATGGGAGGCAACCCGCTGGTTTTGTATTTCTATCTTTATCTTTTCTTTTTCATATCATATTTGGATTTCCCACCTTATTTTACTTTGGATGAATCAATTACATTGAGGACAATGTAAAGTTTAAGTGTGGGGGGAGTATTTTGCATATAGAATTTTTTTAGTTTTTTTTGAGTTTTTAAAATTTTTGCATAAAAAACCTCCAACTTGTAGAGATTTTAGAGTCACTAGCATGCTTCTAGGTATGTTTACATAGAGAATTCTGACCGACATAACTGAACTTGGAAGTATTAGGGAACTACATTCGGATTTCTTACGAATTGGAGTGTTAAATAATGGATTTAATCATACCGGTGATGCAAATGAGGAGCAGGGAGAAATGCATTATTAGAGTTGTTGATCAATCATTAGTGGAGACTACCCATTTTCAAATCAACAGAGGCACCAAACCAGATTTCTTTATAAATTACTAAAGAGCTTTCTTTTGAGTGTGTGTCATCGTACGTTAATTCCAGGTAGAATGGTGAGCTACCCAATTTCACACCAATTTTCAGCACTATTTTGATCTCTTGAGTGCTAATTTTGTCAATCATGAGGGTGACGTCTATAGATGAAAACCACCTTCTTGTAGTTTGAATTGCAGTTAGCACCATTCTCTCTCTCGCCAACAATAGGTCCATAGAAACAATCAACAAAGGAGCAACATCAAAATCTACAAGGAAATTTGAAGACGTTTAAGGTTTACAATCAACAATACAAGGAAGAGAAAATTTCATATCCAAGTGAAGAAACATACAATGAGCATATTTTTATACACATGTTGAAGACTTATATATAATGAGCATAATTCTATATCCAAGTGGAAGACTTATTTACAAGAGCAAAGAAAATCAAAAGATGAGAGTTAGGCCTCTTCCTATGCACATGCCAAAACATGGTATTTGGCATATATGCACCCACTATGGGTATGCCAAACTGCCAAACTCATATGCCAATATGTTATTTCTGGCATATAGGCATACACGACAGAGTTTCCAGCGAGCGATAGAGTCTTCATCGCTCGATGGTCACACTGTCGTTCGATGGTCATTCAATCGACAGCGACAGTCAAGCTGTCGCTCGATACTTTGATAATCGCTCATCAGATCTTCATCCAACGGCTAATATTTCCCCCCTCTATAAATACCTAATTTTAATCTCATTTCAACTCACACCAGAATTTCTTAATCTCTTAAGAATTTCTCAATCTCTCTAGAATTTCTTAATCTCCAATTCTTTTCATCACTCTTCCAGTTCCTTAGAGAGCATGGCTGATAATATGAATCCGGCTGAGTGCATGGCAAACCACTGTATTATCCAAAATCGAAGAGCCGCTTGTCGTGCAATTGTAGACAGTGAAACTAGGAGAAGTCAAATTAGGAGATGTCAAGTGAGGAGAAACCTAAAATTCAAAACTGCAGAGAAGATGAATGTATTTGCAGGAATTATATTGATTTGACAATGGAGCCAGTATTTGATCACCAACTATTGTGGGAAAGGATTTTTTTTAAATTTCAAGAACAAACAATGAACCTACGCGGTCGTAGTGTTTGATTTGGTTCGACGCCGGTATAATTAAGCGAAGTTACTAGGTATGTTGCTTTACTTCAGCGAGAAGGTCCAACCTTGAGAAGTGGTGAAACCACGGTGGAATTTCAGGGAAAGGTGTCGTGTGGAATATCGCCGCATCTACGGGCAAAAATTCCATTTTGAAAGTTGTTTCGAGGTTTTAAGATATTTGCCCCAATATTGTCCAACATTTGTGTTGTAATTTCAATATTTGTAATTAATATTAATTTTGTGTTTTAAGTTTAAATATTTGTAATACTTTTAATGTTTAAGAATATAATTAATATTAATTTTCAACAATATTCGTCAAATTTTCAAATTCATTAAACTTCACAAAATTAAAAACTTCAATATAATTAAAATAGTCATTTTACAAGACATAAAACTAGACAATCATTGGAAAGACTCTAAAAAAAAAATTTGGAACAATGTTCTTCATCTTGTTCATCTTCTTCATTTCACTAAACTTCCAATCAATGCGCTCATGAACGGAGTCTCCTTTGTTTATCTTCTTCTTTGGCTTCAAATTTGTTTTGCCTTGATTTTCCTTGCCTTTAACCTTTCTTGGCCTTCTCTTGGTTGCGGTTTTGACTTGGTTGATATCCAAAATTTGGAGACTTCTTTGCTTCTTACTTATTTCTTTGAATCTATCACATATCTTCTCAACGGCACCTTCAAGTACTACTCCGGAAAAATCAAGTTGTGTTGCGAATCAAGTTGGGTTAATTGTGCCATTTGGATCAAATAGAAGAAATAAATTAGATTGAGAAAGAGAAATAGATCGAGAAGAAGAGAAATTTTTGTGTAAAAAATTTGAGGTAAGTTGAGTTTGAAAGTTACCTATTTATAGCGATGAAGAAATAGCCGTTACCGCTAGAGTGAATATCGCAATGCCGATATTGACAATATCGTCAGCGATAAAGTCTTTATCGCTGGCGATATTGTCAATATCGCTCGCTAGGGAGTCGATCGCTCAGCGGTTTCCCCATAGTGGCGCAAATGGTTTGGCATGCCAGGTGGCATGCCAAACACCATTTTTTTGGCATGTGCATAGGAAGAGGCCTTATTGAAGTTAATGATACGAAGACTACAAGATGTGAAGATCAAAGCGGTAAAGTCCTTCTCTCATGGCCATGTTAATTTTATTTCATTATTATAGTTGCAATCTTATTTTAAAAAAAAAATTGAAAAAAATACAGAAAAAGAAAAAGATTTGCATTTAGGTTGTTATTTGTTCAATAAAGCCATGAGGAAGAAAAATATATAAAGAAGTTTCAAGCAACAAAGAATAAGAGGAAAAGATTTATAAATTGTCAAATTTCTATGAAGTTCAAGAGTTTATCATCGACAGTTGAAGACCGAAGACTGAAGACCAACAAGACGATCCGAAGACGTTTCTATTGGATGTTGTGAGAAGTGGTGTTATCATTACTGCCGATCAGTTGTGAAGGTGGTAAGTACTCCCATCCTTGCTATAGTGGCTGATTTCCTTTCTTAGAGATCATCAGAAAAAGTCTTTTATTTCCCACGATTTTGTGGGGTCTCCAGAAATAATTCGGAAGGTCTCCTTCCCACCATTAAACGTGTGTAGGATTTGTCTCTTCATTCCTAACCTGCACACTTGTGAGACCCTTAAAAAAAAGCTGTCTTATTGAGTGCAATTATCATAAAATCCTTTTAAGTGAGGCAGAAGTCGAGGCGAAATGCTTATTGATCGCTCTCAAATACGCATTCTCTCATTATGGTGTGATTATTTCTCACTCAAGATTTAAGAATGAATGTGTTCTTTGGTATTTCTAACTTCTTATTACTAGCATGCAGAAATTCTATGTCCTCATAGCTCTTTGGATGCTTGGGACGCTGGAACGCTTTGAAGTTGGAGTAGGTTTTGGGGGTATACCTCTCGTAAGCCCGCACGAGACTATAACTCGTCCACTAGGGACACCTAGGGGTTTAAAGGCTTGTTGCACATGCTAAGTGCAACCGGGTCCTCAACGAAAGAGAATTGTTGTATTTTAGGTTAGATAGTTTGCTCGAGGACTAGCAAAAGCCAAGTGTGGAGGAATTTGATAAGTGCATAATTCACATGATTTTAGCATCAATTCCATGTTAGTAATTGCATCTATTCTTGCAAATTATTGTATATTACATTTGTTTTCTCTTATTTGTGTTTCATTAGGAGAATCGTCCAAAAATGAAGTGAATTTGCACTTAATTGTGCAATAAAAGAAGCTAGCTACAAGTGGAGAAAGGACCAAATACCAAGAGAAACTCGTTCAAACCCGGGAGTTCTTGCTATCACGTTGAAGAGGATGAAAATACAAAGTCAACGGCGAAAGAACGGAGTCATTTTGAGTTCGTATTAGAGGTGTCAAAGAGGCCAGGACGGACTGGGCCTGGGCCTGGTCCGGTCCGGCCTATATTAGGCTGAGCAAGCCTGGCCTGGACTGTGTTTAAATAGGCCAGGTTGGGCCCAGGATCAAAACAGGCCCAGGCCAGGCTCTAGTTTTCGGCATTTTAGCCTACTTCGGCCAGGCCTGGCAAATCCTGGGCCTGAATGAGATAGCCAGGCCGGCCTGCCATGGCCTGTATAATTAGGATTATTAATTTACTAATACAAAAAATTGTATGGAGAGGTTCGAACACACACCGACGAGCTTAGACAAGCTAGGATTAACAAAGTACCAACTAATCTAGGTCACATTTCATGTACATTATTCACGTCCAAATTTACTTATAAGTAAACTTAGTCAACTATAAGTATAAAAAGGAATATACATGCATAAAATCTTTCCAAAACTAAAAATATTAAATTATGTTGTAATTAGACATTTCCTTAAATTTTCCTTTTGTTTCTTTTCTTTGATTGAGTAAATAAATACAGCATTAGAAAAATACCTTGTTTATAGAAAGCATGCATCATTACCATACATATTTAGTATTATACTTAATTAAATATTGCCTAATTTTGCATATCAGGAAAGCATGCATCATGTTAGACTTCATACGTTACATTATATAAAAGTTATAATTAGAAACTAAATATTGTAGTATTAATTTTAGCTAATTGATACTTTCCTTTTTGATACATTTCTATATATAAAATACTTTGGTATTTTGAACAACAATCAGTGTGGACCAACTGGTAGGACATTTAGTTAAGAATTCTGAGGTTTCGGGTTCCATTCTTCCCTTGCCCAACGTTTTTGAATTTTGAACTAATGCGCATGTGCTAGTTTAGCAGCCCGGCCTGGCCTAGCCTGGTACAGTTTAAAGCAGGCCTGGCTCAGGCCCAGGCTAGGCTGCTTATATGAACCATCAGGCCAGTCCGGTCTGGCCTGTTAAATTGACAGGCCGATCCAGGCCAGGCCGCAGGACATGCTAGGCCGACCAAAAGTAGGCCGGGTATGGCCAAGCCGGCCTGTTTGACACCTCTAGTTCGTATGAAGAAGTTACGAGCAAAACAAGAATTTGGAAGGCCAAAGGGGAAAATGGTCATTTTAAATGAAAGTGTTATTTACAGGCTCATATGCTACTCGTGGAACCAAATTTGTTCTGGTTATTTATCGAACATTGGGACAAAAATGAAGTGGCACCACCTTAATTAATTAAAGAACAAAATGTAAATGGAATCTACTGATTTCTTTTACACTTGAAACAAGGTAGGACCATGCCAAGACACAATATGCAAGAGAAGTGTTTGGCCCATGCAAAACTCAAGTGGGGTCCATGGAGTAACCTTTCATACAAAAACAACAAGAAAAATGATATTTTCTCATGCGATACACTTATTCTCTCATGCGATAACGGATGCACTTATTCTCTCATGCAGAAACGTTCTGAATTCGGCAAACAATCGGATAAATAAGATACAACATGGCATTTGTTTATTGGACCATGAGGTAAATGGAGATAGTTATGGATGCTATAAATAGCAAAGAAAATTTCATTCTTGGACACACATTCTTTTACCATTCATTTTTTGGGAGGAGAAAAATAGAGAGAAAGAGAGAATAAGAGACGGTTTAGAGAGGAGTTTGCGACTTTCATTTGGTTTGAAAATTTTACTCTAAATGTTTCTCTTTATTTAAATATTGAAAACTCCATAGCTATGTCTAGCTAAACTTCTAATTTATTAGGGATGACTTCAAAGTCCTGAACCATGAAGCATTATTTTCTTTAACCACGTTTATTCCAACTTTTATTTTATTGTTGATTATATTTATTATTTTTATTGTCTAAGAATATTGAGGGGTTATTTAAAATGATCAATTAAATTAACCAATCAATATTTCTTCTACTATTTTAGGGTTGTGTGATACGTGTAATTGTCACATCAACTTTATACACAACTAGTAAATCGCAAGAGCTGACAGAAGGATTTTGTTAAGCAATTGTGTGTAAAGATAACACTAGTAAGCAGGTCGATCCTATGCGTCTGATACTGGTATCAACCTGATTCACAGAGTGTAAAGCATTCGACTAACTTACACCTTGAGAGCTTATTCTTGGTGGGTTAGTTGGATAGAAGCTGGTAGTCGAGCGCTTCCGTATCCAAGTGGATGTAGGAATCAAGGGGGGATAGCAGAGCTTATTGCTATTCTACGGTTGGTAACAATATAAATTTAAAAAAAGATAAACTTGTATTTAATTAAGATTTGGTTCAGTGACGGCGAATGATTCCCTAATCATCTTTCTCCTTATTAATTTAAACTAATATTTATTATTTTCGTTTTATTAGTTACTTTGATTAACATCTAAAAAAAAACCCTTTTAGTTACTTTTTGACAGCTAAAATCTCCCTGCTCTTCATGGGAACGAACTCCTTGTCATTATATTACCAGTTAATTGTGTGGAAATAAGTAATTAATTTGTTGCGTAAACGACGCGCACCATTTTTCTGCATTTGCGGTTTCCTCGTTAACAAAATCTTGTTGTGTCTTTTACTTTCCTATTTCCGCAATTATAATTGTTTATTATAATTAAAAGTAAAATACGCAAACGTTAACTCTGTATTACTTAATAGTGATCATATAGAGTTTGGTTAAGTCCGAACCTATTATAAAGTAGTAATCACACTTTGATTATTCTATTGTCTCGATCTCGTATCCATAGACGATCATACAAAGTGTGAATACCGATTTGTAGTATTGTCTCGACTTTGTCCATAGACAATCACTTTCGGTAAGAGGACTTATAGGTGGATAATTTAAAGATTGTGGTGTATTTGGGTACCCTCGTCTTTTCAGTGTGAACTACACATTAATTCTCCCCTTTTTTTCTCAATATAAATTGAAAAATACGAAAAACTAGTGGGATCATAATGAAATTATCATAGAGATTCTTCATGACTAAAAGAAAACATATCAACTTTGTTAGATGCAATCATATAGTCGAAACTAAATGCATTCATCAAGGAGTTAATAAAGATACAAAAAAACTCTTACAATATTCCATACCCAACTCCCCACAAAGATTTGACGATTAAGCACAGTTCAATTAAGAACTCTCCCCAATAAAATGTCATTCCCGAAAGAACAACAAGAGCGACCTTACTTTTGCAAGAAAAGAAGGATTTCTTTGGCATTAACAAATTACAATGTATCCAGAAAACTCAATTAAATTAACCACAAGAGAACCCATGATTAATTTAATCGGAAATGCTCAAATAAGAGAACTTACGGAGCCGCACAGTACTTTCACATAGAAGTGGATCAGGGAAGATCAATACTGCGGAATATTCAAAGATTCGTTCTATTTTTATAAATATATTTGCATAATGATATCATAGACTTAATCATTGTAATCAAAAGTTCATCCTATATTCCATCAATATCTGCATAATGACACAATAGGCTTAACTTTTGACATATATGAGACAATCATAGTTCACGGATGCAAACACACATATCCCATAACAATTTTTGCAATATATGAACCAATAAAGATTAGGGAAAATAATCGTTTGGTCCTTTTTTAGGTGGTCCCATGTTTGTTTGGTCCTTTGGGAAAACGCCTTTACTGTTTGGTCCATAATTATCTAAAAATATTAAATGTTCCAAAGTACCCTCCCGTGTTAATTCCAACTTATTTGTTGTAGCAGTTCATTCGTCAAAATGAACTCCTGTTAATTTCTACTTAATTTTTCAGAAAACCTATATAAACTGGGGTTCATTCCAGAAATGAACTCCTGATAAAAACTTATATAACCGGAGTTCATTCCAGAAATGAACTCCTGATAAAAACCTATATAAACCAGAGTTCATTCCAGAAATGAACTCCTGATAAAAATATATAAACCAGAGTTCATTCCATAAATGAAATCCTGATAAAAACAGAGTTCATTTGTAAAAATGAATAACATCGTCATCATCATCTTCATCTTCATCTTCTTCGACATCTTCAACAGCAACAACAACAAAACGCATAAATATTCATCTTCTTCATCATCTTCATCGACTTCAACAGCAGCAACAACATCAAATCTTCATTAACAACAACAACATCAATCGTCTTCATCATTTTCGTTTCAATCTTCATCTTCTTTGACAACAACAACAACATCTTCGTCATCTTCTTCAACTTCAACACCATCATCTTCATCAAAAAAGAGAAAGAAAAACAAGAAGAGAAAGTAGATCTGAAACATCAATAAACATCATCTCATTCATCTTCTTTCAACAACAACACCAACACCATCGTCTTCATCGAAACATCATCTCCATCGAAACATCATCTCCATCGTCTTCTTTCAACAACAACAGCAGATCAAATCACCATCGTCTTCATCGGAAAAAAAACAGTAGCAAAAAAGAAAAGAAAAATCCATTTCTGTCACCCAACAATGACAATGACAATTACATCATCCATGACGTCATCGTAGGACCAAACTATAATATATTTTCCCAAAAAGGACCAAACAGACAGTTGACTCAGTCAACTGGACCAAACTAGTTCTAATATATTATTTCTAGGACCTATTAGTATTTCCTACTAAAGATTGATACTGCAAAATCATTCTTTTCCCTTAGAAGGTAGAATTAATCTTTTTCGCACGGATTTACACCAAAGAATGGGTACCAAAGGCGTATAAAAAGATTTTCTTAACAAAGAATAAAATACAAAGTCATTAACAACCATGCACCATAGTTCACATAAGATGATTGTGAACATTCAAGAATCCCATAGTAAAGCGTACAACTGCCCATTCTTGAACTTCCTTCTTTGAGATTCACCAACAACATTCTTGTAAAATCTACAAATGAGCCTAGAAGAGTATTAATCCAAGAATCCAAGTGCCCAAGTCCAAGAGAAGTGAAACAAGTGTGACGAAACAGAGCAAAACACTCAAAAACAAGAGATGGGACAAAGACCAATCTTAACTCATCCAAATTCAATATATCTCAGCTTCATTTTGAATAGAAATCAAAAAGGAAGAGAATGCAAAAAGAATGAGGTCATTCCGATTTCAGACGAAGAAGTTACGGCCAAAACAAGTTTACCGAATATCGCCGTCTATAGGCCAGTATGTGTACCATGAAGTCCAAACATCCCGAACTACTATTTTCAAACCTAAACATTTAAGAACCTTAAACACATATCGAGTTAGGTAGAAATGAACGATAAGCAAGGTACATGGATCATTAT
The DNA here is from genome assembly GCA_023531295.1 of Papaver armeniacum. Classification (NCBI taxonomy): domain Eukaryota; kingdom Viridiplantae; phylum Streptophyta; class Magnoliopsida; order Ranunculales; family Papaveraceae; genus Papaver; species Papaver armeniacum. The sequence continues at coordinate 213,204 of JAJJWW010018424.1, forward strand.
AAGTACTCTAAGCAAATAATAAAAACATAAATCCTGCTCAAGTTTATAGACATACCTTTTTTGAGGAATCCAATCGAATTCTACAGCCTTACCAAACACAATCTTTGCGCCCCAATTCTCGTGCTTCCCACACCGTATACATAACAGGACATTCCTTGGTGAGGATGCACTTACAACACAATCAAGTTTTGTTGAGGTGAACAAGGTCTTGCTCACCACAAGTGACTGAAACAGAATTTTCCGCAACTATGGATTTTTCACCATCTATAGTTTTTGGCTTATTTTGTTTCACTTTTGGATTATCATGAAAGAGATCGCTTTTAGAACCTTTCACATCCAAATCCATATTTCCGAAGAACTTTTTAAGTTCCAACATCATGGATAATGCCTTCTCCATAGTCATGGAATCATCTGGGAGATCATTCTTTTTCATACTCAAAGCATCATTGACTTTCTTTGGAACCCACTTATGAGTGCGTTTAGAAACACCGAAACCTTCTTCCCATTACTCTCTTCAAGATTTCTCGAAAGAGAATTGGATTGACTATTCTTTTTGCAAGTTAGTCTTTCTCCAATTGGGAGCATCAGATCTTGTCTTCGTCTTTACGAAGTTATCCTTTTGATAACCATTACGATTGTGAAAAGGCTTCGTATGACGTTTATAGGAAAGTCTAGGTATCACCACAATGATTCCTTTGCCTAAAGGTTGGAAAGTTACAACCTGTAATGTTAAGGGTATTATCCTTAGCATATGATCTTGGTTTCACAACTTCTTGTGATGCCCAAACAAGATCATAATGAAGTTTCTCATTCCTTATACGAAAACGACATCTCCTTTCCAGGTGACATTTATTTCTGCAATAGTGGCAAACATAAGGAATGTTCTTACCTCGATATGTATGTACTGACTTTGGAGGTTGATATACATTGCTCTTTCGAACTTTAACTGACGATGAAGGTATTTCACTTTTGCCATCAGTGGAAATCTTTTGTTCAGAAGAATTACTAGCCTTGGAAAATTTTACCTCTTTGCTAATACTTGGAGCATCTATTCCCTTATAGCCCAATCCTCATGTATCATGATAATTTTTTACTTGCTCCTAGTATAGTGGTTAATTTTCTTGAACTAGTATTGAACTTTTTGAAGTCATCTTCCAACATCTTGATTTTATCAAGAGAAGCAGCTAAATCATCCTCAAAGCGTTTTTCTCGAGCAAGATAAGCGCTTTATCTGTCATCAAAACTTGCTTGCTGGGAGTTAATCCTTGCTTTAGTTTCTGCAAGTTTCTCTTCCAACAAGAAGTATTTTTGATAAACATTATCACATTCAAGTGACTTTTTACTCAGGTTTTCCTCAGAATCTTTGAGGATCGATTCGCAAGAGCGATTCCAACCATAAAGACCTCTGTAAATCCTTTTCAATTTCTTGTTTTCTCGATAGAGAGGAGTCAGAAGAGGTGTGACATGAGAAGTTGTAATCTTCTTCATTTTCAACGAATCCAAAAACATAAAATACTCTGAGACTTCCTCATCAACATCTCTATCAATATCTGAATCACCTTCATCAGAAAGTTCATCCAACTGTTCTTCTAAGAGTGTTTCCCAATCAACAATTTTTACATCAAGAGAATGTTTAGATATTGACTTAGATGTGACAGTTCTCGCAGGTGAATCCAAGCTTTCACAATCATCTGGTAATTTATGAATTGGTACGTTATTAGAGATAAACTCGTCCATAATAATCAGATTGTGAAAAATACTTGAATCCCCTACTATATGGGTTCAACATATACAAGCCCCTCAAAGTGGATCCTCCACTATCAACTCCACACTTTCTATTTTTGATATTTCTAGGCCCGAACTTTTATTTTTGGGGCACGGTTTTGAATTATCCCAGGATTCTTTGACGTCAAGCACTTTCATTAATAAAAGTAAAAATACCCAAAATAACCTCCGGTATTTATATTCGTTTTATAACGTAAAGTAAATGTAAATCCAACTCGGGTTAGGTTTTAGCTCTCTATTCTCTTCTCTCGATTAGCTCTCGATTATAATAGAAAGAGCGAATTAAAGAACAAGAGGTCTTTAATCTACACGAATTGTTGATATCTTCTCCGAGAAATTAGGTTGATTTCTTCTACACGAATTGTTGCATTGAAGAACAAGAGGTCGTTAATCATTCTTGTGTTGAAGACGAGACGAAGAACAAGGATTTATTGTTGCTTTATCTCAATTTTTATTGATGTTATTCATTGGATTTATCACATTATAAATAGAGATATAGAAATCAACGTAGGTTGATTTTTGATTATTACAATTGCGATCTAGTTTTTCACATTTTTTATTTGGTTTTGATCTTTTGAGTATGTTTTTGTTGATGCTTACACGAGGTTTGGTTGATACCGAGAAGAGGAATACTAAGAACATTGTTTGAGTAGTAAGAAAACAACAAATCTAGGTAATAATTTTATTTTGTTTTTATTTCGATCTATTTTCAATTTTTTTTTTTTGAATTATTTTTCTTCTTCCATGTCCGATCATTAATTTGATCTTTTGAGAGGAGTATGAAGAAACAATTTTGTTTCAATAGAACAAGTTCAGTTTGATTTGTTGGACATCTTTGTTTTTTTTTGTTACAGGATGTGTAACTTTAGGTTACACATATATATCTGTTGTATTTTTAAGCATGTGTAAGGAAGATGCAGATGTTATTTAGTTGCAGCATGTGTAATTTTAGTTTACACACATATATCCTGTTTTGTATTTTAAGCATGTGTGAGGAAGATGCACATGTTTTTTAGTTGTAGCATGTGTAATTTTAGTTTACACATATGTATCCTGTTGTATTTTAAGCATGTGTAAGTTGAAGTTACATATATATGTCCTGTAACATGTTTATGTGTAAATAGGTGTATCATCTGTATCTTTTACTCATATTTAGCTTGCCGCATAGAATATACTTCTCACGAGGGGGCAACGCCCAGGAGTGAATTAAGGCCTCGTTTTAAAATTTTGATATTGTTTTTGTGTGTATTGATATTTTTAGGTTTTCATGGATTCCGTTAGTTGCATTTGTTGTTAGTTGCATTGCTATTGTTCGCTACTTTTCAGATTTTATTACCCTGCGTGTTAATACTGATATCAGACTTGAAGAGTTTAAGGAACAAGTTTGCCGGGAATGGAAGCAGTTTACTCCTCTTGGTATTACTTTCTTCTTTCGAGAAAGTGGGAAAGATTTCCCGCTTGACTGTGATTTTTCGTTGCAAGCTCTTATATCCATCACAAATAGTAAACAAAAGACCCAGTGTTGATATTTTCTTGCAAAATGTTCCTCGTGTGGCATCTTCTTCCCGGCTCTAGGGCAGATTCTTCTATTTCTAGCGGGTCTAGTAGTATGTGTTCGTCCGTAAAAACAATCTTCTTTGTTGGAATGTATTTGGAAGATAAAAGCAAGCTGCGAAACCTTTGTTATCGGATGGTTGGCCCAATGTTCTTGGTGAGATTGGTCATGTGTTTGTTGAAGGAGTTAAGCAGAAGTCGGGGTTGCTTACACCAAGTATCGTCTTCGCCTTGGTTTCAAAATGATTGTAACTCACAATGAGCGTTCTAGGTTCACGGCTAAGTGTGCGAGATGAAAATGCGGTTGGAAATTCCATGCAAACTTCTATTGATGAGAGGAACGAAATGTTTGGTAGGTTTTCATTTGTTGTCATCTAATGCTTAGCACATGTTATGTGTTGTTACGGTATGTGTAACTTTGGTTTACACATGATGTTTTTGCACCATATTGTTTTTGGTTTGAATTTTTTATATTTTGTATTAACATCTCAGTCAGGTCTTATAACCCCGAGCACATTTGTGGTCTTTGGTGGGCGCAACTTGAACCAAACATACTCCACCGACTTCTCGTCTAGTTTGATTGAGGAAGAAGTTCGCAAAAATCCTCACAAGAAGCCCAACCAAATTGCTGCTGATTTCCGGACCAATTATGGGATTAACATGGAGTACTATCGGGCATATAATGCTAGGGAAAAGGTTTATGAGACGATTTATGGCGACGATGTCAAGTCCTACTCGCATTTGGTATGGTATATTAATGCTATAAGGGAAACCAACCCCTGGTAGCGTGATAAAGTTTGAACGTGAAAATAAACAGTTTCAACGGATTTTCATCGCATTTCTTTGCATGCATCAAAGGGTACCGGTTTTGTCGTGCAATGGTATACTTGGATACTACTTTCCTTCTTGGTACATTCAAAGGTTGCTTGATGGCAGCTCTGGGATCAATGGTGGTAAAGGTATGTTTTTTTTTTTCTTTTTAACAACTTGGTTGACAAATAAGCGAGAGTTACACATGTGTAACTCTCGATTACAATACTTTACCCGGTGTGTAACTAAGAAAATATCATCTGTAGCCCTTAAGTTACATTTGTTTTAGCATGTGTAACTTGTATTTACACATTGTTTCATTTGTGTGAAACTTATTATTCTTCGATTATGCACAATTTTTTTTTGTAGGATTTTTTCCCCCTTGCTTTTGCACTAGTCGATCCCGAGACTATCGACAAGCTGGGAGTGGTTTTGAGGAATTTGATCGAAGTTGTTGGTGATGGGAGGCCAATCACCTTCCTTTGGATCGCCATGAAGGACTCTTGCGGGGTGTTCCACTTGTCTATCCGAGATGGGTTCCACATTACTCGCTACTATCATTTGTGAAAAATATACCCATCATGCAACAGATCCTAGGTATTCGCTTGTGATGGACCATTTAGAGAGGCGACATACTCACTCTCACCGAAAACCATGCGAAAGCCATCTGAGAAGATTAGAGACTTGAGCGCAATTGGGTGGCTGATTACATTGAGACCATCCCACGAATCATATGCGAATGCCTATTTCAAAGGTTGTCGTTATGGACGAACATCTAGTACTCTAGCATAATCGAGTCAATAGTCGGGTTACGGGTTCACAAGAAGATGCCTGCATCTGCTCTTCTTGATCGGAGTTAATTAAAGTGTGTGTGTGTGTTTTGTTGTTTCTTTGTCTTTTTATTTCATGTTTTGTCACTTTATGTATTCATCATTTTTTTCCTTTTCAGATTAGGAGGAAAATAATGTGTTTGATGGCGAGAGCGTCATGAAATTGGTGCTAATATGATGACTCCATTAACCCCGAGTATGAAGAAAAGCTTGTGGCTCTTCAAGATGAAGGTTTGGCTTGGGAAGTATTGGTTGCTAGTCCTACCGTGTTTGAAGTTATTAGCGAAAGGTCTCATGGTGGACCTTGAACACGAGACTTGCACTGTCAAAGGTTTGATTTCTTATGCTTTTTCTTCTCTCTCTTGTATGTTCTTTTTCTCCTTTTAAGATTAGATATATGCATGTGTAAATACTAGTTACACATATATTTTGCAAGTGTAACTTAAAGATACACATCCTGTATATGCACTTCTAATATCTAATTTTGAGTGTTTTATGATTTGTATGTGCAACTAACTGATTTTTTGTTTTGTTTTTGTTTTTTTCAAGGTGGCGCGTATATGGTTTTCCTTGTGCTCATGCTCTTGCAGCCATACGGAAGATTAAACGTGAGGCTATTGATTTCATTTCACCATATTTTACAAGCGACTATTTTAGGAAGACTTATATGCATGCCATCCGGTAGATTCCCAACTACAACGGGCTGTTGAATATCATCCAGGATAACACCGTCATCCCGCCTACAGTGAAGAAGCCACCGGGTAGACCCCGGAAAGAGGATTATAAGTAAACGTGAGAAAAAGGTGAAGAGAAAAGTTCGTTGCAGCAAGCTGCAGGAAGCAGTCACAACAAGGCGGGTTGCGGGAATCCTCGGAAGTTCACACCTCACTAGATTGAACCTACCAAAGTTCATTTACGCAAGTAATGATTTTATGTGTGGATTCTTTTTTTGTCTTGGATTGTTTCTTTTTAGTTTTCTTCATTTCGGTTCGCATGGACCAAGCGTTTTTATTTTCCCCCGCAGCGTTGATTATGTGCAAGGATCTATTCATTGATTTTATATTTTGTCGATTAACGGTTGAAATGCGGTTTATTCTATTTTTTGATTTATTGTGTATGTCGATCGGTGGTCAAATGCTTGTGTAACCGATCGGATGTGTAACCAAAGTTACAACTGTTGTTAATGCATGTGTAACATTAGCTTACACATGATAAATCTTTGGTTTAAATTTATTTTATTTTGATTTATTGGTCAAGTCCGATCAATGGCTTGTGTAACTTGAGTTTACACTCAAATATATGGATGAGCGAAAATGTAAATAATGCTAGCGGTGATCGAACTAGCGGGATGTGCTTGCTAGTTACACATCTGGGATATAAAGTGCGAAAGACGATACTTAGCCGTGGATGTGTAACTTGGTTTACACTCAAATATATGGATGTGTAACCGAGAAGTTACACTTCTTTGTGAATGCATGTGTAATATTAGGTTACACATGATAAATGCATATGTAACCTCAAGGTTACACCTAAAGCATCATGTTAAGATGTGTAGTTACTTACCCTGTTGCATACTTTATGAAACACTGTACACACTTTTGTAAAAGTTCTAACAAGATAAAAGTTTTAATTCAAAGAATTTCAATCCAAAAATATTTTCAAAACCAAGAAGCTGCTAAAATCTACTAAGCGATGAAATTTAAAAGTTTCTAACAACATATTTTCCAAGTCTAACATCCGCTTTGTGGCTAACAACATATTTGCTAGTATAGATTTTTTTCTAATCTAATGACCGCTTTTACGCATCTCGAATGGATCCGAAAGAATCTTGTATAGCATGCTTCCTCTCATGCGGTTGAGCTTGTCAGTCCACCATAGCATCATACTTGAGGTTAATTTTTTGTCAAGTGGTTTATTCTTCATCCCGATCTTCATGTAAGCGCATACACATGGAAGACAGGTCGGGAATTGTACCTTGTGGGGGCGAAGCCAAATTCTTGGTCTTTTCATTCATCCCAAGAGCATAAGGACACAAGAGTCTCGGTTACGTAGTAATTGCAAATGCATATTTGTTGGCTTGAACAAGGTGTTCACTCTTGAGTTCTTAACGTTTGATGAGTTCATGTAGGACCAAGCATTAGAGCTTTTCAACTCATACTCCAGCAGTGTGTAGTGTGTGTTGTTGTTGCACATTAGGCGAAAAGTCATTTGCATCGTTCTTGTACTTGACATACTCCTTCGCAAGCTTTGGAATCCAAAATTTCTTGAATTCTGCGTAATGTCGTTCAAGTACGTGATGCAAAAACCATTTGGAATGTCAAACTCACATTTTTAATCAAAAGTTTTACAAATGAACAAGTGATTATGTAAGCGAAGTTACACATAGGGGCTTGGGTTTTCACTAGAAAAATAAGAATGTGTAACTTCAGATTACATTATAAATGTTTGTGTAACCGGATTACACATTATAACTGCATTTGTAACTTCAGATTACACATTATATTTGTTTTTCAGACATAAAAAAATCATAATCTTACAACACACACTACACATTATAAATGCAATAAGATTTCAAATGTATCGAAGTACTTACGTATGCTTGTGGCGACAGGAATATCGCTTTGTCATACTTGCTGTTAGAGTTCATCTTTGTCCTCAATCTGCTTGATGTAGAAGTCGATGAATCCCGACTCTAAGAAGGATTCTTTCTTGGTAAGTTGTAGCATTAGTTCTCCGGATATATTAAGCATTTGGGTACCATTTTCTTCGCGTTCAATCCAAGTAATGTCTGCATTACAAGAAGTAAACTATTATTAATCAACATAACGAGAATCAAGTAGTAATATACAACAAACAATCAATAACGAGAATCAAGCCTACTTGGAGTCAAGCTACTTACGTTTTCGGATGAGTATGGAAATATTCAAGCACTTTCTCCTTTTTCTCGCCTTCCGACCTTTCGATAACTTCAGAACCTTTCACATCCTTTCTCATTGTTCCGTCATCTTTTTCAGCAACCTCATACATTCTTTCTTCTTCTGCTCTTGGGCTGCGTCCATTCTTTCTTTTTCCACTTACGGAACAACGGCCATTATTTCTTCATTAACACTCTTCTTAATCTTCTTCGTCCTCTTTTCATCTTTGCTTGAGATCTTGTGTTGGAATTTTTCTATTCCTCGGACTGCGTTGTTGTATGAATCTTTGGTTGGTTTTCTCTTATTGTATTCGCAACTTCCTTGACAACTCTCCTGAGGTAGTGGAGTTTTATCTATTCAAGGATAAAAAAGTTCCTTTGTGTTGTATTAAAAAAAAAAAAAAAAGGCAAAATCTCGAGTAAATTAGCACATGTATGTAACTTAAAGTTACACAAGCCAAAATAATAATGTATCTTGTGTGTAACCTCAAGATGCACATGCTTTTTACAATGTGTAACTTGAAGTTACACTTCCATTACAAACAAAACAAGCCAAAATAATAATGTAATGTATGTAACCACAAGCTACACATGCCTTTTGCAATGTGTAACTTGAAGTTACACTTCCATTACAAACAAAACATAAAGGAAAAATAAAACGGAAGAGTGGTTACCACTTGAGCTAGGTTACGCATTCTCCATCACTGCAGGTCGAGGTTCACTTTTGTTAATGTCACCGACAATCTCATCAAGCATTTTACTCACTTCAGCATCCGTCATATCGGTAGGGTTAGCTCTAGTTGCACCAACATGTAGGTCCGAGCATTGTCATTTTGTGTTTGCGGTGTTTATGTGATTATCACCATGGAGTCCTCAAAGCGTGTTGAAGCAAAACTATCGTCGATAGTTTCGATGTTAGGCGAGTTGGAGCGATCGAGAACCAAACCGTCACCAACGATTGCAGTGTCTCTTCAATGACATTTGCATCATCACCTATGGCTTTCTCACGCGGCTCAACCACAACACCACCTTCCGCATCTTTCTTTTGTGCCTCATCGGCGGCATGCGTCTCTTCATCGACTTTCTTCTCGCGCCTCATCAACAACTCCTGCGGTAGTGCGCTTTTTCTTACTAGCGGGCTTCTTCTTTTGATGAGCCTTGCGCCCCTCTGAAGTTTGAGCTTGCAGAATTTTTGGCGTATTTCATTTGCTGAGGCTCATACATGGGCGCACAAGCATTGAAATGAGAATTAGGATGATGATTATGATGTTAAATTTTTTTAATAAAATTTCAAGAAGAATATATCATGTGTGATTGGTAGCTTCGATAACTAGCATGTGTAACTTCATGTTACACATGAGTATGGCATGGATACCTAGTGTAACATGCGGTTACACATGCATCTAACTAGTGTAACCGGAAGTTTCACATGCATATAGCATGTGTAACTAGGGATTACACATCCATATGATTAGTTTACTCAACAATAATCAAGTGTAATTAAGTTAAACAAGCATATTAAAAGCTGAACAACTAAAATATGAACCTAAAAATGTTCGAAGACCTTAGTGTCAACTAATTGGGTACCTCTATCAAGTTAAAGAAGCATATTAAAAATGAACAACTACTTACATTCTTCATGGAAGGATTTTTCCGTGTCATCTTTCTCTTTCTCTTGCTCGAGTCTCTTTCTCGGACTCTTCTTCTTCATGTTCACTACTTCCATGCTCGGTAGTTCCATCTCCTTGTTGATCGGTTGCTCCATGCGGTAACTCTACTTCTTCATGCTCGGCAGCTCCACGATCGGTACCTCCATGTCAGCATCTTCATGTTGCATAAACTCTTCTGGGTCACTTTGTAAGGATCAATACCCATTGCTTGCATAATTTGGCAACTAAAATTGTGAATCTTGAATTCTGCTTTGTTCTGAAAGGTCCGCCACGATATTCCTTCTCTTGCAATTGCATACACTGCTTTAAACATTGCTTGGTTTGCTTGCAGTTGCTCTTTCGAGTTGTCCATTCTCAATGGTTTTTGCGCTTTCGGCCCGACTTTGCGAGTCGTCCTTCTTTGGGTACCACGGTTGATATACCTAGTTTGCTTCTCAAGTGTGAAAACTTCAGCCACAAAGCTAGGAGTTGGCTGCAATTAACAGATGGAGAGGTTAAAAAGAGATAGCAAAAGCAGTTGAACATTCTAAATGTACAAATTTTCGGTTGTATGTGTAACTTAAAGTTACATAAGAACATTTTATATGTGTAACCTATAGTTACACATATAAATTGAATTCACTGGTGTTATGTTTGCATGTGTAACTACACAAGCACATTTAAATGTGTAACTTAAAGCTACACATGACAATTCGATTACATCAAAGTTTTATCTAAATTATATTGATATTACCATAAATTTACAAAACATAAACCAACTAACACTTACAGAAAACTCTGTCATGTCGTTATAGAAATGTAATCCGAAATCGGTATAGATCCCACCTTCCAACCCGCGGGATATCTTCTTCGTGGTTTGCAACTTTCGGGATTGAGCCTTCGGTGCATGTTCGGCAAACAATATCTCGCAACATATATAAATTTTAATTAGTCGAGCAAATAATATTAAAATAAAATATCTGAACATAACACTAAAAGTCTTTGGAATAGAAATTACACACAAGCTTTACCCGATGTAAATCTTGCACACAAGCCTTCACATTTGCCAAGCAATTAATATTATCATGAATTTCTTCAAACAAGTGCTCGTGTATTAAGTCAGGCCAAGACACCTTGAGCACTAGTCTCATATGTTTCAACGACACTAAGATATTTCACATTTACTCCATTAGCATTTATGTCACCAAAAAATAATACACAGCAAAGATAAAAACCTATCAAACAAACTAGATCCTTATCATCAATTTTCTTTCTTCGCCCACTTTTTCTCCTTTTGGTCATAAGTTGTTTTATCTTCTCTAAAATTTTTGTCTTAGTCTTTGTTGTCGATGAGCTTTGTAGACTTAATATCGGTGAAGAACTTGTTGTACAAAACATTGTCAGTCAAATCCTTATGAGAAAAGTTCTTTAATAGCTTTTGACCCTTTCTACTTCCAATCCTTTGCATGTAAAATAAACCGGCCGACTTTGCGGTGTAGACTCTATAAACTTATCATCACCAAACTTGAAAGAACAAGGTGTGTCACAATCCATATCAAAGCGGTTCAAAAGCTTCAATACGCCGCTTTTGTTGGTAGTGATTTGTTTTGTTGTACTTGGTACACTGCATCATACTCATCGTAATACATCATTACGAGCTTAAATGTAAGCAACTCTTAAAAGATATCTCTCGAGCCCTGTCGGTCAATCCTATAGGTTTTATCACCTTTACCAAATCCTTAATGGCATTCAAGGATTGCCTTAATTTTCTGTACACACCACACACAAAAAATAGCATGAGTCGGTATTTTGTGTACTTAATAAATACACTCCTTTATAACTGCAAAATCAAATTCATGTCATAAACTATGTGTATTTTCCAAGTACACAATTTGAATCATTCTATTATGTGTTGTGTAACCTCAATTTACACATGCATAAGAATCAGTATTTCTTTGTGTAACTATAAGTTAATCAGACCACAAGGCAAGTCGGTGATGAGATTTTGAATGTGTAGCTTGTAGTTACACAGTCAATTGGAAAGTTAGTGTTGATATTTTCACGTGTAAATTATAGTTACACATTCACAGTCAATCAATATATAACCCATTGTAGAGTCATTGGTGAGATTGTTTAAAGTGTAACTTACAGTTACACATGCCCTTAGCAAGTCAGTGGTGAGATTTTCCATGTGTAACCTATAGTTACAAATCTAGGCTCATTTCTATAAGATTTTTAATGTGTAACTATAAGTTACACAATCAATATACAAACCATGCTCTATTTCTATAAGATTTTTAATGTGTAACTCTTATTTACACACTCTCTATTTCTATGAAAATTTACAAGCATATCATGAGATCAAATTTAGTTCATGACATCATCACAAGCAAAATTCGAAGTGAATCAAATTTAGTTCATGTGAGATTTTCCATGTGTAACTTATAGTTACACGGTCAATTGGCAAGTTAGTGTTGAGATTTTTAATGTGTAAATTATAGTTACACATCAAAACATGAGATTCCAAATGTGTAAATTATAGTTACACGGCTCGAGAAGCGACATCTTGAATGTGTAACTCACGGTAATATATGCTCATTTGTATGTGTAACTTCAAGTTACACACTCAATATACATACCACAATACAGGTCGGTGGTTAGATTTTGAATGTGTAACTTCAAGTTACACAAGGCCTTGTTTGTATAGTTAAACATTCAAAGGCATTTTCACTAGCATGATATCACAACAACACGTATACTCAAATAATTTCACATCTAAGTACCTCTTAAAGCATCTGCTTCAGGGGGATTCCTTCTTCCTTGCGCCATTTTAGTTCACAAAATGTAAATTGAATCTGAATCTGCAGTTTTAACAGTAAGAAAACATCAATTTGCAGTAGTCCTAAACTCCTAAACATGAGATTCAAATGATACATCAACAGAAATCATCAAGTAAACCTAACCCCTAAAACCAGAGAGGAAAAGTAGAAGATCCAAAAGCAGATTCAAACCTCTGTTCGTCTTCTTCTCCTTTCTTCGTATTCTTCTTCTTTCTTCGTCTTCTTCTTCTTTATTCGTCTTTGAATTAACATATCAAAAACAAATCAAATACGAGATCAAAAACAGTTCCAAAAGCGAGTTGACATCGTGATTCATCAAAAGCAGATCAAAACTAATGATTCAAATCAAAACATACCTAGTGATTCATCGTCGGAGTATTTCATCAACAAGAATCATTAACAACGGCGATTTAGTTTTGAATCTCAAAGCTAAAACGAAACTGTTTTTGGTTTTGAATCTGAAACTGTTTCAATATGTTTCTTCTAATTAGGGGTTAGCAGATTCAGCAGATGATGAATAGTTTCAGCAGATGATGATGATTCAGCAGATGATGATGAATATGTTTCTTGATTTTTAGGTTTTCTTTGATCTCGAACTGTTTTCAGTGAGTGAGATTTGTTTTCTCTCTCCTGGTAAATGAAATAATGGCTTCTGAACGAGAGAAAGGTAGGTGATGTTTATTATATACTCGAGGCTAATTTAGTCTTTTCGCTTTCATTAATTTTTTTTTTTAATTCTGGGCCTGTTTTTAAAACTCTTTTAACTAGGGGCCTCATATTATGGGTTATACATGGGTGGGGCCTTAGCCTAATTTTCTCAATCAGATTTCTTGACATGCAACCGTACCCGATCCAATATTGAGTGGATTTTCAAGAATGGACCCTTATCCACCTGTCAAATTGCGGGGTCGGATTTGCGGGTTGGAGTTGGACCACCCATGCTCAAATGCCTCGGAATTAATGGGTCCATTAGTATGTATTGTATATGTGTCTAGTCCACCTGGGTCCTTTATAGTTTATACAACGACGTGATTGGTTTGGGTTTTAAAGAGCAAAAAAGGTTGGAATTCTAAGCGTACCGTGGAGAAAAAACACTTCCAAAATGTTATAAATAGTTTGCTTAATAAGAAAAGAAACTAAATTCAACCATGTAAAGCGATATGATTTCTCTTTTTGGAAAAAAAAAAAACAAAACAAAAAAACTTCGAGAGCATAAGATATTGTGAATTCTTGGCCTGAGGCGGAAGTTGGGAGAATTTTGCAAGACTATGGGGAGAAACCAAATGGTACTTCGTTCGTAGATGGGTGTGCTTTCCATATGTGAATTGTAAACCTTGTTCGTGGTTCAACTCCTGTTCACTTAGAGCTTCTCCAATGGCATGTGTGTGGAGATAAATGTCAAAATCCACCTAGGATGCACATCCATTTTCTAAAATCATTCTCCAACTTGGATGTCATAAATCAATGTATGCGTGACTTTAGGTAGAAAATGTCAAGGGAATGTCTAGTTTCCCACATTCCACTTGACATTGTCTACCATCCTAGTCAGCTTTTTTAAATTAAAAATATATTTTATTTACTAAAATTAATTCTAATACAATAAATAATCATTTTTTAGATCTAATAAAATCTTAAAATTACTAAACATAAAATTTATATTTAATAAGAAAATAATCACAAACAACACCATTGGAGATGAATAACTTTTTGATTTTTGTTAGAGGGAGAGCAAAAATGGATCTGAGGAGTGCGAAATTCGTAATCGACTCGCTAATTATGACTGGGACCAAAATATCCTTACTCAGCCACCCATGCAATAGACCCATAAAAGTCGCACCCATTCTCTGACCTGCCAAAAAAAAAAAAAAATCGCACCGATTGACTAAGCGATTCCACCACCGTCATCTCCACTAGCACCACTAATCTTATGTTAAAACTCAGCTTCTAGTCATTTTGATTTTGATTCTTGTTGTTGGTATTTACGAAAAGCATCCATTATTCAAAATAATCTCGAATAGAGATCCAAGATTTAGTTCACGATTCTTTTTGTATCTAACTTGCACTTGATCGTAACCTTTGCCAACAAACTCATTTATATGTGATTCTGTATAATGACAATGAAAAGTTGGAACAGGAATAGAAGGCCTGTTATAATTTAAAAATCAAACAAGTAAGAATTAGATTTTTCTTGAATTTTGAAAATATCTTTTTCCTTTTTATGGTTTTTAATGATTAAGGTTTCAGTACCCTGTTCTGTTAAGATGGGATTTTGATTTTTAAATGTCAGAACATAATCAATAAAACCCATATGAAAGTCTGATGAAGGAATTTTTTTTCCAAACTTGTATATGGGGTGGCAGTTTTCGGTGATAGCAAGAAGGGTTTGTTGGTGATGGTGGTTTTGATGTGATGGTGGTGCAGCTTCTAGTCGTTTTTGGTTTTCGGTGGTGGGACTTGTCACTTGTTCTAAGATATGGGTGAATTTTTGTGCCGCTAGTGAGTGTATCGTAGGACAGTTTTGTCCGAGTTAGAAAAATTTATTGAATAGGTCCTAGTTGGTGAGTCGATTACGATTTTCGCACTCCTCGGATCACTATTTGCTCTCCCTTTAACAAAAATCAACTTTTTTCACCTAAACTTCAGGAAAATTTGGAATAAAGATGTCTTGTTTGTGTTGCCACATAGGAAATACATACATCAACCATTGGAGAAGCTCTTATTTTATCACGTCTATCAGTCGTGAAAGTTATTATTGCACCCCCAAGCACCCACACCCACTACTTAAATGTTCTGCATTTTTTGAATCATCCAAAACTGCATCTTACTTGTTTAAATTTGGCTTCTTTGGTGATTTGAATGCATTCATCTGTAAATCGAAACAGTTTTGGAGTGAGTTGCATGATCGAGAATTGAAGGTTAAACTTGATTTGAATGCAATATTGTTAGTTTTCTAAGAACGCGCAATTGGGGGATAAAAAAAGTAATTGGGGGATATAGATTACTTCTCCCAACCCATGGTGTCTGATAAGGGGTGATTTTTGGGTATGAAAATACCAAAATACCCTTTGGTTAATTATAAAACATTATGAAAATACCATAATACCCTCTCTACTAAAACAATAAAATCAAAAACCAAAACATATATCCCCCATTTCTAATTCAAGATCGCAAGACCTTTGTTAGGTTTAGTTTTTGAAAAAAAAAATTCAGTGTTCTTCATCGTTCTTCATCGTTCTTCGTCGATTAATCGTCGATTCAAAAATTTCTTCGTCGATTAACCAACCCGAATCATTAACAATGCCTCCACGAAAGAAACCAAATGCCCAATCCAACTCAACATCATCGATTGCTCAACAAAAACAAAGCGGAAAGACTTGCTAAGATTGCTCAAGAGCAAGAACACGAAGAAGCAACGTTATCGACGATCAACTACGAAATATATGGCTTCGTGAGAAGGTAAGTCATTTAAAACTACTTTGTAGGTGTTTAATTCGATGTATGGCAATGGGTTTAGGTTAGAATCGCGAAACCCTAATCAAACAGTTGAGTTTCGAGAGTACCGCATTGAAATTCGTATGAATACAAAGTCTTAGGTTTGTGTTCCGGCATTCAATCTATGATGAATACAATGCCGGTTTACAACCCCATAATAACCAGAGACTGATTATTCACTACCGGCATTCAATCTAGGATGAATACGGTCTTAGGTTTTGTAGTCCGGCAGTGTTTGATAATGATTCGTGTGTGTGGTAGTAGACTAAAAACATACAGAAGCGTTTAGAATTTGCCAACAGTACCGGCATTGTTTTTTGGATTAATTCCATGCCGGTGTTGAGTACCGGCATGCGTTTCTAATATTTCGAGAATGCCGGTAGTACTCTTAAAACACACAGGAGAGTTTATGAATTTGTCACCAGAACCGGCATAGATTTTTGGTTTCACTACATGCCGGTTTTATGTACCGGCATTGTTTTTTAATAATTCGAGAATGCGGTAGTGGACTTAAAACATACGGGAACATTGTCAACAATGCTTTTAGGCATAGATTTTAGGTTTCACTTGTATGCCGGTAGGTGGTACAAGACTATCGGCTCGATCAATGTTTCTTCTGCAGGAACATTGTACCGGCGTGGTTTATTTTAAGGTAGTCAATGCCGGTACTAAAGCGAAGGTGAGTTGTCTTATATTCATTGCTTTCCGTGTGCTTACGATATAGGTCAAAAGCAAAGGAAGCCAACAAAAGAAAAATAAAGATGTTGTCACTAAGAGAAGAAGGAGGGACGGTCTTGATACTCCTCGTCTCCGCCTCCTCGAGGGAAAGATGAAGGTCGTAAGATTCGTTTGGGGGCTGGTACAAGAGGGATAATTTGGGAGAGTGGTGTTGACCGTAGTCGACTTGCAATCCGTGAGCACAATGAGCAAGATGAGCAAGATGAAGAGGAAAGTCAATTAGCAAGCCAAAGCGAAGTTGGTGGCCCAAGTCAACAACCAACACAAGACAATGGCAAGAAGGGAAGGGCAACGTCAAAGTGAAAGTTAAGGGTTCTCACCTTCCTCACATTGATGACATGATTCCCGACCTTGATCGTGGTAGAATTTGGGGCGAAGCTCCGGAACCAAAATACTATTTGGATACAAGGACTCGTGGGCTCGTACTATCTATCAAACCTATGTAAGCATTTTCTATCTTGTACATATGTATTGTTGTGTATTTATGTAAAATCTCTTAATTGTATTGTCTCTCCTAATTGTAGGATCATAAGAAGACTGTGCGTGTTTGCCGAAACCAAGCCGCGGATGGTTGGGACTTGTCCGAGGAATGTGAAGAGGTCCAAAGAATAGTAAAGGATTCTGGTCTATATGCTTTGGTTGAAAACTATGTGAAGCCTGATTCTGTTATTGTCAATTGCTTCGTTGAAAGGTATCATGGTGAAACCGATACCATGCACTTCCCTTTTGGGGAGATGACCTTCATCCCTGAAGATGCTCAGAACATTCTAGGCTTGAATGTTATCGGCAAATCAATTGCAGAAGGAGTTGAGTCTCTAGACCTAGAATGGTTGAAGTTGCACGGTCTGACTAACAAGCTATTTGGTTGGGACTACAAATTTGCACGGTCTGACTAACAAGAACTGCCTGAAGAGTCTGATGGTGAGGCGAGAATAACAAATTTGCTTAGGTAAGTGATGTATATGTTGAATTGAAGTTTTTAATTTTAGGGTTTATCCCATACGAGAAAACACAAAGTGAAATTATGTTGTTTAGTCTTTGAAAATCAAATTGAAATTGAGGTTGCATGTTTGAATGGCGGTAGAATACAATTTGAAAATCATGCCTGAATATATGTCATGAATCCAGATTTTATTGCATGCCTTTACCTAGGCATACACATTTAATTGAATACCATGCTTAGGTTTTACATACCGGCTTTGTTTGTTTCATAAATACTATGCGTTTTTACGTGTTAAATTCTCTCGTACTAAAATCCAGATCGGCATTTAAGCTTACTTCTTAACAATGCTAGGTTCTAAGTCCGCGTTGTCGTTATGTTAACTTACTATGCCGGTCTTGTTGAAAAAAAATGTTCATTCTCCGTCAAAAATTAAAAGACAACCGGCATCATATATTAATTGATTAGAATGCCGGCACCTATGCCGGAACTCCTGTTAAGTTCGATTTCTATGCCGGTTGTCATTATATAACTCAGTTTACATATTGTCACATAGGTCTAGAGCACCACAAAAGAGCAAAGGAAAAGGCAAAGTTGTTTTAGAAGCAAAACGTAAGTCTTCTCGACATAGCCGTCCTGATCCGGCTACTGCTAAGGTCACGATTCGGGATCAACCTATAAGCTACCCAACCAGCAGTGATGATGATGATGAGTGGGAAACATATCCTGTACACGAACGAGCAGGTGGCTCATCCTCACAAGCAGGTGGCTTAGGACAGACCGATGTCGGAGTAGAAGCCCCTAAGATAGTGTAAAGGCACCCCCATCCCACTTTACTGATAAGTATGACATGATTCCAGACCGCGATGATGGCAAACATTGGGGTGAACCGATAAAACCGCAACTCTTATTTGCCTACAAATACTCTTGGGCTCGCCGGATATATCAAACTTATGTAAGAAGTTTGCATCTTGTTATTATATTATTTATCTGTGATCAAGTGAATGTAATTTACTTATTTGTGTTTTTATAGGACCACAAGAATGCCTTCCGTGTTAGCCGCCATCAACAATCGGATGTATGGCCTTTGAAGCTTGAGTGTGACGCTGTTAAAGATGTAGTCAAAGCATCTGGGTTGTATCCTGCGATAAAAAATTATGTGGCCACTGATACCGTCACGGCAAAACCGCTTTTGGAGAGGTTTTATGGTGAAACTGATACCATGCATTTTCCTTTTGGCGAGATGACTATCATCCCTGAAGATGTCCAAAGGATAATAGGTCTTGAGGTTCTCGGGAAACCCGTTAAGGTAGGAGATGACTCTAAGGACTTGGAATGGGACAAGATCTATGAACTGACTAAAAAGTTGTTTGGATGGGACAAGGAAACCACTTTGGCAAATATGTACAAGACTAGTCGTTCCCAGACAAAGACTATCACATTCGTCAAACTCGTTGAATTGTTTGGGAACACGAAGAACAAGGAATTGAATCCCGAACAAGTCCAAGAACTGCCGCGGCTTATATGTTGTTCATCTTGGGCATGACTATATCCCCCGACGCCAATGGTAATAGGGTGCATATGAACAACCTACAATACTTGGATCCTTTGGAAAAGGTTCATGAGTATTCATGGGGCGGCTGCTTTCTTGGCACATTTTTGCGTAAATGCGTTGAGCATCTAAGGCGAACGCCAAGTCAATTTAATGGGAATTTCATTTGTACTCAGGTATAGTCAACTACTTTTTTTGATTGTTGTGATTAAATTTGTTATTTTCCAATTATTAAAGATTTTCATTGTCGTAGGTGTGGGCTTATGAACACTTCAAAAATTGTTCAAACAAGTACAAAGGATTGAAGATTTTCACTTTGAATATCAAGAGAATAGGCCTATAGGTCGAAATACTTCTTCGACAATACCCCAAGGCCAAATAACAAAAAACGGTTATTAGCAATGAGATTGGCTTTGGACTCGGTGGAGGTCCAAGATGTAGTGTTTGATCCATATAGGAATGCCGAGAGGAGTTCACTTTCAACGGCGTGACAATGTTTCATTTTACAACGGACCGTTATTTCATCCAAAAGGATTTGTTATGCACAACCCTCGCCGTGTAATGCGCCAACTTGGGTACAAGAAGAAAGATCTCACGGATACATCTTATCGAAATTCTCTCATGACTTTCCTCAATGCCAATCAAGTGAGAACCATACTCTCGTGGTTTACGACCCAAAACCTATTCTTGCACATTGGAGTGAAAGGGAAGAAAAAGGACTTGTGTTGGATAGGGCTGATTGGGAATTGGCTGAGAACGGTTATGAGGCGAACCAACCTTCCTAAGAGGCCATCGGAAGTTCACGCATCCTTATGTTGTACGCCTTAGGATATAGTAGTTGTTCCTCCACCACCACCACATGCCTCCACAACTCCGAAACTGTACCCGCACTTGTACAGCTCGTTACGTTGTTGGTACGTACGTCTTGTTCATTACCATTCTTTTAATCTATGTCTATGAACTTATACAATCGAACATACTAAGTACATGTTTAAAATTTCCTTAACAGCGTCGGCGGATTGGAAATTTGACAAAGTTCTTTAAGAAAAAGAACACGAAAGGAGAGGTCTTGACCCGAGAAAAGAAATGCGAACGCGTCGAGCAAAAGATGGACAAAATTGAAGATCCGAAGGCAAAAGACTTGTGGGGAGAAAGGAAGAAGAGGGTACAAAGAAGCCAAGAACCGAGTGATCGTGTGTTTATTCTATAGTATTAGTTTGGTTTATGTTTGTCTGTGAGTCTTGAACAATGTGTTTGCTTTATTTGTTTTCGGTTTGGAACCACAAAACTTAGGAGTTTGTTCTTTTATACATTGTAGTATTTTTATTATATTTTTTATGTTGTTAAATTTGTGTCAAATCCCCTAAATTTCGAGTTTTTTTCATACCGGCATGCTCGAGAACAAGTAAACACAATGCCGGTTCTCTAAATGACAGAGTTCGGCATTTATTTGTGTTTAGATACTATGCCGGTATCTGTAATCTCCATGATAAATACGATTTTGACAGAAAACCGGCACAGTACTGAGGTTAATGTCAATGCCGGAAAGGTCGCTGAATTCTCTGGAAGTTTTTTCATCATATCCGGCATTGTTTCAAACAATATAAAACACAACTATGCCGGCACTGGCATCAAAATATGATTTAATGTTTACAATTCACACTTCCAAAAAAAAAAGAAAATTTTGCGTACTAGTGAACAACATACATCAAAATTATTCATCGTCGCTTCCACACGTATGAAGTTGCATCTTCTCCTCCGGGAGAGGTTTTTTTATAAGGCCAACGCATCCCAAAGTTGGTGATTCTCCTCATACAATGCCATCCATCCCTTCCAGATATTGGGATCTAGAGCCTTGTTTTTAATCATCCCACAAACATGGTGGCAATGGACAATTTTCTTGAGTTTTAGAATAACGAAATGATTACCAGTTCACGAACGCCAAAACAACTCTTCTCTTCTTAAGGGATCCTTCGCATTTTTGCCACTTTGGGGTAAATGTACATTCTACGGTGGGGGTAAAATAATGAACAACACATCTAAATGTATCCGCCACCGGATGCCCACAAAGCGGCATTCTCATCCAATATTGAGAAGGAAGAAAGTTCATCTCGTTGTTCGGCCCCAATACTTGAGCATGCATATCATCAAACCCCTCGCCTTCACCAAGCAATTGCTCATAAAAGCTCCTCTTGTTCACAAGTTGTTCGGCCATCCTCGTTCTAGCATATTTGCATGGTGTCATACCTCTACTAACCGCCGTGTCAAAGATTCCTAATTGTTCAGCCACAAGATGATAGCCACAATTTCCATCTCAAATCGACATCATCCGTATATAAAATATACTCGCGAATAACCTCGGGAAGTTGGTCTATGTAAGATCGTATCTTGGTATGATAACTTCTAATTGTCCTACCATTCTCGGGATCCTTATACATCTTCATATTACCCTTTTGTAACAATAATATATCCAAACCATCCTCTGAAATCTCTACACTTGCAATGTCTTCGATATGTGATGGGAGTCCGTACTTCCTAGGCCTACCCCTTCTCATTCGAACTAAAACTACGACAACTTTGCTATCACTTTGGTTTGTCACCTCCTTAGCCTCGTCACCTCGTTGTTCTTTGTCACTTGATGATGATACCTTTGGCGGCCTACCCCGTTCCTTGGAACCTCCGCTAGATCGACTATGGGTATGGCCGGAATGCTCACCTTGTTGTTCTTTGTCACAAGATGATGTTACCTTTGGCGGCCTACCCCTTTTCCTTGGAACCTCCGCTAGATCGACTATGGGCATGGCTTCGGAATGCTCACCTTGTTGTTCTTTGTCACAAGATGATGTTACCTTTGGCGGCCTACCCCTTTTCCTTGGAACCTCCGCTAGATCGACTATGGGTATGGCTTCGGAATGCTCACCTTGTTGCTCTATTTCACTTGGATGATGATACCTTTGGCGCCTACCCCTCTTCTTTGGAACCTCCAGATGAGTTGGCTTTTTTTGTGGATACGGATTCTGGGTTAGTTGTTGACTTAGCGGTTCCTTCCGCGGCCTACCTCTTTTTGTTTGGAACTGCGCTTTCCACGAACCTTTGTTAGAAATCTCACATGCGATTAGATCTCTTTTCTTACTTGCCGCGAGTTCTTCTTCACGTTGAGTCATTTCTTTCAATTCTACCCTTTGTTTTTTTCCTTTTTGTTTTAGTTTGTGGTCTTCCGGTTGGATCTCCCTTTCTTGGCTCTTCGCTTTGTGCGATCCATGGACGAGCAAGTAGCCTTAGTTGGCTCAACAAGACTTGTCGGCTTACCGAGGTGCCACGAGAGTAAGCTTCGAAGAATTCCTTTGCTTCGTTCGTATCCCATGGAGATTGCCGGGATCTCCCGAAGGAGGGTCGAAAGATAGTTGCTTCCAAAACGGATCAATAACCTCCAAAGGTATCGATTTTCATACTTAACAAGCATATGACGACATGGAAGCCCCAATGAAGACATGTCGGGACAAATACACACATCACCCGGTTTTAAGTAATTTTTCTCATATTCCATTTGTCTCATCATATGTTTTATTGCCCAATGAGAGACGTTGAATTCTATTCCTTGAGAAAGTTACCATAATGAAGAAATGGAGTCAACCTATCCATTGAGCTTTTCTCAAAAGCCTCCTTGATCCTATTGATATCTTGCTTAAAGTATTGCTCCATTGCCTCGGTGGATTGTAACCACATTGCCTTGACCGGATTTGGATGAGATCTTTAAATCTCCCATGAGCGGCCTGCTGCACTAGTTGCTTCCGTCTTAAAGTGTCTATCTTAGGTTTGTCCATGCACGTACAAATCTTTCCTTGAACTTATCCAACCATTGAGTCCGACAATACCCAGAGACGTTGGCGGTCGGATAAACTTCGTTCAATCGGCAATGAACTTCTCCAATCTCTTTTCGTACATAACCTCGGTATGAGACCAATAAACTTTCTCCCAATCTTTTAGAAATTCCAACCACTTTTTATGATTTTCCGCATGTTCTTTGTCCACTCGCTCCTTTATCTTGCCTCTCTCATCTTCTTCTTCTTCGGGGATAGTTTGTTCTTTGAACATCTTCCTCTAGTTGTACCATCATTCTCTTCTTAATATCCGCCTTTGCGGGTTCAAACAAGACATGGCAAGTTTTTATCACATTATTACGTATATGATATGTACATAGGAAATTTTGTGCGTCCGGAAGACGTCGGATATTGCTCTCATTAATGCGGCATCGTTATCGATTACGATGACCCTCGGAAGTTGATTTTCCGGAAGAACAACTTCAATTGTCGTAATGCCCAATGATAATTATGGTCCCTCTCGTTTTCCATTAAACACCAAGCCAATGTGAATGTTACCTTGTCCGAGGTTTGCCCAACGATGTTGAACAACGGCATATTGTATTTGTTTGTCTTGTAGGTGCAATCCATCAAAAGAACACCACAACATGTATTTGCCAAACTGTGAAAGCAACGGATGCGAAATGAATATTTGAAGGGGCTTGTTGTCGGGCCCTCTTTTAATGATACGCGTGTAGTTGTGATCCCAAGCTATCTTCTCAAATTCTTGCATAACGGACCTCCCTTCCCATTCCACCCTTCTAATAGTTGCTTGTGCACTATAAATTGTACGTAGAGAAGACACGTTAGTCTCGTCCTTTTCCTTGAAGCCTCTGAGAATTTGTCTCGGTTTGATAAATGCTTTGGTCAATCTCTTTACATCCTCGAACTCGTCAGGTTTTAGCTTCGTAACTAAGGAGTGACCAACAAAATCTTTCGGATCCCGATGGTTATGACAGCCACACAAAACCTCACAAATCCCAATTGTTAATGTCATTTAAACGGAATACAAGCTTAAAAAGGGCAATCATTCTTCCTCGTACGAGTCTTGTATACCCTATTAGTCTTCTTTGGATATACATAATCCTTTCTCTTGTGGCTATTCTTCTCCTTGTATTTCCCACTTCTCTCGCAAGCCATCTCAAAACGCCTATTCGAACCTTCGGTGTTCCTCACCAACACACACATGTTCTTAAGAGCCGTCTCTTTAGCCCAAGCGATTGCTTCCTTTCGATCGTTATTCCCTACATAAGAACAATTTCGCATTCATTAGAAGGTTCACTACTAGCAATCCATTAGTAATGTTCAAGATACTAGGTGAAAAGTATTATTTGGTCACATACCGGAGGGATTTTATAGTATTCCGACGTATCCCGATAAAGCGGCTTTGCATTTGTTGGATCAATATATGGCACCACCTAAGGATCGAATGAAAATTAGTTCCAAACAACATTAAAACACTATGCCGGAAACCCGTCTACGGCATGCTCGACAATTGTTAGGCATAGTATAAGTTTACCAAAACGGAAGACCAAATTTGAAACCTATTAGGCATATGTGTTTCGTAAGACTACAACGCTAGGAAGCAAGGATCCCGGCATTACCGTAACATTTTGTTCCAAGCCGGTACACAATTCCGGCATTGAAAAATAATCGATATTGAATGCCGGAATTGAGCTTTGGAAAACATTTATTCCTGCATGTTTTTTTGTAGGTACCGGCATTGAAAAGTTGTAACTTAACAACGCCGGTTTCGTTGCCGGCATTATCGATAGTGATTGAACCACGTACGGTACTAAATTCCGGCGTTAATGTTTATTAAGTTTCAATGCCGGTTTTTGGTTTGGGATGGAATTGTTTCCTGTATGTTTTTCATTCAATACCGGCATGGTAAATGATCAATGAAACCATGCCGGTTGAATATTCCGTAGAATATTCCTTGTTAGGTAAAAAGGTTAACTATGTGTACCAGGCATAGTTTTTTGGTAGATTCTAATGGGTTTATAATTCAAATTGGGGGATATCAATTTCTAAGCATGGTCGTAGTATGAATACAATGCTTAGATCAGCGACAACCAAGCATGGTATTCATACCACTACCATGCCGCACCGAGGTTTTTCAGTTGAAAAAATGGCGGGTTTAAAGAAAAATTCGATTTTTCGACATCTTAGCGACTTTACTGTGTGTTGGGGATGCTAGTATGTTGTGCAAGTTTACTTTCTTGTGTTGGTTCTTCATGAAACTCTCCATACTCGTCAAAATCATCATTCAAGCGTGTTGGCTCAACAATGAGTTGCAATTGAGAGTTGTTGTCGTTAGTGAAGATTCAAGATATGCTCCTTGTTGTAGTTGAGCTAAAGATTCAGCTGACAGCAATCCCTCTCTTCACAATCATCCTCCATTTTCCACAAAAAAATTTCTCTCTCAAAATATTTTCCCTCCTTCTACTCTCACCTCACTCACCCAAAAACAAATAAAACACACACTAATCATTTATAAAAAATCTTAAGATTTTTACTAATTATTATTAACCACTAAACCTGATTAGTGAGGGGTAGATTAGGATTTAAAAAATACTTAGATAAGGGGTGACCCCGAATTGATATTTGGATCCAGTTTTTGTCCTTTTCTTGTATCCCCCAATTACTTTTTTTATCCCCCAATTGCGCGTTCTTTTCTAATCTTCAAGCATGAGGATCCTACACAATTCCAGGTTAAATTTTAATAAATTGGTTGCCTTAAAGGAAATGTAGCGTGTTACGACAAAGCATGACGTTCAAGTAGATTAGATAAACATGATGGTACACTTTATACTGCTATTTGACAGATTTGAAACTGATGAGAGGAGGTTTGAAGTAATCAAAGTCAGAGACAAGGACAAAACAACAGAATAATTAAGTTTTGAAGATGGCCACCTAAAAAGACAAAGTAGTACAAGTCTTTCATGAATTGCTCCAGGCAATTGAGTTGGAGAGAACCAAACAGGCAAGCTGCACTCATAAGCCTTTGAGCAACCAGATTCAGCAACAGGTTTGAATTAAAATGCACCACCACAATTGCTAAATGGTACCTCTTTCTCTTAAGGGATTCATCAACCAGCTCCTCACTGCACATGACTGGGTTTTTGTGTTATTGGAGCTTCCATTGAGTAAAGTCCCCAGCATTATGTGATCCCTTGACATCTCAACTGCTTTTCCGCCATTGCATAGTACTGCCCTGTAATTTCTAGCATTTGCTACAACCAATGATCTGACAGCACCAAATAGGAAAATAATTAAAAACTTGTATCAGCCTACAATGAGACCAAAGCTAAATAACTTCTCACAGGTTTGTCGTTGAAATTTTCTTACTACCTATAACATATATGAGATATCTATAGCATGTGCAAAGCGCTTTTGAGGTTATTATTTAAGTATGCAATAAAAATAAAGCAGGTTACCACACCAGGTTGACCTCAATATGCAGCCCACATGGGGGGCCAACACTTCCAGTCCCCAAGTGTGTGCAACATTACATGTACGAATCACAAATTCCATACTATACTTCAGAATCGAGTAACAAAAAGTGTGGCATAGTACAAAGTCATGATTGATCCTTTTAGTGGAATTTCTAAGGAGGATAATACGGGGATCAATTTTAGAGCCAGATACATCGTCGCACAAGTAAGGTTTCCACAAAAAATTAGTTTCAAAGAAAGTTCTTACCTCCCAATCGCAAGAGCTGCCGGTGTGAGTTGTACCAGAAGCAAGAGCAGCATCAGTGGAACAAGCTTCATCCCCTAGGATCGGCCTTGCTGATTCATAACGGTATGTGGTATTCTGACTGCAGGAAACAGCAGGTAAGAACCATCAGAGAGTGCACAAGGTTTGAAGGAAAAGTGCACTTCTGCTACTTGACATCATCAACCTGGAAATTTTACAGCTCTATGATTACATTCGATCACCAATGACGATATTCTGACTAAGACAAAACGTGTAAGTTGGATACAAAAACAACAGGATCAAGGAGCTTAAGGAATCACCCTCGCGCTGCAAAGCTAGAACCTGAAGGGAAATTGGATACACAGTCACAAAAGTAAGGTTTCCACAAAAAGTCGTCAAAACATTCACAAGACAGCCCTTACCTCCCAATTGCAAGGGGTATCACTGCAGTTGTACCAGAAGCAAGAGCAGCATCAGTGGAACAAGCTTCTGCAAAGCCATTATCTGCTTGCAGAAGCAACTGCCGTATCAGTCTCCAACAGAAAGCCTTCACCCTGGATGAGCCTTGGCAGATTGGTGCAAGCAAAATCTGCAGCATGTCATGACCATCAAAACTTGATCAAACCACACTTCTAATTCTTAACAGCATCAACCAGATTACCCCTCTCGTCTTCAACAACAATAAACATTCAGACCCTTCGAACCAACAATATGAAAATAAAATCACAGATGAATAGAGACATTGATTGGAATAAAGAGTAAGACATTCTGAGAATACACAAGTAACAATCAAAAGAACATACTATTTATTATTATTACAAATCCAAAGAGAGTTTATATCCACAACTATTTGCAATTTTACAGAGATGGCATTGCAGCACATCACATTCACTAAGAAATTTTCAAAAATTTGAAGAATTCAGATAGGGGGGCTGGTGGAACGGAAAGATCCTCCAACTGCTGAGATTATGTCGTCCCGAATTTCAATATAGCTCTCAAAACGAGGAGTTTTGAGCTTCGATAACGGTACATAGCAAGAGACACCAATCTGTGGGGGAAAGAAAATACATCAGTGAATTGGAAACAGAATTACAAAGAAAACTCAAAAGGCCAAGAAAGCTAAACAGAAAACCCAGTAATAGCCTCAAAAGCAAAGCTAGCCCAAGCCAGGTCGATGAACTCATTTAAGCTGCCACTAAATCTTTCAAAGCATCAACAACTTTACTATCGAAAACCAACAACCTACTCCTCGGCCTTTTTAGCTTTGCAGAGACATTACCAAATACACTCCAAATCCCTCCTTTGAAAATTACATTAACCATTTCAATATGGCATAACAACAGAACAGGAACACCATTTAGCCCAAAACACCAACTAACAACAACCACCTTCATGAACTAAAGTTTACTTACAAGCCTCATTTGCAGTCTCATTGAAAACATAAGAAATTCAAACTGAGGTTTTCAATAAAACCAAGATTTACACGACATCAATGAATACAGAATGGAAAACCGTAAAACAACAAAGAAAAAAAACATAATTGCTCACCTTCTTCTCAGTAAGTAATGATACTGATAGGTCTTGTACATACTCCTCCTTGCTGAGTATATCCTTAATCTTTTGTTTGATCTCCTTTAACGGTGAATTCTTATCAATATCAAAATCAACATAAATCCGGTAAAACTTCAGAGCACCATCCACTCGAGTAAGATTACAAGCTGTTTTAAGGTCCCCATTGAAATGCTTAATCTTGTACCATCCTCCACCAGACTGCAACTGAACATTTGTAACAAAGACCCCGATGCTATGAACATAACCGATAGTGACCACACCATTGATTGGCAACTCAATAATATCACCTTCTTTATACGCAACAGCAAGAGAGTACAGAGCTGATACAACAGAAAAAACCTAAAAAAAAACACATTTATAATCAACACATAAAAAAGGAAATCATGAGTGATGAAAGAAACATGTTTAACAAAGACAATAGGTGTGTAAACTTACTGATCCCAACACTCCAATAATAGTGGAGGCTGCTTTGAAGAATTCCATTTGGTTGTTCAAGATAGTACCGGCTGAACTGAAGATTTCACCTTGCTTGCTCAAGACACTAGTCAATGGTTTCAAAATTTGACTCTCACATCTCAATGAAATAGGTTTGTATGTTCTAGAAAGAGAAGGTTTGAATGTTGTTGAAGAGATTGAAAATTTAGGTAGTTGTCTTGGTGGAATTTGAAGGTGTGGTTGTTTGCAATCAGTAAGCATCTGATATTAAATCAATCAATCCATTCATAAATATGTAAAGGTGAAGTTAGAACACACAGTTAAACCCTAAAAAGAAAATGAAAATCAAGAATCTAACTTTGAGTTATCTACTAATATCAACAGAAAGAAAATCGACACAGAATAAGCTTAAAGATTTCAAGAAAAAAACCTAAATAAATCAAAACCTAAAAAGAAAAAAATCAAGAATCCAGACAGAACAATACTTATCTACAAAATATCAATCAAATAACCCTAATAAAATCGATGAATACCTAAAAAGGAACAAGAATAACATCAAGATTTCAAGAAAGAACACTAAATAAATCAATTAAAATCCCTAGATCAACACTAATTAAAACCCTAAAATGAAAAGAACAGAAAGAATTCCCCTAATTCGGTAAAAAAAAAGTATCTTCATACAGAATCAAACAAAAGATTAACATTATCAAAAATAATAAAGCACTCACTTTGATCTCCATTAGAGAAGAGAGATGATTTACAGTGAGTGGAATTAACAGAATTAATTGGGAGTGAAAATTGGGGCGGAAAGAGAAACAGATAGAGGATTATAATCTCCCACAGATAGAGGAGTATAATCCTTTTGTACGACTCCCACCAATTTTGTTTACCGGGAATCAAAGAAGAGGCTTCAGAGGGCCGAGGATTATGTTTAATCCCAAGCCTTGTCATCATAAGCGGTGACCCAAAATCACAAACGGAAAACATGATGAAGCAAAAAACTCTAAAGGGGGCGATGGGTTTAGTGGTGTAAATGAGAAATCTCAAGGTTTTAGTGATAGAGGGGAAGAAGAAGAAGAACATTTGGGAACGATGAACATTTTGATTTGGGTTTAAAAGAAGAGAACGAAACCAATCAACAGTAGAGATTTTATTTGAGAGTCTATATTTTAATCACGAGGATAAGATTGAACGGCTGAAATTAGTTGACTTATAGTCTTCCTTATTTCTAACGATTTTGTTGACCCCACTAAAACGACTTTTCCAATGACTTTCTCACTCTCCCATCTCTCTCCACCCAAGATAGCCTTTGGAATCCGGTGGGATGGGGTTTAAGTGAACACCCTTGTACTGGGTTGGCTCCGTCTTAAGTTATGTATTGGAAAATGATTATCTCGAGTTCGAAATGAATGAAGTTTGTAATTTCATTTCCTTGTTGGATGGAGTCTACAACAGAACATGAGCTGATTCTTTGAAGTAGAACATTGATAAAACAATTTTTAAATTTAATCATAGATTTTTGTGGTATATATCTAGAAGTTGTTTTTCGAGCTTTAAAGTCAAAAAGCAAGAAGACAATTTGCGTCTAAACGATTTCTAAAAGCGAAAAGATCAACGATTTGTGAAGTTTCTAATTTCGACTTATGCTTCTGGTATCCAAATACGCTTCGTGTTTAGTCGAGGTCTTGGCCGCACAAAATAGGATTCTTCTTTTATCTGGTCTATTAAAAGGATGGTAATAATAGACATGGGACACTCCATAAAACAAAAGGAAAACTTTCTGTTAATGCTTGCTGGTTATGTTGTAAGGATGGTGAATCGGTCGACCACTTTCTTTTTCACTATCATTTTGGCTCGCAAGTACAGAAGTATTTAAAAGCTTATTGCCCAATGTCTAACTGCATCAACATCATTATCAATAGTTGGACCTTCAAGATAATTCAACATCAACATTATAAATCCCATCATTTTATTTCATTGGACAAATTGTTCTTACCTAAAGGCTTAGTGGTCTGGGTCTTAAGCAGTTACACAACTACAACTGTCTTTTTCTGGCTAAACTTGCTTGGCAGTTAATTCATAATCAAGATTCATTGTCGACAAAAGTTTTAAAGGGTATATACTAACCTTACTATGGTTTACTCATCTTCCAATAGATAATACAGATTATGTTGGATATGGGAAAGCATAAGTCATGGTCTTGAAATTATTCTTAAACATGTTAAGGAGCGAGTATGAAACTGAATTCGGATAAACATATGGACTTTTAAATGGATTCCCTTTATGACATTTCCATTACAATACTGAAAAGATCTTCGTCTTAGTGATTATCAATGAGTGTATCAATTGGTTGATTCTGATTCAGCTCAATGGAATATTTTTCTTTTACGACAACTTTTGACTTCAAATCAGGTGAACTTTATCCGTGGTATACCTCTGTCAACTAGATCAACCAGATAATCTTATTTGGCCTTTTAATGCTGGTGGAATACTCACCACTTCATCCATTTATAAAATTCTTTGTGAACAACATCTTCCCAACAACTCTGCACTTCATTTATCTCCTCAGTTTTGATTAAGATTTTGGAGGTTCGAAATACCTTAAAAGCTTCAGTTTTTCATGAAGAACCTTCATAATGTTATTCCTGTTAGAGCAGAAATATTTCATTATGATGATTCTCACAATCAGTGTCCTTTAAAATGTAGTTCATCTTTTCGTATACAGTGTCCTTTTGCACAAGCCATTTGGCGAACTTTTGTTCCTAGACTATATACTTATATAGTGAAACAATCAACTATTATTTCATGGATTCAGACTTGGCAATTAAAGAACTCTCACAATAATACTTTCAACAATTAATTTTGATTTCACTCATGTCATATTTTGGATCATTCATCACATATGGAAACTTCGATGTAGAGTTGCTTCAATGGTAGTAATCTTAATCATAATATTTTCATCATTATGTTAGATCACATATTTCATAACATCACCTTGGTAGCCCAACTGATAGTGTTTTTGTACTAATATAATTATTTTCGTCTTTAATTTGGCTTAACCAGGGCGCACAATCCTCCCTTCCTAAGTGGTTACATCTTTCAAGGATAACTTTTTTTTTCCCGTACAATAAATAATTATTCTCCTTTTGTCTTCCGTTTTCTCTTACTCCAGTCTTTTTCATTATTATGTCCGAAATTAAATATTGTTTTCCTGAAGCTCTTGCTCTTACCATAGCTTTAGGAGATAATCTCATCTTTTTGGTTTTCTATTCGTGCATTACTTGATGATGGTTTACATAATTCATCTTTTATTGTTTCTTCATCCAATCAATATCACCCATTAAACTGCAATGTATTATGTAAGTCTCTAATGAGAAATACCATAAAGTGCATATCAGTACTCCAGATG
Source organism: Papaver armeniacum (assembly GCA_023531295.1). NCBI lineage: Eukaryota > Viridiplantae > Streptophyta > Magnoliopsida > Ranunculales > Papaveraceae > Papaver > Papaver armeniacum. The sequence continues at coordinate 245,286 of JAJJWW010018424.1, forward strand.
ATTAGACAAATTGGGTATTAACGGGTGTTACTGTTACCTTATCTTCATTAATTGATCTGACTAAAAATATAGTTTATTTTACTTAAATGGAATGATTTATGCTTCATCTAAATCTGTATTACCAAAAAATTGAATGAATCACAATGATTTTTATTGGTGGTCTGATGAGTATGCTAAGTTCTTAGAAAACATGGACATTGAATCATTTACGCAAATTTTTTAAACCTATAGTCTAATTTTGTATCTTACTCATTGATCAATTTGATAAAAAAAAGAAGGGATGTGTTATTCCGCACGGTCACGTACAAGAACAAGCTAAGCTAGATGGTTTGGTACCATTGGATTGAACAATCTACCTCTAAATCGAGTTTCTAATTAAAGAAAAAACTAATAAATAAATATTTATAAGTAGTTCTTTTAACATTACTTCGTAGTAGTTCCTTTTGGTTTAGATTACGGGTTCCTATAACATTACTTCTTAGTCTTCTTTGATCTTCAATTTCTCTTTTAACAACCAACAACACTAGGATCCACCGTCATAATCGTTTTGTAATTATGGTTTTTCTTTAATTATTTCTCTTCTTTTTTCTAATGGAAAATTTTCCTTGATTTATATGAAACAGTATGTCAATTGAGAATTGATCTATGATTTCTTATTATATATCATTCCTATCACCAGAAACACCTCCATCACCTCCACTAGTCCCTAAACTACTACCAAATCAGTAATATATGTCACCACCAAAGCCACCATAAACCTAGCAACCGGATAATCCATCTTCAATAAAAAAAAAACAGATAGATATAAAGCAAAACACCAAAAAGTGTTAAATTTACCAGGAATTGAACTAATTAGCTTGGTTTGTAGGGTAGGTCATATAAAATTCTTCTTTTTAAGAAAATTAAGATTCATTCTCAAAGGTTTACTTTTTTTTATATGAATTAAGTTGCCCAAAAAAGTTATAAATTTTTTTTCTTTTTATTTAAATGACAATGGAGAGAAATAAGGGAGGAATAGCTGGTAAGTGGTAAATAATGAAAGATGTTGATATTTTTTTCTCTTCTTATAAAAGATAATAAATGAAAAAGAGTTTTTTGTAATTAAGTTTCGTCCTACACTTGTACCCTGAGAGGTGGTATGATCTCTTGATACAAGGGACAAGAGGTTGCTAGTTTTATAAAGCTTTTCCACGGTGTCGTGCGTCATTGCATTATACAATTTTTTTTTTCCAAATATCCATTTGTCATGCAGTTAAATCTCTCAATCTTTATCCATGATTAGTACTCCAAACTTTAACTAATTTTTGTCATGTTGGTATGTTAATGATATCTTGAGTAAATTATATTATATGGCGTTTGAAATCACTAAATTTGTTGTGGATTAGTTGATCAATCAACTAACAACTTGTCTTATTGATAAATTTTTACTTCAACCTGTATATATAGCTTAGAAAGAGAAAGCATAAAGATTAAATAAAAGAAAGTTTTAAAAATATTTTTGATAATGTATCGTCTAAATAAATCCTTCACTCAAGAGGGGACGAATGTGCAAGTGTTCAATGATGTATCTGAAATATATTTGGCTCGGTTTACAAACTTACTAACTAATGCATCTAGTCACGCCATAGCTAAAAAAAACAAAAAAGGGGTATTTTCATGATAAAGAGAATTAAGAGACTGTTAGGAATAATGGTGATTAGAGTTCAGAGACAGACTTTTTGAATTACAAGTCTAATTCCCACTAACCCAACTTATTTAAAAACGCAGATTACTTGATTGCCCTTGTTCCTTCCTCAAACATCTAGAAACCCTAAACTGTTATAAGTTAACTCAAATTGCAAAAATTGCCCTTCAGAAAAGTTGGACACCACTCTCTAGAAACCCTAACTTAATAACAACTCAGATTACTAGAATACCCTCAGTTGTTAACTGTCAATGGCAGGATCTAAGACTTATACATCATCTACGACTGTAATCGATTCTAAATTTGGTACATGATATTCGATCCCCTTGCTGTCCGGAGTCGGTTGGTTTTGCTTGCACCCATCCCGCCTATTTCCTATTTTGTTTGTTTAAGGATATGGGGGCCTAATTTTTGTCATGTTGGCATGTGGAATCGACGTTGCAAATCTTGATTAGAGTAACACAAATGGGAAGAAGATGATCGTGCATCAACTTCTGGTGGAAACCGTTCTTTCCCTCCCTTTATATGTATATCTTCTTGTGAGTACTTCTTTTGGTTCTGGAGTTTTAGATAATTGTCCCAAACGTATCAACATCATAGTGTTGTTTAGTTCTCTATCTTCATCTATCTTATCATCAACGTGTTGCAATATCGGAACATGCTTTTCTTGTTACTATTTAAACCGATGTATATGAATTTGCATCTCTTCATTAGAATAAACCATTGATTATGAAATTTAAAGTAAGTAAATGGAGAATACAAGTAAAAGAAATAGGTATATAGTGTAAAATACATGTAATACTGGGTGTGAGTCTTGTAAAAGGAGAAGGAGACATAAAATATGGAGAAGAAAAGAGAGAGATTTCTTATTCATGTGTATATAATACAAACGTTTAGGACTCTATTTATAGAGTTTACATACTTGGTTCCCAAGTAATAGGGTTTCACTAAAGTGGGCATATATATAATAAACTGTCGTTTATAACACTCCCCCTAGATGACCACTGTATCTAAGCTAATTGCCTCGTTAAATCCTTGTCATGGAAATCCGAAGGGACAAAACCTGATCGAAGGAAAAAGAGTACAATTATGAAGAACTTAGAACATAGTTGGACATGCATATGTTGCCTCATTAAAACCTTGACAAGGAAAACCCAGTGGGACAAAACCTTGACGAAGGAAAAAGAGAACAACGTGATAGTCCTATAAAATACCTTTTACTATGATGCTCCCCCTGATAAGTACTTCAGTTAAATCTTGGCTTGCAAATCTTCGAGTCGACACTTTCCCAATTTCGATAATGCATTTCGTGAGAAATCTCCGGTTGATGAAGACTTCTAATAATAGTGTTCTCAAGTCTTCATGCTTCTTTCAAATACACTAAGAACTTGTGTCTTGGATTCCTGATTTCTTGGAGATGATTTGCAGAAATAGTTGATGTAATTTCTTCAACAAAGTGCCAAGATATGAATACCTTATCATACGTGAACAAAAATCGTATTTGTTAGAAGGAAATCCAAATTCTTAGGAGATGATTAAGTTGATTTGGTTTAACCAAATGTGGGCATCCACTAAACAACCAAAATTTATATAACTCCCCCTTGGATGACCATCATGTTGAATTAAATTGCCTCACTAAAACCTTGCCAATAAAACCCAATGGGAAAAAATTTGGACGAAGGGAAAAGAGCACAAATATCAACATTTAGAAAGAAAATTAAACGTCAACAAGATGTTGCCTCGTTAAAACCTTGTCAGGAAAACCACATGGGACAAAACCTGAAATGAAGGAAAAATAGTAAAACTTTTGACGTAAATTCACAAAATACAAGCATCAAATAATAACTCTAGTATATCTCAAAGAAGAGTTTAAGCTAGCATAATTCTAACTGCAGATTTAAGAAAGAAAAAAAAAATTATGCTACTAAAGCGTGGATTTTTGTGTTTTTAAGGACTCCTCAAGAGACCCATACAGTTGATAGCATCAACTAATTAATCCGGATTCTTGGTTTTATATCAAATTCTAAAAACACATAGAGGATTGTGCAACCTAACATAATCGAGTCAGGTGGCTGCCATAATATAATTTGAATCCTACAAGGATAACAAATTTGAATATGTTCCCAACCACATTTCTTGTGTAAATGCAATGCGAGTCCTTCAAGGAATACCACGCCAAAAGCATCATGCATGGAGAACAAAAATTTATTGAATCAATCCTAGGGTCTGAGAAAAAATAGATTCCTAATCGTTTTTACAACGAAGAAATTTCTCGTATAAAGACGCAATATGACTACAACAACCTGTAATTAATAGGCTTGGCATGTTTAAGGTGTTAAGTTTGGATCCAAATTGCATAAATCGAGAAATTAATCCAACCTAACTTGGATTGTATGCCAACCAATCACATGTGTTGATATTTCTCTGCAGAGGGGTTCACAACCACCATTTTTATTATTTTAGTAGCTACACTAAATGAATATTCGACAACATATTAAATAACAATGTTCCCACATAATTCTCAAACAAAATTCATAGAATTACTGGTACCAGTGCCGGCAGGCATTATAATCTCCTAGTTATTATTCAAATGAGGAGATATGAATTTTGGGGACGTGAATCGTATTATGATAGACTCTACTGGAGCATTATATGTAGCCTATATAAAAATGTTACATGATAGCTAGATGTGACTGGATTTGCCTTTTCAAACGGCATAATTAAGCTTATGGGAAAGCGAATTGAGATATTTTCACGCCTGTTTAATGACAGCCTTTTTTGACTTGACCATGATGGGAGAGAAACTGATATAACATTGAAGTTAATTAACACCAACTTTTGGTGGTAGTATATAGTTTCCCCCTGATTATGGCGAAAATATTTTCATCTCATAAAACAAAAACAAGTTTCGTAAAGTATTATCCGATTAATTCGAAGACATATACTCATAATAATTTTTGGTTTTTATGTACCACATATATCAACTATTCAAAAATCATTATACATTTACCATTCATCATGGATTTTGCTGATAGTAGCCAAAAACATATAGAATGTGCAAATAAACCTCCAAAAGAAATTTAGTTTTTTGGAATAAAATTATGGACTTTCTTGATCAAAAGAAAATTAAATTAAGATCAATATAGTCGCTACAAGGACTAATAATATTGACTAACATGCCAGGTGCGCACCCATTGATCTTCAGTGTCCGGCCGTAATCCAACTATGAGTGGAACAAATCCGAATTTTGGAGATTATTACCGAAAAAAACAAAAATAAAAATTGAAGTTGCTCAATATCTTTAAACAATGCAGCAAATTCTCGTTCATCGGTATATAACGATTTTTTTTTTTATGGGAAAAAGAATTTATTAACTAGCAAAGGTAGTACATAAGATTTACAATTTCGTCTCTCTCAAAAACATTAGAGTTAATGCTAGAAAACTTGATTTTTTGTTGGAGTTTCGTAGACATATGTTGAAGGTTCTTTATTCTTGCCTCTTTGGCGATTTGATCCGCTGCTGAATTGTATTTTCTCCTTATAAACTTTACCCGAGCTTGAGGAAGATCCTTCAAGAATTTTTGGGCTTCTTGAACTGTGTCTTCGGATGTCCACACATATTTAATGTTTTCCTTGTTGTTGCAGTCTACCAACACTTAACAGTCAGTTACTATGGAGACACTTGATAAAATGTTGTCCCTTAGCCATGTGACTGCTATTTGTAGAGATTTCGCTTCCGCATGAAAGGCCTAAGTAGCTATATCTGAGCCTTGGTGTCCGGGAATTTTCGAATCCATAAGAAGGATGCTAGTGCTCTGTCGATTCTTTCGCATATGTTCGCTTCTCCTTTTCTGTTGTTTGACCATGTGAATGGCGCGCCTTCGTACCCCGCATCTTGTAATCCTAAGAAATCGATTGTCTGTATGATGATGGCCTTGCTGCTAAAACTGGCTTTGTTTCCCCTTGCTTTTCATATGGGTCGAGAATGATGTTTAAATCTCCAATTAAGGCCCAAGGTTTATTTACTTGATGGGCCAATTCAGAGATATAGTCCCATTGCGTGAATTTTTCCTCAGTTTCAATAGCTCTATATACGCATGTGATGAGAGTCTTCTCTTCACCTAAGATTGCTTCAAAATGACACACGTTATATTCTGCTGAAACTAATTTCATATCAATGTTATTATGCCAAGCAATTGCTAACCCTTTTTCTATACCCACAGATGGAATAATGAACCAGTCGTGGAAATTGGATTTTTTGAAGAAAAAATCCATCCGAGACACCGGCGCTTTTGTCTCAGCTAGGAACATTATATCAGGGTTATAAGTCTGACTAAGATATTGGAAGTGTTCCTTAGTGATAGGGGTACCTATACCCTGTACGTTCCAAGATAGGAGTTTCATAATGATAAGAACTAGAGTAAGAAATTGTGAGTGAACAAAGGTACAATTTAAATGAGGGATTACAGAGTATAAGGATGGAAGAATTACAAGGGAAAAATTTTGTGATTGAGGGAGACACACTTGAAAGAGGCAATGAAAAGATGTCTAAAGCAAACACCAGAGCAAGGCAAAGGAAAGACTGAGATCAAGTTTTTGATAAACAATTGAATCCACTAATAAAAGCAGTAGCTGACCAGGTGATACTGCTAATGTGTATAGATTGTATAAGAAAAACAGGAAGAGAACTAATGAGAAGAAAATGAGAGCAGATAAAAATATTGAAACCAACACTAGGGAGAAAGTTAGAAAGTATGAATGTATAGTAAAGGCCTGGAAATATAAACTGGAGTATGACTTAGGACAAGGAAGAAATAGATACAGGTAATAATCCTATGAAAAAATAGAAAGTATGACTTAGGACAAAGAAGAAATAGATACATGTAGTAATACGAAATTTATATTACACAGTGCAAGGATAATTGAAACAAAGGGTATCACACGGAAGTAAAACTAAACTACTATAAACACAATATAACATGTAGTACTAATTAAAGCTAAGGCAGTAACTGAAAAGAAAAGCAGGCTGTAGTAGCAAAAAAAGCAAGATAAAGAGTTCACAGACTCTGGTAGTAGCCTACACACAATATCACATAATGTTTCTGCTTAGAAAAGTTAGGGGCAGGCTGACTATTTGTCATTGTTTTCAACCTGTTTGCCCTTTCCTTTTGGGTCTTTGCAATTTTGAGATGCTTCTCCTCTGTACCATTGATGAGGATAAGCTTTCATATTGTCAGTTTCCTCACACACAAAAATATCTTTTACATCTCCGGGCCTTGACTCTATTGGTTGCATCTTTTCTGGGTGGTAGTTCAGGTCATTGCCAGTTAGTTCAATAATTTTCAACTTCTTTGCAACTGGCAGTGGTGAGTCCCAATGGAAGTATGACTGCATGAGGCTCCAATTTCTATAATATGCAGTTGCATTAGTTGACAATTGATGATATGATCTAGCTCCAGATCCAAAATCGTTCTCTTGAAAAATTTATCCAGGCCTGCTCCTCTTGTTGACTACTTTCCACATGTAAGAGTCTCTCAAAACCCCCATGTTGTTATGAAGGCAGTTAGCAGCAGTGTCTAGTGCTTCTGAGCTGGAAACTTCAGCTTGACCAAGAAATTTGGATTTGTCACTGCCTTGACTACAGTCCTCCTCCAGCTGTTTGTAATACTCAGTACAAGTTATCTCAGAAGCTGCTTGGACTGAGTTTGTACTGCCAAGGCTGTCTTCTGATAGCTACATGTACTGATTCATTACAGGTGCTTGTTGTTGATACATGTCAGGTACTTGTTGTTGTGCTTCCAGTGGTTCTTGCTGTTGAGTATCAATTTGCTGCATTGCAGCTAAGATGGCATCTGCAGCAGCTTGTTGTTGTGCAATGAAAAATTGTTCACAGCCTTGTAATTTGTGTCCAATAAGGTTACAAAAACCACAGAAATTGTTGGGAAAGTGATGAAACTGAAAGTTGATAATATTGGTATATCCCAACTCATTTTCAGCTCTGATACTGAATCTTAGAGGTTGCTTGAATCTTATACTTGCTCTGACAGTGATGGAAAAACTTCCATTAGCTTTCCTCACATGATATGAAAAAGAGATTATTTCACCCATGCAAGCCATATATCTTCTCAAGTTGCCACTATTCACCTGAGCAGCAGATAGGTTGTGAATAGTAATGAAGAACAATTCTTCAAAGGGGTTCCAAGTTGCAAAATCCTCAGTTCTTTCTCATTTCCTTATTGAGAACAGATCACCATAAACTACTCTTGTAGCAGTAGCTAGAACTCTAAGAATTTCATCTTCACTTTCAAATCTAACCATGTAAACCCACTCACTAACCATTTTGACAGAAAGACCTCCTTGAATCTTCCATTGGAATAGTAATGCATTCCTAACATGCCAACTATTTCTTGGAACTGGTTCTGTGAATCTAGCTAGCAAGCAACTTGTCCAGAGGTCTTCATCATTTTGAAACCTAGAGGGTATAACTTCATCTAGATTGAACCTCCTACCGCTACTTCGCATTCAAGGAGATTTGAAGGTGGTGTGTTAATCGGGAAACATCACCATGCCAGATGTAAGACATGGTGATACAAAGAAAAAACTTCAATTGGGTAGCTACAAAATTTGGTTTGAAAGCAATTTTTGGTTAACGGGTTCGGGGTATCGATTGGTTTTGGGAAGGAAAAGCTTAACATTGGTGTAGAATAATTCATCAGTTTAGGTGGTATTTATAGTGAAATTTAGGGTTTTTGTTGAGGTATATAAAATCAAAACTTGGAGCTCACAAAATCTTTATCAAATTCAATTCACGAAATCCGTATGCCATTGGGTGAAAGGTTAGGTATCAGTAGAGGAGGTAACAAGTGTAAGATTTCACAAAGAAATTATTACAGATGGCAAGAATGAAGATTAACAATTATCTATAAGATTAATCAATTCAGAGATTCAGTATTCGCGTGATAGGAAACCCAAATTGGTAGGAATAATCAGCATGATTACCTGACAGATTAGGTTTAATTTCAGAATCAACCGTGTATGAGAAACATCACTGCTGCATCAATTCTGACCTCCACTACCACTACTCTTCTTCAAATTAAAAATTGATCTTGACCCATGTAATATTTGACCCATATTTAGCAGAAACATATGTGATTTGTGTGCTTTATACCCACCAGAGCCTATGAACGGCCGATCAGCCGCTCATGGCTGGAGGAAAAACCAGCGGTGGAGGTGGAAGAAAACTCGATAAATAACTGGTTCCTCGTGTGAGAGCAAAAAACGGGTTTTTTTCCTTTCCGCAGTTTGGTGTCGGTATATAACAATTGACTTATACCATAATAACGATATAATCATTTAGGTATCGATATAGATGAAATAAATTCTGACTGAATTATATGTTTCTTTTTAAGAATAAGAATATAAAGAAATCATTATCGTTCATCGTGCTGATAACGTCTTGTAAAAGGATAAGGAGACAGAAAATAAGGAGAAGAAAAGAGAGAGATTTCTTATTCATGTGTATATAACACAAACATTTAGGACTTTATTTATAGAGTTTACATACTTGATTCCCAAGTAATAGGGTTTCACTAAAGTGGGCATCTATATAATAAACTGCCGTTTATAACAGTGAGTAAATTGATGAAGTATGGGGCATATATTTAAAGATGAAATAGCGGGAAAAATAACCATCGATCGAGCGATGAAATCTCCAACGCCATCGACCGCCTCTATCGCAAAATGATATACGTCGAACGTTCGACACGACTATTACTTAGCCATTGGTTTTTGCGAGCCATTTTTCCATAGTGACGCGACTGGTTTGTCAAGCCACTTGATATAACAGATGGAAATTTTTGTCATTGTGCTTAGGAACCGGCTGTACGATGTGAATTTGCTTGTTGTGTAATACAAGCTTCCTTCGATTATTTAAAAACCGACTTGTAGATTAGCTGGTTTCATGCCCTCCACAGAGGTTTCATGCGCTCCAGGAGGTCTCAGGTTCGAGTCCCATATGACGCAATATTACAGAGTTTAACATGGACGGTAGAGTTAGTTTGCCCCCCTTGCGAAGACATTAGTCACACTATCCGCTTCAGCTCCCCGATTTTGTTCCTCATGAAGCTCGCTGGTAGGCTAGCACGACAACCTGTTCAACTTATGTAGTAGTATGCTGCTTGGAGCTTAGCTTGTTAGACTTCCAATTATTCGTTAAGTATGTAATCACTGTTATAAAAAAAGGTGGTGTTTGACTATGAGATTTGAGAGTCATTAGATGGTCAGGATTTAATGGGGATCATAATCTGGCGGCCACTAACATCCGGATGGAGTTTTGACTTGGACGGCTAGGAAAGTTTAGGTATTGTTACGGGTGGGCACGTGAGTGAACAAAATTTTGGCTGAGTTCTGATTTAGCGAGGGAGGGAGAGGAGGATAAAGCAAATCCCTTATCGGGAAGAAAATCAAAATAGGTGTATTTCGGCTTCTCTGTCGAAGATAAGAGATGTGAAGAATTAAGATGAGAAGAAAGATCGAGACTAGCTAGGTTAGTAAACATAAATTCTAGGGTTTGGTTTTTAATTTTTAGCTATCTCCTGTTCTTATTTTGATGTTTTATTGTTTTATTCTTATCAATCCCTAATTAATCATGTGTTTGATATCTGCAAAACAAGGTATGTATTAGGCTTGAGTATATTGAAATATGATATATGGAAATAAATTCAATTCCTCATTGATTTTAGATTAGGATTACTACTCCGTCAATCAAGATTATATGTGAACTAAATCACCCAATGATTATGCAAAAGAAAAGAAAAACCCTAAGCAAATCAGAGAAATTCTCGGGTTTGAATGTTGATATCGTGAAAAAATTGGGGAAACTCAGTGGTATCACTTCCAACGATTTAAACTAATTGAGTAGTTTTTTTTTTAGGTCTAATTCTTTTATTTTTGCATGACTTTATGATTTGAGTTGGCTTTCAATTTAGGTTTTTCTGAGGTTATTGAGAAAACCTTATGGGTTTGCGAGGAACGTTTTTGATAAATTAGGTCAGTTTTGAAGTTTAATTGATGAGAATCCGATTGTTTTTGTGTACTTAGAATGTTATTGATTGAAATTTGATATTGTAATTAAGAATGCGAGCGAATACACACACAAATGACATTAAGTTTGGGATAGTAGTTGTATTCTATTAGTCAACTTCAATGATCAAAACTAATCAAGTAGTTTTATATGTTTAATTCCATCTTTGCATAGGTTATGACTTGAGTTGCAATTCAATTTTCGAATTCTGAGGTTTTTGTGAAAAATGTTAATTGTTTAATACTGAAATTATGAAAAAAAATAAAATTAAGTGAATACATTAGTTTAAATCGCTTACACTATAGGGTTTGTGAGAAATTGATATTGATAAATTAGGTTAGGTTTGAAGTGGTGATGTTGTTGGAGTTGGTGTAAGTGTGGGTGTTGGACTGGTGGTGCTTAAAATAAAGTAAGGGGTAAACCAGGGCCACACTTATTTTTCTTTCCAGTTTGGAGGTTTGGTTAGCGAGGGAGGGAGAGGCGGACAAAACGAAGAAAAGCAACGGCAATCTATACTGAGAGGAAAAGTAAAACAGGTGTATTTGATATTCTCTTTTGAAGATAAGAGATCTGAAGAACAAATATGATAAGAAAGATGGAGTCACGTTTAGTTAACACAAATTCTAGGGTTTGCTCTCTTAATCTTCATCTCCTGTTTGTTGTTTTCGCGCGTTTGCTTTCTTTTTATCATGACCTAATTATGATGAATGTTATGATCTTCTTACTAAATAGGTGTAAGTAACCTCTTGAAGGTTAAGTAATTGTGTGATTTGACATCAAAATATAATTTGATATTCTGCTTTGAATTGAAGTTACTTTTGCTTTGATCTTCTTCCAATTGCAATTGATCTGGACACTAAATTAGATTCTTATTTACTTGAGTTTCAAAGATTGTAATGCACAGAATCCAGCAATTATAACTTTTGGGTTTCGTTGTTTCTTGGCAATTCAATTTTGGAAGTAAAGCATTAAGTTTGTATCAGTGCAGTAGTGTTGTATTTTTAGAATTTTTTTCTTTATGTGGGTCTCTCTATGTTTTACAGTTATGAATGCCCACAATCACTTTTAATTTAATGCGGGCTTCCACTTAACTATATTCGTAAAGATAATCTCTCAAGTGGACTTTGTATTTGTTCTTAAAGTGATTGAAAGGCAGTAACACATTTAACCTTATCTCAGTGCTTTGTGCAGGTACGCATCACGTGCATCTTCACCACAGTTTCCTGAAATGGTTTAGTAACATCTTCATCATGAATTGCTGAAATGGTTTAGTAGCAGTAATGCTTTGCTCTTCCCATTGAAAATCCTTTGCAGCATGAGGGCCTAACTAAAATCAAGGCATCATAAATAGTTCTGCACTTTCTCAATGGGATAAGAAGAGACCTACAACATAGAATTTCCTGGCACTCCAACAAGTAAGTGATGATTTTGTTTAAAACACTGCTAATTTTTTTCAAAGCAATATCTATTGCATGTTCATCTTCTACTTTATCACTTAAGAACTATCTGTTAAAGAATCCTGAATGTTTGCGATGTTGTTTTTAGTACACAGTTAAAGAATCCTGAATGCTTGCAATGTAGTCTTTAATCTTTAGTTCTCAGAATAGTTGTTGGTACTATAAATCTTTATATCGAGACAATGTTTTCCTGAAATAGATAAACACTAGAAATTCAACTGATTCTGTTCTGGCATTACCGAGAATATTTTCTTCATAATCATCGAGACTCAACTATCAGTTACTTATAATCATCGTTCCATCATCATATAGTTCTTGAATCTGAATGGCGCAAATTTTGATGATGCGCCTCCGAAGCTAACTTCTCTCAGGTAAATCATAAAACCTGAACCTCAAATAGAATTCTTTTTGAGGTTAGTTTCAAAAAGAACCCTAATTAATTTTGTAGAAATTTTAATCCCCGATTTCATTGTGGTGATATATATTATGAGAAATTCTTAAATAGGATCCTGAATTTCTTAATTGGTGTTTGCTGTTATGGTTTGATTTAGGGTTCAACCGACAATAAATTGGAGTTTATATAATTACAGCTCCTCCTCCGTGTTTCTCAAATTCTACACATTTGAAGTATTTCCCCGTCTCTCTGACCTGAACCTTTGATCAGGGTTAATACTTTTTTTTTTTTTTTTTGACTTGCAGGTTAATAAAAGGGTTAAATTAGGAGCAGAACTGTGGGTGTGTTGCATCAACCAGGTATTTTTAGATTCCCTTTAATGTTAGAAACTTTGAATTCAGTTCTGGGTTATGAGGTATTTTACAGTTATAGGTAGAGAGATTCCCTATTGTAACTTTCGAATATATAATAACGCAATCCGGCCTACATTGTGAGTCCAACTGTCCAAGGACCAGGCTTGCTTCTTTGCATGATCAGTAGCTTTCATGGATTTACAATTGCATCCAATTATAGCCATTTTGATTCATATATCAATTTTCATAGACCGTTGAAGCTGCCATAGACTGATAATTGTGCCTTTGTTATGTTGCCTGACTACAACAAGTTGTCTGAAATATAATGCGACACATAAAAGCTTGGGATCAGAGCTGTTGTGATTGAAAAATGTTCAACCAGAGGTCAATTCACGTCCTGAAGTGGTTTGTATCTCAATTTTGTATTTGTTTTTTTGGCTAAATTTTGATTGGGGTTTTTGTTAATCTCTGTTAAAATAGAAGAAATAGAAGCTTAAATTTTAGAAAAGGCCCAATTTCACGGCTTAACCAATGGTCTTAATTATGTCTTCTTTGAAAAGATCCTATTAGGTTCATTTGATTTTGATTATTTGTTGATGAATTTGCAGGTTGATAATAACTGTGGAGAAGATAAGAGATTTGTGGTTGGGTTAGCTTCAAAGGTGGAAATATAGGTAATAAACATTGGTTAGGATTATCACTTTTATATGATCACTGAATTTGTATTTGCAGCTGATCCCATCAATCCGAACGAGTCCATAAAATGGCTATATAATGCCTCAGATGCTATCCGCTGGCTTGGTTGTTAGCTATGTTTACCCTGAAACCAAATCAAGGGTTTTGTTGATGCTTAAACAAAATCAAAATTCTTGGTTTTTATAATTTCGGTGGTTCTAATTCTATTTCTTTTGATTTGGTATTGATTAATATTTGAATTTTGGGTTTTGTAGGTTTGATTTGTAAGTGAAATTAGGTTTGGCAGAATAGGGATGCACAGATTGTTACCGGAATTAAAAAAAATTGCATTATTTGCAATTAAGGTTGTAAAATTCAAGCTTTAGTCTCAATTCCAACCAAAATTTCATGTCCTGCAGTGGTTTGTGTCTCAAATTTGTATTCGGTTTTTGATTATTTATTTTTCTGGGATTGATCAGGGTTTTTGGTTGATTCACTGGCATTTTACTTCCTCTGGCATTGTTCTTCCTCTTGAAGGTATTGACTATGAAGTGGTACAACCTGCTTCAGGTGGATGCATGCTTGGTGTCCATGGTGATTAAGTTAAGGTACGGTTACGAGATATATATAAGGTACGATTACGAGCTTCGGTTAGCATCTGCAATCCACATTAAACTTACCTAGCAGGTTCAAGGAATTGATAAGAAACTCTTCCAATTGTTATGATTCCAACCCTAGCTTTATAATATAGTTTTGGTTTTTGTTTTAGTTATAGATTTGTTTAATTTAATTTTGTTCGTAATCACGAACAATAATTTAGATAAATTTCGTCTCTGTTGCATAAAATAGCCACCAGTGACCGTTAATTAGTCACTGGAGATGATCTCACTGCTAAAATTGGTGCAAGGTGAGAGCGAAGCTTACTTGCAAACCTGAATGGAGGTTGGTGAGTTTATGTTGCATTCCCCGAACACTTATGGGTTGCTTACAATTGGTAGGGCTGTACTATTCATATGGTACGATTAGGGAATTGTTGTTGTGAATTAAAAGTGCAGCCAGATTGTGATGCTGTCGCGCTATAATGTTTTTTCCCTCTACAAATTGAAATTAAGAAGTAGCTACAGTCATAAGCGGCGCATTCATCCCCTAACTCAATTGGGAGTGCAATAAACCAAGCATATACAACTGTGAATTTTAAACTTGGGTTTGCCAAGAAACAAAGGTTGCTCTGTAAGACATTATATGAAGGGGTATGAAGTGTTCGTCGAAGGAGCTTATTTGCGCACCAGTAAGCCACAAGTGTTGTATGGACTTTTGATTTGTCAAAGATTATACATCTATCATAGTGGAAGGTACTCAATGATATCCTTAACTTACTTGCCCGATTGTTTTAACTATCATGTTGCTCATAGATAAAGACTTGGACTTTTTGATTTTATCATCATCATATATATATATTTGTTTTGAACTGAGAGTCTTCGAGATAGTAGTTTGAACATAAGTATTTGATAATTACGGCACCGTAAGTATTTGATAATTAAGGCACTGGCAATATATAATTATGACCAGCAATTAGTAAACCTGTTCCTGAGATATATAAAGTCAGGAGGGGAGTCTTACATTCGATGTGTTCGATAAATTTTCATTTTGTCCATTGAGATTTGAATATGCTGGTAAACTAATAGGATCACTATTTTTCTCTCTTTTTTGTTGTTGAGAAATAATTGATTAATCGGAACTGAACTAAAAGTCTAGGTCAGTATTAATCAAAATCAGATCCATACATAAAATGGTGAAGGTATAAAAGTCGAGGACATATTCAATCATGAGTTGCTCACATAAAGAGTATAGCTTCATCTCGCATCTGAGTATAATTTCAACTTATTTACCCCATTTGTTTGAATTGTTCCACTAGCTAAAACTGATGATGTTATTTCCAAGTGTGCAAGAGGTCAAGTGTGAAAATAAACTAAAATTGACATGAATATATTCAGTACGAATGAATCCCAGAGCTGCTGTTATTGGTGCTTCCACTTAGGAGGTGATGCATGAGTAACCTTGCGCCACAACTCTGCAATGAACTGTGAGTAGTGACCATGGTAAAATTATTTCCAAAAAGTAAATGTTCAGAATTTGGCTATTGTAAGAGATGATTATAAAAGGTATTTTGTAGTTAAAGGAAGGAAACGTAGAAAGAAATATATCTTAAGGAAGGCAAGAATTAACAGAAAGGTGGTGGTGACTACATTGCCTTAAGGGAGGAAAGCTGGCTAGAAAATTCATCTCAAGGGAAGGCAAAATTGCCAGAAAGATAGGGGTGATTTCATTGCCCTGTATCTATACTACCTTAACGTTGATGCACTCTTGCCCTATGCGAAGACAATTGACCTTAACAATTACTAAGAAAAACATAAAACTGAATAAAGATACTCTTCTAGGTTTGGTTGCGTTCATAATATCATCTCTTTTTTTGAACCTGAACTGTAGGCCTTCGCAGTAATTTTTCACACTTGGAGAGTATAAAAATCACCGGGAAAACAACAAACAGCAAAGCAGCTGGACTTCGTAAGTTAATTATCCTACGTCACAGATTATTAATATATGAAAATGGAAACTCTTTTTTGTTGCAAGTTGTAAAAATTCATATATACAAGCCAACTAATGTGCTACAAACAATATGGTGGTCCATCATACGTGGGTTGGTAGCTAGAGTTTTAGTTGTCTTTGTAAATGTAAAAAAAAATAATAATAATAAATAATGTGGAGTTTCATGATCCAAGAGAAAGTAAGCTTTCTGTTTTCTAATGCGATGTTTCTTGATGCAGGGGCATTCCCTTATTTCTTCTGCTAAGTCTAGGTAGGTCATTCAGTTTTTACCGTCTTCATTACTGTCCAGGGTTCATTCTTCTGAAAGTAAGCTTTCTCTAAACTACTTTATTGGGTATGACTTAGATTGGCAGTTGAGTAACATAACCGTGCTGGTGTATATGAAGTCTCATAACTGCTGCCAAGTTTTGCTACGGTTTATTTCTTAAGTGATTTAGCTTAATCCGGAGCTAAATTCATAGCTTGCCAGGTATTTATCATTGACTGTATCAATCAGCTGATGTGGTACCAGAAACTCTAAGAGCAGCCAATGAATAAGATGAAAGGCAGGTAATTGCTAAAACCATCCTACTGCAATATATATATATATATATATAGCATGTACATCTCTGAGATTTGTAATCTTTGCTTCGTTGATCCCTGACTACAGTTTATTGATATTTTATCAGGGGATCTACTTTGTAAGAGGCTAAGTAGAATCAGTAAGATGATGATGAAGAGGAATAAAAGAAGAACCGAAGAAGGTATACATATATAAACCAAAATATTATATTCTTTGGTTCTTTGCTTTAAGTTTATACGTTATTTATTTTTTGGGTTGGTTTGATTTTAATTATGGGTTTGTTAGTTGGTGTTTACAGGTTTTTGGTTGGTATGAATTGTAGTGTTTTGATTGTGTATTTTAGTTTTGTTAATTTATCACCAAGAATGCAACCCTCACAAACGAAAAGGAAGGTGATGCTCATCCTATCAGAGCGATGAAGTTTCCGTCTCTCCCATCTTCCATGTTGTTGTGCAGTGTAAGGTTGCCTCTGACCTGCTCAAGCTGGTGGAAGGGCTTAAGCGTCTGTCAAACTCTGATCTTATGGTGGTTTGTACAATTGAGGACTCGGCAAGCACATTGTTGCAGGTGCTGGAGAACTCCATTTTGAAATCTGTTTGCAGAACTTGCATGAGGACGATTTCATGGGAGTTGCGCAAATTGACCCTGCTGTTTCATTCCGTGAGAGCGTCCTAGAAAGATTATCTTGCAAAGAAATTCTGGTGTTTCAGCCCCGACACCACTGGTCCAACCTGGGTTGCACAACCAAAGTAAGGTTTAATTATATGTGGTTAATTATAGCGATAGCAAAATATAAGGTTAATATCAAAACTTAAAGGTCATCTTTCTATGGTTGCAATCGACATGGAACCCCAACCCATCATTCTTGCGTACATTGACCTTAATCAACAATTCTATTATTGTTTACTATAAGAGGTATACTTGAACTAGGGTGTTAACCTCAAAGTATTGTTACTCTACCGGACAATTGCTGCAGCCAGGATGTTAACAAAACGTCAGTCCTGTTGGCCAAACTCTGTGGGTAATTCTATGAACAATAGTCCGTCACATGCTACAAATTCTTCTGATGCACAGCTTAAGGTTTTGTTAATTCTGTAACTTCTTCGTGATTAATTTGTTTTTGATATACCTTTCTTCCATGTCACTGATAATTTTTGTTATTTAACGTTTATTGATATGAACTTGCTGCAATATTTAAGGAGATTGGAGACAAGAAGACCTGCACTACTGGTTTGTATGGATTATACCGATATCACTCAACTATACCCCATCGTACACTACATGAGTTACACTGAGTCATCACCGGTAGGCTGCTGGCTTAAGCTTTTTTATCTTTTTGATCATTGGAATTTTTGTAGCTTAATTCTCACTTTTTGAGACCATGCCAGGTTTTGATATAATTTCCCAACTTCAGAATGCGAGCAATGCATTCAGCACATACATAGAAGAAGGGTTAGCTGAGGTATGCATAATTTTTTTTTATGGTTATCTTTGTTTTCTGGCATTTCAAAGAATATTGTTGTCCTAATTGTCATCTTGCAGATGGAAAAGAATGCTGCTGCCGGAAGAACACTTTCAAGTGTACCAATGTCAATGCAAACTATAAGTTTGCAGAAATTTAATTCGAACTAATATATTTTTTTTTTTTCCTCATGAAGATCTTTTTTGTGGTCGGATAAGTTTAGTGTGTTAGGAAAGTAGGATTAAGGGGGATGGAGAGTGTGATATTAATAGCTGTCGTTAACTTATAGTTTATTTCTTAATGAATGTTTTAAGCGGGGAACATGATTAAAAAAATTACCAAGTTACTGATGCATTTGGTGGATTATACGCTGAGGACATAGTAATTTTGGATGGTTGTAATAAAGGATCAGTTGAACTCACTGTAAACGAGCATACAAGTCTCCCAAAAGATACAATCAGACTTTCCATCGTTGTGGGAAGCATCAATTCTTCCTAAACGAGCGTGGTTAACATGGAAGTTATTTTACGGGAGAGTTGTCACAGATCAACTTAGGTATTCACATCGTTTCCAACTAACTAGCTGTTCTCTTGGTGCAAATCACTCGATTTATGAAATCTTTAACTTCAGCTGTCATTATGCCACTACTTTTTTGAGATGGGTTCATACCGTGTTTGGGTTAAATTAGGTCTGCAATTCAGTTTTTTGAACAACTTTACATTGTACGCAATCAGTATAGTTCCTCAAAGTTGAAAAGCATTCTTTGGATCTGTGATCAGTTGTTTATGGAAGATTTGGTGGGTCCGTAATCAACTAAAAGTCAACAACCTTATCACAAATTCTCGAAAGTCTACAACAAGCTAAAAGAGATTCATCATGGAGTCAAGTGCTCATGCGAAGGTTTATATGCGTAATCTTACTTATACTAATATAAAGAAAAGAGCTCTTTTTGGTAGGAGACCCCCTAAATTACTTAGTTGTCCCCATTTTTTACATATTTACATAAATACCATTGGTTTAAAAATAGATCAAAATTTTTAAAAACTTAATATTTTTCAAAATATACATCGGAATTTTTAAAAATTATATATTTGAAAAGCTCTTTCAATTATCTACGTAATAAAGTACAAATAAGAATAATAAATTTTTGTTTTAGGAAAAATTTCATGACTTTCAAATTTAGTATTGTTGGATGAGTAAAATTCGAGCATGTGCATCGCACATGTGTCCTTACTAGTGATATATAAAGAAAAGAACTCTGTATTCTCAGATTTTTTTGGCACCATCAGTAAAGCTAGGAAAGTTCCAAAACTGATGGAAGTTTGACATCTTCCCCCTACATGGATGGATCATGTTTAATGATGATGGCTGTTCACTAGGTAATCTTAGCTTATTTGGCTTTGGAATTTCTATTAGTCAGTCAACATTACATTATACTATGATGACCATGTGCAAGATTTTTGATTATCCGGTCGTTCTCAATAAAGGATGCTCCGTTGTAAACTTTTTTTGGTTGTACATATGATGACTGTAAGATTTTCGCAACAATGACACCACCAACTAAATATTGGGACTGTTCTGCTATGACCTTGACCAACTATATATGTTCCCGATCATTATAGACAGGATCAACTAGCACATTAATTTTAATGTGGGCATTACATCTGCCTTGAAATTTTCTCGACCGCCGGGATCGTAGGCCCGTCCCTATCCGGCTATAATGATCCAACTAATTAGACACGCTACTGTGACCCGACTAACTAACACACTATAATATGATACGACCAACTATAAATATGTGGGCATTATATCTGCCTTAAAAATTTATCCACCGCCGGGGCTGTAGGCCCCGGCCTTTACGGCTACTATGATCCAACTAATTAAACACGCTACTGTGAACCCTACAAACTAACAAACTATAATATGACACGAGCAACTAAATATTGGGACGGTTCTGCTATGACCCGACTAACTAAATATGACACGACTAACTAGATATTGGGACCGTTCTGCTATGATCCGACTAACTAAATATGCTCCCGACTATTATAGACAATACAACTAACACACTAATTTTAATGTGGGCACTATATCTTCTTTTAAATTTTCTCCACCGCCGGGGCCGTAGGCCCCGGTTATCCGGCTACTATGGTCCAACTAATTAAACACACCATTGTGACCCGACTAACTAGCACACTATAATATGACACGACCAACTAAATATTGGGATCTTTCTGCTATGACCCGACTAACTAGCACACTATAATATGACACGACCAACTAAATATTGGGATCTTTCTGCTATGACCCGACTAACTAAACATGCTCCCGACTATTATAGATAGGGCTAACTAACACAATAATTTAAATGTGGGCACTACTTCTTCCTTTAAATTTTGTCCACCGCCGGGGCCGTAGGCCCCAGCCCCTTTCGGCTATTATGATCCAACTAATTAAATACGCTACTGTAACCTGAATAACTAACACACTATAATATGATACGACCAACTAAATATTAGGACCCTTCTTCTATGATCACATACTAAAATTGCACGGATAGATATTGATCGACTGACCAAACAAATGAACAATAAACAAAACTCTAAAAAGGTTGAGGGATTTGTCTTAGTATTTTCAGTTAGCGTTTAATTATATTATTGTTAGTATCTTTAATTAATATAAACTTTATATATTGATTATTTAAGTAAATCTCCATATTATATTTGTTTTTCAGTGGATTATATTATATTTTATAAGTTATATAAGCTTTAGAGACTATGGTTTAATCCATGATCTCTTTAAGAACACGAAGGTAGTCGTGTCATGTTGATTTAATGTCTTTTTGAGATATCACAATTTTCTGTGTAGAAGCAGATACTTATGCCAAGTACATGATTCTCTTCCACATCGACCGTAGCAGGTACATACTACATGGGTATAGGAGTTTCAACTGGGACACTGATGCTCACCTTCACTGCCCATTCTTTGCTTACAACACTCTTTGCGGGACAGGTAGTACCATTCATTGGCACCGAGGGTTTGGGAGGATTGTGCAACAATGATTCCAATATCCAAGGAAGAAAGCCCTATGTAACGGGTAGATCAGGGAAGTTACAGGAGCACATATTTACTGTAAAACAAGACGGCTCCATAAAATGTTTAAAAGCTTATCCATCCTATGTCACTTTATGAAAAGTTATTGAGGTGTAGTTTTTCATGTGTATGAAACGAATGACCAAAATCGTGATGTCCACATTCATGTCGTTTTGATGGACCCCGGCTATAATGACCCCGACCAGCTAAAAACTATTGGTGTTTATGACGTTAACAACAAATTTTGATTGTGATTTTTATTGTGAGTAAAAGGAGTGTCTGTCGTCGATTGATTTAAGGCTAGAATGATACAAATTGACCAAGATAAGGAAGACTACTCAGGATTGGATTTAGAATGTTTGGGTATAGTTTGTAAAGAGTTTCAAAGCCAGGCAATAACGTACAATATATTTCAGGACTAGAAGGTAATAAACACGTTGGTACAATTGGTAAAAGAAAGGAAAAAGAAGGGAATTTCCGAATTGTGAAGCTACGTCTACACGCTCCTTTAAACCTTCTTTCACTTAGAAGACAAATGGCAAAATGTCATCTGTTTTCCCAGGAAAGAGCATGAAAGAAACCATTGAACCCTGACCCGTTAATTAAAACCCGGGTATTTAGGTTCCGGCTAACTTATAGATCTCTCATCCAATTAAATTTCATAATTAAAAACGACAAACCTTAATGCCAAATACTAATTTACGAAATTATTTTAAGGTACCATGGAGGGAGTGTAGGGCCTGATTAATTTAATTTATCCGACTAAATAAATATGTCCCTGGTTATTATGGACATGACCAACTGACACACTAATTTTAATGTGGGCGCTATATCTGCCTTTAAATATTCTCCACTTCCGGGATCGTAGGATCCGACCTTATCCGGCTACAATGATCCAACTAATTAAACACGCTACTGTGACTCGACCCACTAAATATGTGGGCACTATATCTCCTTCTAAATTTTCCCCACTGACGGGACAAAGGTCCCGGCTATGATCAAACTAATTAAACACGCTATTGTGACCGGACTAACTAAAAATATGGGCACTATATCTGCTTTTAATTTTCTCCTCCGCGGTCCCGGCTTTCCAGCTACTATGATCAAACAAATTAAACACGCTACACTGACCCGACTAACTAACACACTATATTATGACACGACCAGCTAAATATCGGGTCCGTTCTGCAATAACAAGACTAACTAAATATGCTACCGACTATTATAGACAGGACCAACTGACACACTAATTTAAATGTGGGCACTACAAGTGCCTTTAAATTTTCTCGAACGCCGGGGCCGTAGGTCCCGGCCCTCCGGATACTATGATCCAACTAATTAAACACGCTACAGTGACCCGACTAACTAGCACGGTATAGTATGACATGACCAACTAAATATTAGGACCATTCTGCGATGACCCGACTAACTAAATATGCTCTCGATTATTATAGACAGGACCAACTAACACACTAATTAAAATGTGGGCACTATATCTGCCTTTAAATTTTCTCGACCGCCGGGGCCGTAGGACCCGGCCTCCTCCGACTACTATGATCCAATTAATTAACCACACTGCAGTGACACGACTAACTAACACACTATAATATGACACGACCAACAACATATTTGTATTTTTTTACTATGACCCGACTAACTAAATATGCTCTCGATTATTTTAGATTGGACCAACTAACACACAAGTTTAAATGTGGGCACTACATTTGTCTTTAAATTTTCTCGACCGCCGGGACCGTAGGACCCGGCCACTCTAGTTAATATGATCCAACTAATTAAACACGCTACTGTGACCCGAATAACTAGAACACTATAATATTATAGACCAAGTAAATATTTGGACCTTTCTTTATAACTTGACTAACTAGCACGGTATAATATGACATGACCAACCAAATATTAGGACCGTTCTGCTATGACCACTTAAGATAATATTTATAGCTATATAAGCCTAGAGCAACTTTTGGAAAATCGACAAGAGGTTGAGCGCGAGCCCAAAATAATACCACCACACTATTTCTCTTAAATTTGATATAATATTACAAAACTATGTTTTTAAATATATATATTTCTCCTAACAGTAGGTA